>JAMJFZ010004023.1:9500000-10017500 GCA_026225945.1 Cricetomys ansorgei
GGGGGCGTATTGAAGAGAAAGTGTGGGCCACCCTGAAACCTTTGGGGCAAAGGAGGCATGTGGTAGCCCTGTTTCCCTCCACCATTATGCCTTACTGATTATAATGCTTGTTTCTCCTGTGCATGGTTTCCCTCCCTAAAGGAAGATGTCGATGAATATGTTAAACTTGGCCACGAAGAGCAGCAGAGACGACTGCAGTCGATCATAAAGAAAATTGATTCGGACTCAGATGGCCTTCTCACCGAAAGTAAGGACTGGAAAAAGCCCTTTGTAGGAGATACATGTACATTTAAAACAATGTTGTCTTATGAATGTAGATTGCTAGTGTTTCAATAAGCTAAAAGTATCATGATGTGAAAAATAGGTCTTAATACCTGGAAGGTAGGCTACTAAGTAAAATCAGTGCTTTCTCCAGTAAACATCACTGACCATGATAGGATAAGTTTGCAAGTCATACCTTGAGACACCCTCTTCACTTTTCTCATTGTTCCTAGTATGATTCATTTTAGAGACATTTGCTCAAACCCTTTCTTAAGACATCACATGATACAGTGCTCCTTCAATATGGAGGATTTTAAGAATCTGCTTATTTTAACAATAAGCAAATAGAAACATCCTGTTGCATGTAATTTTTTTTAACATAAAAAAATGTTGGTGCCGATAGATAGAGGGCTTAGAATCATCTTATCCACCTCTTTTCATAGAGATGAAGAAACTAAAATACAAAGGGGAAACCTTATTTTCAAAACATACCAAATCCAGGAATAGAATTCTGCTACCTTAGTCTTAATTCAGTTTTTAATGTCCTCGGTTCAAACCTAAAACAAAAAAAGTGCTCTTAGGCAGGTTGTTAGGCAGAAGTGCAATACACAGACTATTAAAAGAATGTTCTAAATAAATTGGTAGCGATTTTCCCCTCCCCATTTGATTCAAGTGAGTCCTATCAGTATTCTAGGTTGAGCTTTTGAAAGTTCAGAAATCTGTTATTGTGACAACAAGCTGTTTGCAGTGTCTGTTATTTAAATGTTCAGCATCCAGATAATGAAGTGAGAGAGAATTACAGTGTGTACTGTTGATAAAATAGTGTGGAATTGGTGCCTCAGGTTTGTTCCTATTAAATATAATAAAACTGCTAGACTAGAGGTTCTCAACTTGTGTGTTACAACCCCTTTGGGGGGTCAAACAGCCTTTTCACAGGGGTCACCTAAGACCGTCTGCACAGCAGATCTTTATATTATGATTCATAACAGTAGCAAAATTACAGTTATGAAGTAATGATGAAAATAGTTTTATAGCTGGGGTCACCACAACATGAGGAGCTGTATTAAAGGGTCGCAGCATTAGGAAGGTTGGGAACCACTAAAACTAATTGAAGGATAGGTCTGTCTTTGATTATACCAGAGTAGACAAATGTAGTTGATCTGGAAGATTGTAGTACTTGTCAGGATCTGATATGTTTAAATTGCCTGGGTCTTCATTTTATAGTTAAGAATACAAAAACTCAAAATGTAAACCTCTACTTATGGCCAAGCTGAAATGTGAACCATGTTGCTGGTCCCTGGTACATTCTATTTTTTACTGTGCTAAACTAAATTCTTTAAAGTTGAAGAAAGACTCAGTGGTAGCACACAAGAGAACTTTACTGATTTGAGTTTTGAGGTCCAGGGCTGGGAGTCTCCAAAGCTGGGCCCAAAGGCCCTGAGACAAAATTGAGCCAATGAGTTCAGACCAGCTTGGGCAACATCGAGAGACCCACGTCTTTAAAAAATAATAGAAGTTCTTAAGTGGTAAAAGAACATTATAATTAAACTCTGAAGCCAAAAGGTTAGAATCTAGACTCTTAGCTTTGAAACTTGGGACATTTCTGAACCCCAGTTTCATTAATTGAAATAATGAAGATTGTAAGTTTATTCCGTGTATGATTGCATAATAATAATTAAAGTTTCAGGGTAGAAGGTAGAAATCATCTTTGCATGTCTGTGTACTTGAGCCCTTACAAACCAGCAGAGAAGCACCAGTCTTTAAACCTAGCGGCACGTTACCTCTAAACCAAATGCTGTATATTCTCACTCTGCAAATATTCATTGTATCCTTCTCACCTATTTTCTATAATGCGGTGTAATAATTACCTCTGTGGAGAAATTTTTTAAAGGCTGTCTGAAAGTGGGCATTTGAAATTTAAGAGCTTGTTCCCCTTGCCTTCAGATACCAAGATAAGACAGACATTTATGCAAGAAATGCAGAAATCATCGTTGTTTCTTTGTTAAGAGTTCTTCCATGTGACTATGGTGTGTAAAGGAACTGTACCCTAACAGCGTATCTTTGCTGTCAGTCACTTGAATACCTGTTCTCAGTTTAAGCCATGTCTGCTTACATATCTTGGTTCAGGTGTGATGGCACCCAACTGAATCAATCCCAACACGTGGAAGGCAGAGATAGGGGAATTTCTGAGTTTGAGGCCAGCCTGGTCTGTGTAGTGAGTTCTAAGCCAATCAGGCTACATAGCAAGACCTTGTCTCAAAGAAAACATACTTTTGCCAGACGGTGGTGGTGCACCCCTTTAATCCCAGCACTCAGAAGGCAGAGGCAGACAGATCTCTGTGAGTTCAAGACCAGCCTGGTCTACAGAGTGAGTTCCAGGACAGCCAGAGTTACAACAGAGAAACCCTGTCTCGAAAAAAACAAACAAACAAAACAAAACAAACAAAAAAGCACACTTTTTTTACTGGTATTGGAGATTGAACCCAGGGCTTTGTGAACACGAGGCATCTAGTGCACGTTAGTGGGGGATTCTATCTGGACTGCTCACGAGCTTACATTCTGTTTAGATCACGCACCTCAGCACTCTTGGACGCTGCAGCTCCCCCCACGTCACCCTTATTTTATCAGGGTACTATTAGGCCAGTTTTTACATTTTGCAAACATTGAAGTTACTTTTTCAAAAAAGTTAAGAAATCTTTACTCCGATCAGAGTTCTTGTGAACGTGCTCGTGTTCTGGGAAATTCTCATAGGTGAACTCAGTCAGTGGATTCAGATGTCTTTTAAGCATTATGCTATGCAAGAAGCCAAACAGCAGTTCGTCGAATACGACAAGAACGGTGATGGTACTGTGACATGGGATGAATATAACATCCAGATGTATGATCGCGTGATGGACTTTGATGAGGACACTGCTCTGGATGATACAGAGGAGGAGTCCTTCAGGCAGGTGAGTCCAAGCTGTTCTTTTGATTACATCCCTTCTCTTTATCCTCCTGTTTGAGTGAACACGAGACGGCCTGGGGTCCTGGACTGCTGCCTTGTTCACCGGGCAGTCAGCAGTCCCGCTTCAGTGTGTACTTTGATGGTTTCCTTTTAGCCACATGTAGGCTCTTAACTCTGGGCCTAAATTATCCCTGCATCTGTTTCCCTCTTCACTAACTAATTTGTCCTCATTTCCAGAGTTGTTCCTTAAGTGCATTTTGGTGATACTAATATGCATCTCAGTATTTTATTCTTAAAATAATTTAGCATATTTCCATCCTTTAAAAGATTATATGAAATAAAAATCTAATTGTAGCAAAATAATGCTACCCTTTTCCATTATTTGTTTTGTTGAGTGTGTGTTCCTGTTTGGGCATTTGTGGAGATTAAGTCAGTCTTCACCTTGCACCTTGTTTGAGGCCGGGTCTCTCGTTCACTGCCGCATACCCCAGGGTAGCTGGCTCTTAGCTGCTCAGGTTGCGCTGTCTCCACCTCCACCGTGCTGTGATTATAGACGTGTGCCTTCATGTCCTGCTTTATAAGAGTTCTAGGGATCTGAACGCAGGTCCTCACACTTGATGGCCAGCCCTTTACCCACTAAGCCATCTCCCCTTACATTTCCCACTTTTACTTCTATTAAATGGTATTGGAGATTGAACCCAGGGCTTTGTGCGTGCTAGACAAGCACTCCACTGTGAGCTCTGTCCCAAGCCCATTTCAACCATTTTAAAGAGTTTGGTGTTGATTATATTCATCTTGTTGTTCAACCAATTGGTCAAACTCTTTTCATCTTGCAAAACTATTCTGTGCTATTGCACCCATTAAGCAATAACTCTGTTTCTACCTCCACCATTCTACCATCTATAAATCTGCCTATTCTAGGTACCTCATGTAAGGAGAATCACAATGTATTTTTTTATGACTGCCTTATTTCACTTAACATAATGCCCTCAGAGTTTATCCATGTTTTACTGTGTGCAAAAATTTTCTGCCTAGAAAGAACATCTAAAAAGTCCAAGTATTTGTCGGGTAGTGGTGGCATATGCCTTTAATCCCAGCACTCAGGAAGCAGAGGCAGTTGGATGGCTTGAGTGTGAGACCAGCCTGGTCTACAAAGCAAGTTCTAGGACAGCCAGGACTACACAGGGAAGCCCTATCTCAAAATTGAATAAATAAATAAAAAGATCAAATATTCTAGTGTGGTGTGTGTGTGTGTGTGTCTGTCTGTCTGTCTGTCTGTCTGTCATATTTTGTCCTCTTGGATTCTGTATTTTTTTCTTGTTTTTGAAATGTTTATACATTTATACAATGTATTTTGATAGCGCCAAACTATCGTTAACTCCTTCTAACTCCCTCTGGTGCCCACGTCACCTGGTCTCTTTCCAACTTCATGTTCTACTTGTACTTAAATCCTGTACTACCCTATAATGAGTATGGTACAGATCTCTCTTTTAGATTATGCTTTTGATTGTTTTGGGTACATTCCCAGAAATGAGATTGTTGGATTACCTCTGTTTTTAGGTGTTTTTTTTTCCTTTTTTGAGGTACTACAGTGTAGTTTTCCATAGTGCTATTATTTATAATATTATTTATAATAACTCATTTCTGAAGATTCAGTAGTTATGTAGTCTGCCCAGCGTTGAGTTTTAATTTTTTAAAGCAAATAGACAACTTACGCAGGTACGAGAAGAGCTATTTTTATTGAGGTTTCAGGAAGAACTTTTCAAGACTTATAGGAAGGCTGTTAAACTAAAGGTATACCAGTACAAATAACTATGTGCTTGAGAAATTTATATTCTAAAAGCATTTTAAAATATTTTTAATATAGAAAATAAAAGTAAAAACAAATACCCTTTGTATATGACATTTCCCAGAACAAGTTAAGGTACTTGGAAATCATTGGAGCCTTTCTGCTTCGTTTGCATATGTACCTCTTAATTTTATGATGGCCATCATTTATCATTATACATAGTACCTATTCTAGAATTGCACTGGCCGTGTGAGCTAATAGGCTACCACTAACTCCAGCTTGTTGTTAGACTAGCAACATAATAGCAGAATAATAATTTGCCAATGATTATTCTTATTTTGTTTGTTTTGGGTTTTTTGAGATAGGATCTCAGTGTGTGGCTTTGGCCCAGAACACCTCATCTCCTGCCTCTGCCTCTGAGTGCTGGGATTAAAGGTATGTGCCACCACTCCTGGCCTGCTAATTACTCTTAAGCTGTCCATATGCCACCAGTGTGCAAGTTAAGGGTTCCAGTTTCCAAGCCAGTCTGCCTGGCTTCACATCCTGCTCTGCCACTAACAGTTGCTAAACCTCTTTGCCTGATTTACTCATCTCTAAAAATGGGATAATCCCTACTGGGAATATTAATAGTATGAGAAACAATATATAGTAGCAGTTGGAATGATGAGTAGTGAATTTCCAGTTGGAAGAATGCTGTAAAAGAAGCAGTACTTGGGAGGTGGAAGCAAGAAGATCTCAAGTTTAAGGCAGACTGTCTTGGGCCAGTGAGATGGTTCAGTGAGAGAGTAATGGTGTTTATTGCCAAGACTTAGGACCTGATTTTAATCTTCAAGACCCACAGGGTGGATGAAGAAAGCTGACTGTCATAATTGTTCTCTGGCCTCCACAATGTGCTGTGGTGCCACCCCCCAATAGATAAATAAATAATGTTTAAAAATATAGTGAAGAGTTGAGAGATGGCTTAGTGGTGAAGATCACTTGCACTTCCAGAGGACCCAGGTTCAGTTCCAAGCACCCACATGGTTGCTCACAGCCCTCTGTAACTCCATTCACAGGGATTCGATGCCCAGGGCATCAGGCATGCATGTAGTAGACAGACATATATGTAAACAAATCACCCATACACATATTTTTTTTAATTTAATGGGGCGTGTGAAAGATCATCTCACAAACAGAAACATGCACAATTCACAGAAGTTTATATTTAATGAGAGTGTTGAGGCATTTGTTAACTACATCTGTTTTAGGTTAGAATTTAATTTGTAGGAGGAAGATACACTTGTTTCCCTTTCCTTATTTGAATCTTTATTACCAGAAACCTAAAGGGAACATAGGTCAGTCTTTTTATCCTGGATTGTGCTAAAGAGAAAACAAATGATGATGAGATTTGAGATGTATCTGTTTAATAAGGGTTCTCCTAAACACCATTAGAATTCTGAGGCTCTTCTAAAACCCATAATATGCTGCTATGACTTTCCTGCCAAGGAATAAGAGACATTAAATACAATATTTTTAAATTACTAGTTTATAATTTCCCATGTGCACAAGCACCTGCATACATGAACACACACAGAAAGTATGTGTTTCTGTATCCTTGGGAAGGAATTTTATAAAAGACATGATGGTGTTGACATTAAAGTCTTCATTTTGAAGAGATATATTACTCGTTTATAGAAAATACAAATAGTCTTTTTAAAAGATGTCTTGTTCAAATATTGTACTCCCCATCAAGTGCTCAGTACATGTTGTTGTAAGAGTCTAACTTTTAAGAATGAATTAGGGGACTGGAGAGATGGCTCAGAAGTTAGGAGCATTTACTGCTTTTTCAGAGGACCTGGGTTAGGTTCCCATCATCCACATAGCTTTGTAACTCCAGTTCCAGGTGATTGGGTGACCTCTTCTGGCCTCTGAGGGCTCCAGCCCTAATGTGGTACACATAAACTCATATAAGCACACTCAAAAATACATAAAAATAAATATACATTAATAAATGCAATTCTTTTAAAGAATGAGTTTAATGGACCTTAGTATCCTAATGGAAATATAGAACTCCAAAGCAAACACCAATAAGAATCCTATTGGCTATTGACCAGGAATATGATTTTCTTTTTGAAGTTCTAGTCATACTCTTTTTAGAATTTGACGATTTATAACCTCCCCAAAATTGGTGTGGACTGTAAAGATAAACCTAGAGACAGAGTGCATTGTTCTTCAAAATATAAGGAGTCTGGGCCTGGTGGCGCACACCCTGAATCCCCTTACTCAGGAGGCAGAGGCAGGCAGATCCCCATGAGCTCCAGGCCAGCCAAGGCCACACAGTGAGACCCTGTCTCAAAAAAAGCTGAGTCATATCTGTAGCCTCAAGAGACAATCTCGATGTGTAGCCCAGGCTGTCCTCAAACTTGTGATCCTCCTGCCTCAGCCTTCCAAATCCTGGGATTACAAGTATGTGGCACCATGCCCAGCAATATGCACTGTTAATTAATTGCAATAAATGGCCGTGAACTGTGACACACACACCCCAGCTCTTTTCCTTCCCCTCCTTTCTCTGTTTCCTCCCTCCCCACCTCTTTCTGCTTGTTGAAAGAGCCTTTCTTTCCATAGGCAAATCTGGCCAAAGATAGCACACTTTGCTAGAACATGGACTTTTTTTTTTTTTTTTTGCTCCAAATCGAAGGGTTCTTTCATAAGGAAATCTAAACAGTTGATATTTTGAACAGTGATTTATTCAAAAAGACTGTTGACTCTACTCGGGACCTCAAATTTTTATTTATCTACTTCTCCCCATGTTAAACCTGGACATTAAATGTAAATTATATGATCTAAAATATTTAAAGTTATGAAACATAAATGCAGCTATTTAGAGACAAATTCCTTCTTTTCTTCCTGTTATAATTGAAAGAATATGGCTGGCTTGTGAACTCTAGATGTTTAAAACCAAATTCTTTAGGGGAGGCCTGAGCCTCTCCACTGGGTGTCAGTAAAATACCTATTGTTTAAGTAAATGACTATTCCAAGCTATTCTGAAGAAAAAAAAATTAGCAATGGTGAAACACATAAATTAAAAGTTTCTAAAACCATTTTAATTCTCTTTTGAAAGATAAAGTTTACTACATGCAAGTTTTTAGAACAGAAGGCTATTTATTCCCAGAAATATTAAAAATAGAAAGTGCATGATGTTACCGATATTGTACTGATGGCTTTCAAAGCTCTTGCTTACAGAATTATCCTTGAACATTTTATCAAAAGCTTCCCTGTCCCTAATAACTGCTAAGTCATTTCTGTACTTGAACACTAAAAGGGAAAACAAAGCCAGATGGTGGTGGCGGCGGGGCACACCTTTAACCCCAGCACTCAGGAGATAAAGGCTGATCTCTGTGAGTTTGAGGCCAGCCTGGTCTACAGAGTGAGTTCCAGGACAGCCAGAGTTACAGCAGAGAAACCCTGTCTCAGAAAAAAACCTAAAGGGGGTGGGGGTGGGGGGTACAAAAAGTGCTTATTTAACCTCCAGAATGCGACCCTATTAAACCTTTGGACTGTTTATCCCGAGCATACATAGCTAGCAGAGTGAAGAGCCTACTAAGAACAGCCTTCCACATATGATAATAGTAAGAGGATGAATTTCTCACAATAAGGGACCATTTTCCTGAAACATGTTAATATTTTTTTTTTTTTGGACTGGTTTTGTTTCTTGGATTTTTAAACAGGGTCTTTCTATGTAGCCCTGGCTAGCCTGGATCTCATAGGGCTGGCCTTGAACTCATATAGCGCACGTGCTTCAGGCTCACAAGTGATGTTAACATATTTTTGAAAAATCATTTAGAAGACCAAACAATTTTTAAATTTCTACCAAGATATAATTGATTGTCCTAAGTTCGCTGTTTTAGAAGCATCCAAATTTACTCTGCTGAATTAACAAGACCTAAATATCTGTGGCTTTTATTAAATCATATAATCTCAATTATTCTGTCAACAAGCTAGTAACTTATTGTTTGGGGGTTTGTTTTGAGACAGGGTCTGGCAGTTTAGCACAGGCTGGCTTCAGAGCTGTGATCCTCCTGCTCTGGTGTCTGGAGTACTGAGATTGCAGGTGTGTGCCACCACCCTGGGCTAACACTTATAATATACTCAGTAACTTCAGGGTTACTATTTGGATTACGTGGTTGCAGCTGTCATACCAGTTTCTTAGTAGAGATTTTTTTTTTCCATTTTATAGAAGAAACCAAAGATTTTAAGCAGTTTGTCCTGATTGTGACAGTTGGTGTCTTGCTAGAACCAAGGTCTAGATCTGACTGATTTATGGTGCTTTTGTCTCTGTGTTGCTTTATATGAACGTTTGCGATTTGTTCTACATACTCTCAGAAAGCTATTGTAAAGATAAATGGGATAATGTATGAAAATGCACTGTAAATCTCAGATTGTGTGCACTTTTCAAAGCGTTTTCTAATGCTGATGTGGTACTGAGATCCTTAAATTTGTTCTTTTTTTTCAAAGCTTCATTTAAAGGATAAGAAGCGATTTGAAAAAGCTAACCAGGATTCTGGTCCTGGTCTGAGTCTTGAAGAATTTATTGCATTTGAGCACCCTGAAGAAGTTGATTATATGACGGTAAGGACAAGTTTAGCAGAATCATTGAGTGACTGAAACCTATTTGCTAAGTTATTAAATATGAGTTGTGAAACAAACAAAATTTAGAGACAGGTTCAGAATATTAAAATATCTCCCCATGATAGATTAGAAGTGGTAAGAGGGGTTCTGGTGACAGTGAGATGGTTTACTGGGGAGGAATCGAAGGATTTTGTCTTTAATCTGTTGTTTATGTGCAGCAGTCTTCTCTGGCTACTTCTTCTGTCATAGCTATTACCAGCAAGGCCTTTCTCATCCCTTTCATAGTTTTCAGACCTTTTTCGAGGTTTTTGGTGTGTCACTAGAGCTCTTGTGTAGCACAGCCTCACTTACGAGAACTTTTGGTCTGGAACCATGGATTCCATTTTGATTGGTTTTCATATGGTGGGGGCTGGTCCTGGGATGCTATTGCAACTTTATACAGAGTGAGTGCTCTCTTCCCCTGAGTGCCTAAAGGAAGTCTGGTCTGAAGTGTATTCAGTAACCACACAAGGCTGCAGTCCCAGCACCACAGAAGTGATGAGCCAGCTCTGTGACACTCGACTGCTGGGTTCTAGTTCAGTTGTTCTAACACTGTTTGAGCCTCTGTGTTTTAGCAAGCTTCTTAAGAAGACTTACTTCCCACCATATTAATAAGAAAAACATTAATGACAATACATGTATACCGAGGTCTGTTGTATGGCATACACCTATAGCTTTATTGCCCGGGTATTTTATGGAGGGAGGGGTAGCTTTTTGTAGAGTAATGACCAGAATCTACTGTCCTGAATGACAAGCAGGCACATTTTTCTTCATAGCTCAGTGGCAAGGCTGTGCCATTAGTGCCACCTTTCTTGCCATTGTGAAGTTTCTAATTTCTCACTTGGCACAAAGGACATGACCTAGTTTAAGACCAGTGCTAGGTGTGATTTAAATGCCAAAGCTAAGCTGGGCCAAGCTAATTGAGCTCTAGAAAAGCAGGCAGAAAATGCTGGGCCTTGACTTTTTAGAGAACAAGAAACAGTTGGCTGCCAATGCGGAGAGCTGGTGAAAGCAATTAAATAATAGGCATTATATAAGACAGTGGTTTTCAACCTGTGGGTCATGACCCCTTTGGGAATTGAATGACCCTTTCACAGGGGCTACCTAAGACCATCTGCATATCAGTTATTTACATAACATAACAGTAGCAAAGTTACAGTTACAAAGCAGCAACAAAAATAATTTTATGGTTGGGGGTCACCACAACATGAGGAACTGAATTAAAGGGTCACAGCATGAGGAAAGTTGAGAACCACTGATATAATAGGAGCCTGGCAGTGGGACAGAATAGATTTCATCAACATTTTGAAGACCTTGTAACAGCAAAGTCAAGAATGTTGATTGACAACATAAATGTTAAGAGACAGAGAGGACTCTGAAGTTTTCAGCTTGTGTAAAAGTGACAAAAGCCAACCCTTTGACACTGGGGTGTGGCAGGTGGAGCCTTCCTTGATGGTGCTTTTTATGCTGTGTTAGAGCTGGTGGCAACACAGGAGGTGTGTGATCAGAGTGTGACATCTCACTGGGAGCAGCTTCATTGACTCCTGCTTACCTTGCTGGTTTTCCTATAGCCTTTCCCCCTCTAATGGGTATGTTGGGCATGGGAGAAGGCAGGGATGCAGAATCAGTTAGTGATTTTTACTGTGGATTCAAGCTTGAATTTTATTAGAAAAGTTTGTTCTGCTGGGATTAAAAGCATACACCACCACTACCACCACAACCACCTCCAGCAGGCCCTTGAGAAGATATTTTCTCTACAGTTCAGGTACTAAAGTCTGGATTGAGAAGCTCTTGGGTAAAGCAGGAGCTGAGAAGGGAGAGCTACGGGAAAGAAACACTGCACATATGAAACAGATGGAGGATTGGTTGTTTGGTGAGAGTTTGATAAAGTGAGGATCAGCTTTAGAGTGGTGAATGAATGGACGTTTAGAAGTAGTAAGGGGGCTGAGTTTGGAAGTCAAGAGCTGCTCTTTCATCCTGGAGAAAAAGCAACATCTGTGTGCTGAAGAGTCTAAGGTCGTGTCCTCTGAGTGCTCTTACTGGACCACAGAGCTAATGAGGGTGAAAGGGGGATAGTCAGGTGGCATTCTTCTTAGATACATTTTTAGTAAAAATATATTACTTCCCCCTTCCCTTTTCTTTCTCCTCCCCTCCCTCCAACCCCTTCCATGCTCCTCCATCACTCTTAAATTGATAGCTTCTTTGTCTTTGATGATTACTGTCATACATACATACATACATACATGTGTGTATATATGTGTGTGTGTGTCTGTCTGTGTGTATGTGTAAATATATAAGTACAAGCTGCTGAGTCCATTTTTTGTTGTTTTTGTGTATGGTTTCAGGGCTGGCCACTGTGTATTGGATAACCAGTTAGGGTGCTCATCCCTGGAAGAGGTGTCTCCATTTCAGCAGTCGTTTGTCTGCCGTAGTTCTTTGTCTGCAGTAGACCCCATGAGATTTTCAGAGATGGCATCTTGAGAGGGAAGAGAATGCAGCAGCCTGTGTTAGTGCCGAGGTTGTTTATGAGAGGGAAATAGATTCTTCACAGCACAAGAGAATAAAGATGTAAAATTTACTCAGTACTTGGGTTTATTCTTGCTTCTGAGTTCCACAGTTTAGCAACATTTTCCTATACATATTGAACAACCAGAACAATTGTTTATGAAGACGTTCTACAATAGGATTGATTAAGATGGTCGGTTTGAAATGTTTGTGACAATTATTCTTTTCTTTGAATGGGCGTGTAATAGGAATTCGTCATTCAAGAGGCTTTAGAAGAACATGACAAAAACGGTGATGGATTTGTTAGTTTGGAAGAATTTCTTGGCGATTACAGGCGGGATCCAAGTAAGTTGCATAGGAAGTTGGGGGGGAGTGGTGGAATTAAAGCCATGCTTATTGAGCACCCTGTATGCCAAGAGGAGGCAGCACAGGCACTCAGTTACCTGACATGCTGCCTTGCTCGTTGTATTTCAAGCAAATATAATGCCCTTGTCAATTCCAAAGGGGAAGAAAGACTATTTGTAAACAAACTCCTATGCCATTGCCTTTAGATCTTGAGAAGGGACATGAAATACTGCAAATAGCGTTGTAGACTGGATGAAGTAAGTTTGACCTTAAAGGGAATTTCCTTTCTTAAGCTGTTGTCCTTTACCAGAATTGTTGCTTACAAGTGAAAAAGAAAAAGAAAAGGAGAAGCAATGCAGTTTTGAAGTTGTTTTCCTGGTTTGCTATTGCAAATGAAACTTAAATAAGGCATTGCTGATAAGACCCTGTAGAACAGTCGGTAGTCACATGTTTTACATCAAAGCCCTGCCCTGGACTAGGCATGTAGCTGTTTTCAAAGTGCTATCCAGCATCCAGAAGGGCCCCTGGCTTCTAGCCTTAGTGCTCTACAAACCAGGCATGGTGGCACATGCTGTAATCCTAGACCTAGGATATGGAGACAGGAGAATCAGAGGTTCAAAGTCATCTTCAGCTACATAGGGAGTTTGAGACTAGTCTGAACTCTGAGACCCTGTCTCAACTTTTTTTAATTAATAATAAATATTACCCACTTCAAAATTAGGAAAACTGGAAATCAGGATAAATTGCAACACTTAATAAAAGCACTAATTTATTAAATATGCAACAATTTTTAAACTGAGTTCTTTTAGCTAACATGTCACTTTAGGAAATCTTTACATATTTGTCACTTATTTCAGGACTTTTCTGTTATATAGCTCTGTCTCATTGGGTTTCTTTTTGTAATAAATTTTAAATTCACTTCCTTTATTTTAGAGATACTTGGTTTCATATGATATCATGTATATTTGTGGTTCTGTTTTTGCTTTTATTAAGCTGCAAATGAAGATCCAGAATGGATACTTGTTGAGAAGGACAGATTCATGAATGATTATGACAAGGATAATGATGGCCGACTTGATCCTCAAGAGCTGTTGTCATGGGTAGTGCCCAATAATCAGGGCATTGCACAGGAAGAAGTAAGTATTTAAAATTTCTGTTTTCCATTCCCAACACATGCTTGTGTTCCTGACAGGAAAGGAAGCTGGAAACCTCTATTCAAAGAAATGGAATTACTTAGGGTGAAAACATTGCAGGGTGACAGCGCATGTCGTACCTGTGGAGACTCAAGTGGATTATACCCGTGCTAACCCTACCCCGACCTGTGTGGAGATGTAGAACCCAGTATAGATTAAATAAGGGGCCAATGAGAGGAGCCGTAGACACAGTGGGGTACATAATAGTTTTGAGACTTAGACACTAATGAGTTCCCGGTACATATAAGTAGTTTTGACAAATCACACTGAACTGAAAACATTTTACTTAAAAAGATTTACTCATAATATTTTTTGGTTTTGGTTTATTTTAAAGGCTCTTCATCTAATTGATGAGATGGATTTGAATGGTGATAAAAAGCTCTCTGAAGAAGAGATTCTGGAAAACCAAGACTTGTTTCTTACCAGCGAAGCCACAGATTATGGCAGACAGCTCCATGATGACTATTTCTATCATGACGAGCTTTAACTCCGTGCCCACGTGCAGGATGGGTCCTTTTGTAGTTTGCTACCAGCTTTACTTTTATGATAAAATATTGATGTTGTATTTTACACTCTTAAGTCTTATCAAATAAGTGATCTTAATATAGATTATAATATTTGGCCCTCTAGGATAAAAACAAAACAAAAACTTGATATTTATTTCAACATATATTGAAGGAGTAAAACATTTATCTTGTGCCATGTGACCACACAGTCTTTCCTAGAGACTCCATCCATTTAGTGCTGTGTTGTGGAATGTTCAAGTTCTGTTTCCATACTTGAAAACATGGAGGATTTCAGACATGTCTAAACAGTAGTATTTAAGTAGCACGTGATGACACTATCAGTTTTTGTTCTGTACTAGGTAGATTTACTTTTGAAACTGACAAAGGACAGTGTTTTTAGGTTTAGTGTTATATTTTAAAGCCTTTAAAGGAACCTTCAGAAGGACTTAAACCTCATGTAGATGTTGAGAAGTTCTACTTAATTTTAAAATGGTTTCTATAAAGGGTTTTGTCGTATAAAATAGAACCTTATATTTTTGCATATGTATAGATAGTAATTATATTTAATGTATAACTATAGCATTATGGTGAGTGGAAATTGACATTGTCCAGAACTCTTTTCATTTTTGACTGATTAAAAATTAACTGTCCTATCTTTTTATATGTTTGTTTTTAATTTTTCCAGATAAACCTTAAATTTAACACAGGTTTTATTGTATTATACATTATTCTTTCCTTTATTTCAGTAGTAAATGTTCTCGAAACTGTTAATTATTCTTGGTGCATATTCTTATTTTGCCTTTTTTTTTTAATAAAAATTATGTTATAATTGAATGTGCACCTGAGACATTTCCAATTTCTCTTATATTGTGAGTTTGTATGTTGGTACTAAAAATAATGTTTTGTTTGAGATGGTAGAGATCAAGCCCAGGGCCTCTGGCGTTCTAGACAAATGTTCTGCTTCTGAGCTGCAAACACCCGTAGCCCCAGAGATAAATCTTAAAAATTATGGAGGCTAGAACCATGTAGAGTCAGCTCTATGGAGACTGAGAGCCACCCTCGCTGAGCACTTACTCACACCCAGACAACTGGTTTTAATCACATCCAGGAATCAACATACCTTTGTTAGGGTAGAGAAAAGTAGGTGAGAAATTAACTTTTTGGACTTGTGACTTACAGTTTTTCCTTTTCCTTACATTTCTTTTATTTGTGGGTGAAAAGTCAGTTAAGGAATTTGTTAATTAATTTTCAGGCTACCATTGTCTCATAGAACACACAGTGTAAGTTAGCAGTTCTTCCAAGTATTTGAGAAGACACTCAGCTCTTTTCTGACAGAGCTGACTACCTACTACTGCCCTGCCTTTGCTGTCGGATGTAGGTGTAACTGTAAACTCAGCTTTGATGATAACTATCTTACCCTAGGAGGTAGAGTGCATGATTTTTCAACTTACAGCATTACATAGCTACAGCAGTTTAAGAATTGAAATCAGCTGTCACGTCTCAGCCTTGCTGACATGTTTAAAATAGCTACTTTTGTTATTAGCATGCTGTGTTTCTTAGATTCTCTAAAGCTCACGGTACAGATGTTAGACTATCAGGTATAGATTTCATGTTTCAGTCCTTAGTAGAAATGCTTTTGCTGAGCTAAGAGGTTACATTGTCCATCCAGTACAGATGTACCGACACAAAAATCTGGTTAGTGTTTACCAATAACTGTACTATTCTCGGCATGAAACAAACTGCTTCATAGCCCTCTTACAGTTGGGCAGTGACTGGCTCCAACCAGTTGAGTGTAGTGCTGGTTGAGTTCACTCCCTAACTAGGTCAGTGGCACTGTGGAGGAGGCTCAGTGGAAATAGTAGAGCCACAGAGTCAAATGTCCTTGATTGCTCAGGGACCACATGGAGATCAATTGGATCCACCGTGGAAATAAACTTTTATTATGCTAGACTAGAGATTTGGGCATTTTTGCTGTTTTGAACCACAGCAGGATTCAGCCCATTCTAAATGAAGACTAGCACTGAAGAATGGACTTCTACAGGCATTCAAACAAAAAGGATCTTCCACTAAAACAAAACGAGATTTTCTTTTGGGGGGTGAGGTTCATTTTCTGTTTTGAGAGAGTTCACCCAGGCTGGCCTCCAAGTTGTGGTCCTTTTATTTCCCACATACGTGCACAGTTCTCACTGCCCATGTCCTGCCCTACCGTGGAGTAGTCCCAACAGTCCACATTAACATACTGTCACCCGAAGTCCCTGTTTTACAGCAAGATTCATTCTTAGTGTTGTATAAAGGTATCCTGTAACACAGCTGTGTAGTGTCTGTCACAGGAATGGTTTCATTGTCCTTAAAGTTGGTGCTACAATGGGGTGTAGTAGCACATGCCTGTGATCCCTGCACTCAGGAAGCTGAGGATGACGTTCAGCTGGTAGAGTGCTTGCCTAGCATACACAAGACCTAGGTTCGGTCTCTAGCAGTACATAAAATTGGGAAGGTGGAGGCAAAAAGATCAGAAATTCAAAGTTTGTATACTCAATATGTGTAGCAAACTCCAGGCCAGACTGGGCTCCATGAGACCCTCTCTTAAGATGAAGCTACCATTGAGATTTGTAGAACTATTACAAAGTAGTTTAAAGGGATATCTATCTATGTATTTATTTATTTATTGGTTTTTTGAGACACGATTTCTCTGTTGTACCTCTGGCTGGCCTGGAACTCACTCTGTAGACCAGGCTGGCCTTGAACTAACAGATATGCCTGCCTCTGCCTCCCAAGTGTTGGCATTAAAAGTGTGCGAGCCAACACCCCCCTCCCTCCGGCTGTTAAAGGGATTTTTAAATCTTATTATGTAGCCTTAGCTGGCCTGGAACTTGCTATGTAGGCCATGCTATCCTCGAATTTGTGGTCATCCATTTACCTCTGCTTCCCATTGACATTACAGGTTTGCAATATCATATCCAGCTTCTCACAGCTTTTAATTTTACTTTTGTGAGTCTTTAAAGAATAATCTGCTCTTGTTCTGTGTTCTACAGAGAGAGTTTTCTTCTTTTCTGAGGCGGGATTCCAAATGAAGAGAAAACATGATTTTGCTGGGTGCTAGTTTTGCTTGCTAACACAGGTAAAGAGATGGCCCCATCCCAGTGACACCAAAAGCACAAAGCTCTCTCTTGTACAAACTGCTGCTCTGTCTGAATTCATACTTGTTTCTTCTACAGCATCTACAGTATCATGCAAATGCTGTACTTTGTGAGCATACCAGTAATAAAAACATTATTAAAGTTAATCATGGACCAGCCGATGGTGGACAGAAGGAAGGGATGAGTGACTGAGCTATTATTAACATTTTTAATAGTCTTTGATCTCTGTTCCTTCAGCCCTTACAGTTATAACCCCAGCGCAACTCCTAAAATATCAAACAACCCGACAAAGAAACAGTGGTCACTGGTGCTCAAAAGAGAAGAGGTGGTGAGTGAATCATTAATTCTGCTGTCCTGCTCACTTAAGAAGACAACAGGCGTATGACTTAAAAATGGCATAAAATCCGAGCCAAAAGTCATCGTAGCTTATCGGGCGATAAAGTGGGAGAAACACAAGTGGAACCTGAGGTTCCGCTGCGCGCGCTGTCGCGTCCTCGGCCCAGCAGTGAGCACATACTAGACAGCTGTTGAGTCCGTGTACTCACGAATGTTGCATGGTGGTAACTGACTCACCTGTCTGTTACACTGACTGTTGTAACAGCTTGGTCTCTGATCCCATGTGTGTAAAATGCATAGAAACAGAAAGTAGATTGGTGTTTGCCAAGGGATGGAGAAAGGTGTGAAGAGGCTGGCTGATAAATACCTGCTCTTCTGTTGGGGTTGATGAAAATAAAATTATATGGTGGTCGTGGTGCCTAACTCTGAGTGTATCAACGTTTAAAGTGTAGGGTGAAGAATCCAAGTCTAGCCACTTATGGACTGCCTTGTACAGAAAGTAACTATTCTTTGTCCTCTGTGATGCCCAGCACCCCCAGTGGACATCCATATAGGTGGAAGACCTGTTTATGAGCATCCAAGCCTAGAGTCAAATTCTAACTTAAATGAATTCTTTTTACATAGCTCTGATATATGCCACATTTCCAGAATTTGCCTGCTTTGTAAGTCAAAGGAAAGTGATGTTTTATTCAGCCTTTTCCAGTGCTGCTGCTGTCTTCTGGTACAGCCTTGTAGGTTGTACTGAAAGAATGATTCTCCAACCCTGCTTTGTTTCTCCTTCTAGCAGTTAGAGCATCACAATGTTTATGAGCAGGTCCTCCATGGACTTCTGAGTCACAAACACTACACCATTCGCAGAGGCAGGGCAGATTTAAGGGAACCAGTAGTGCTTGGTGGTGCTTCCTGGCAACAGTGAGGGTCTTCCTGCACCTTGACCTGTGTTTGATGATGAAGTCCAGCCCACTTGAGCTGTTACCAGGCAGATAGACCAATTCTCCAGGTGTTTCAGCAAAACAGGCAAACAATGCCCTGATCACTTTACTCCTGCATCTCCTCCTCGTGCACTGACCTAGTACAACTGGAAGCTAAGAATCAGGGGCCTGGGCTGGTGCCACTTGTGGTAAACACGGGACGGGAGAAGAGTGTATTAGTCTTTAAAACAATACATAATCATCATTTTCTCCTTCCTTCTCTCCAAACCCTCCCATGTACCCCCACTGCCTTGTTCTCTTTCACATTTATGAGCTCTTTTTCTTTAAATTTTACGTGTGTGTGTATTCTGAAATATATGAATACAACCTGCTCAGTCCATATACTGTTACTTGTATGTCTGTGCATCTAGGGCTGACCATTTGCTTTTAGATAAGCTGTCAGTATATTCTTCCTGGGGAAAACAATTTCTCCTGCTTTCCACATTCCTTACCTGCCTGTAGTTCTTTGTGTAGCGTTGAGGCCTCCTGAGCCTTCCCCCTTCCACGTTAGCATGTCTTTTGGTGTTGTCCTTGTTCAGGTCATGTTTAGAGAGCCATGTTAAGACTTCATGAGTGTAACTTCTCACATTTCTAGAACACACAATCTCACAGCAAACTTTCAGAGAAATGATTTAATTATAACCTCAAAAATTTTTTAAAAATTAAAGTTAGTATATGTAGATAAGTTGTACTACTTATGAATTCATTTCCCAGAGTAAAGCAGATTTATAGAATGATGATCCTCACAGTATCCCTGGAGCTGTTAGGATTGAAAATTGTTTCCCGGAAAAGAAGGGAAAGAGGTTTTAAATGGAGACTAGTTAAAAATGAAAAAAACACCATGTCCTAAATAATGAAGTAAAGTTATATGCAGAACAGTAACAGCTGGATATAGTGACACATGCCTGCAGTCCCAGGACTCAGGAGGCTGAGGAGGACTGTCTCAAGTTCACATCTAACCTAGGAGTACCAGGGCAGGCTGAGGTGTGTGTGTTCCTGGTTTGCTCGGATCAGAGACTAAGCCTGTCAGTCTTAACAAGCCAGGCCCATCCTCATTGGGCCAGTTAAACAAGTGACAGTGAAAGGGGAGAGAAAGTAAGACTTGCTCAATGTAGTCGGTCGGGAAGAGGAACAGAGGCCCAGAGCCCCAAGTCCACCCTGAGCACCTGCAGTGAGGTTTACGTAGGAGGTGTGCATGAATAAGCATCCCCATTACTGGGGACCTGTTATCTCAACCATCTGACATCCAATGGAAAGGGCACAAATATCTCTTCAGAATATCTTCATTCTTGCCAGAACCATTATAGAAAGACCAAGTTTGGTTATTTAACAAGTTTCAGGCTGGGCCACAGGGTGATCCTGTTTGAAAAGGGAAAAAGTAACATTTCAGAAAATGCAAACTGGAGAGCAGACAAGATAGCTTAGTTGGTAAAGTGCTTGCTGTCCAAGCACAGACTTGAGTTCAGATCTCCAACACCTGTATAGAGCTGGGTGTGGTGGGTGTAACAGAGCACTAGGGGGCATTGGGGACTTGCTGGCCAATGAGTCTAAAGCAGCAAACTCCAGGTTGAAAGAGAGACCTCTCAAAAAATATGGTAAATAATCAACCATTGGCCTCTACATAGGCATACCTGCAGCACCACACACAGACACACACCACACCATGCAAAATGAACAAGCTCAACGGTGGTGGTGTCTCAAGGAGCCCTTGCTTCACACTGCTCTTCCCTACACCCTTTGCTGAAGGGCTTCAGCCTTACCTCTTACAACAAATCACCCGGTGGGGTGTGGTCGATTGGTTCTTCCATACCCCAGGCTCCCTGAGGGTGGGACTGAATTCACTTCTCTGTGTTCTGATTTTCAGTTTCAGTGCATGGTAGAAGCTAAACCTTGTGTTCAGTTGCTTGCTGGCTTCTTTCCAGTTTGTGATTCTCAAACATGGTGTACATAAAAGCAATGGGAAAACATTGTTTTCAAACCATCAGCAATCCATCACAATTCCTAGAGGTTCTGACTCAGCTGGTCCATGGTGGCGCAGGTGGACCTGACCAGCAGCTAGGGTGGACAAGCCTGATTAAGGCTTTCTCAGCCTTGTCGCTGTTGACATTTTGAGCTGAATAAATCAAGAGTGGGTGCTGTCTTGTGCACAGTTAAAATGTGTAGCCACATCTCTGGCCTCTCAGTGTGTGTCAATAGTCTCCAGCTGTGTATCAGACCCCCCCCAAAAAAAAATCACCAGATGTTCAAAAGGGACAAAATCACTGTGTTGAAGACTGAGCTAAGGCCTTGAGCATGCTAAGTGTGTACTGGTCACTAGATATGCCCCAGCCCTGGGCCTTGGTTAGAACTCTGGTCTCTGAGCTGCTGTAAGTTACTCGATTGGTTTGGAAAGCCAGTAATTGTGTTTTCCACATCTCCTCTCAGAGGAAGCTACTCAGCTGCCTGGGGAAAGCACTAAGCTGTCAAAGGCTGCCCCCTCCCTCCCCTGAGTCTGTTTTCTTAGAGGGCTGCAGAAGGAATCTTAACTAGTGGATCTTTAAGTTTCCTTCCAGCTCTGACACTTTGTCTTTACCTGCTGTCCTAGGTGACTGACTGGAATAGGAGTGTGTTTTTTACTTGGAACGTTTATTGAAAAAAAATTTCTATTTCCCAAGAGTTAATTAAGAAAAAGTTAATTAAAGTGCTTTGTGGTTGTAACTACTGGCTGTACCTCTGCCCCAGTGAGTTTCCTGGGCACTCTTCCCCATGCCCCAGCCTCCCAGAGGACAGACTAAAAGGAAGGTATGAAATTGTTTTCATTCCTAAGTTACATAACCACTCAGTGTAGACTATGATTTAAACAGACAAGAAGGAACACTGCATTTTTATGAAAGAACTAAAAAGGATGATGGACTTAACTTTAACTTTGGGGGAGGGAGGGCCTGGAGGAGTTTTAAAACGTAACTTTTAAAACATATAATGCTAACATTAAATGAATGTCAATGAATTGTTTTAACCTTGGGGGATGTAGTTTCAGTGAGTCTGTGATAATTCAAATAAAGCCTCTGCCCTTCCTCCCTTTCCCCTCCTCCCTTTCTCCCTCTCTTCTTCCCTCCCTTTGTTTTCCTTCTTTGCTTCCTGCCCTTCTTTTATTGAACTCTTCAAGAATGGAACATTGGCACAGGCCATGGCCTGCACTGTGTATTGAGCACCCTGGCATTGGCAAGCAGCAGCCCTACCCTGGACATCAGAGGAAGGCCTGCACACTCCCTGTAAAGGACACAGGGACAGTCGGTGAGCCATACAGTTGCTGTCCTTGTACTGTGGTTCAGGAAGTGTTCCAGAAAGGCCCCTCTGTTGAAGGGTTGGTTCCCCAGACCAAGGCACTAATGCCAGCTGCTGGCACCTTTTAGAGGGTGGGCCTGTGGATATTTTCTAGTTCTATAGAGGCTTGCCTTTGAAGACATGTTGGGACCTGGGTATCTCCTTTTTCTTGTTTCCAGTCACCACGATGTGAGCAGCTTGCTCTACCTCATCCTGCCATGATGTACTACGCCACCTGCAAAGCAACTGAGCCAATGGATCATGGACTGAAGCCTCCAAAACTATAAGCCAAAATAAATGTTTCTTCTTTTTAAGTGATTTTGCCTCAGATGTTTGTTGAAGTAATGGTGATCTGTTTAACACATCTTGACACCTCTACCTCTCTCTCTTTTCCTCCCTCCCTCCTCCCTCCCCTCTCTTACTCCCTCCCTCCTCTCCATTTTCAATCCAGTCATGGTTCACAATGTCTGTAGCCAGTGCCTGTCACGTCTCCTGACTGCCTTCATGCAGTTCTTTCCACCCTGCCCTCCACTCTCTTCTTGATTCGTTTTTCTCTGCAGAGCATCCTCTTAAGCATTTGACTCAACATAAAAGCCAAAGTCCTTGCATTAACTACAAGACTACCTCCAACTAATTTCCTCCTTCCTTCCCTCCACACAGAACACCATTGTGTAATTCCTTCAAACACAACAGGGCATTTGCACTATGACTCCCTAGGACATTCTTCCCCAGGGATGCACAGGGAGGCTCTCTGCCTTCTGGCAGGGTCAGTGGTTCTCAACCTGTGGGTCACAACTCCTTGTGGGTCAAACAACCCTTTCACAGGGGTCACCTAAGACCAACTGCATATCAGATAATTTACATTATGATTCATAACAGTAGCAGAATTACAGTCATGAAGTAGCAACGAAAATAATTTTATGGTTGGGGGTCACAACGTGAGGAACTGTACTAAAGGGTCACAGTGTTGAGAAGGTTGGGAACCACTGACATAGAGGGTACTGTGCAGTGCTTCCACCTCACACATCCATGTCTGGAGTCCCAGTCCCTAAGCCCTGCTCTTATTTTTCCCAGTACTTATCACCTCCAAGTGTGCTACCTACTTATACTCTATGTCCTCCCGTCCATTGTCCTTCTCTGGGATATAAGATAAAGACCCAGGAGGGATGGCTCTTTGTTTTTCTTTCATGTTTCTCAAGTACCTGTGACTGAAACGTAGTGAGAGTCCCCAGAACAACTGGGAAGGAGTGACGGGGCCTCCTGGTCTCCCCTTCCACCACCACACTTAACTGTTTTATCTTGTTTCTTCCCGTCCGTGAAGTCTGCCTCGGACAAGCAGCTTAGCTTCTCACAGTCTTTCTTCATCTATTAGATGAGGTTAATGAGTTGCTGTGTTTGCCCAAGGTGTAGATCAAACGGTGTTTGTGTGGAGACCAGAGCAGCTATCACGACTTGCAAGACGCCTCCAGATTCAGGCTGTTTATATTCCCGCATTAGACCCTCATCTGAGAGTCCAGCTCCTCCTTCATTCACCTCCTCCCCAGCTATAAGTAACTCTGCCCAAGCAACTCGTGGTCTTGAGTCTTGGGAAGTGATGGAAAGATTGCCAGAAGTGGGTCCTCTCTCTAAGACGTCATCCTCCATTCTGGAGTGAGACTTTCCAGTGGTCACGGTGGGGTGGGGTCATACAAGCTAGACTTGGGTGGAATTGTACTTTGGTCTGTCATTGGTACCCTGTCTGAGGTGAGTAGACATTTGCTCACATCTCCACAGGGATCTCACGAAATACTTGGGGAGAATGACTGTAGTAGAAACAGGGGGTAGGGACATTTTAGTGGCAGAATCATCAGTAAGACTAATCAGAAATTCATCATCAAGAAGTAAACCTCATACCAACTTCTTCAAAGCGAGAGGAGGAAGGCCCTCTCTGTGCTCATCAGTAGCAAAACTGATGGAGCATAGACTGAGTCTTGCCTACCATTGATCTTTAAATATCCTTTAATTTTTATTGACAGGCTCTTTGGGCTTATTGCTCAATAGAGGAGCAGACTATTTTTCTCATGGGAGAGTATTTAGACTAGAAATTACCTTGCTGGGTAATAAAGAAAGATGAAGCAAGCATGGCCAAAATACAACATGAAAACAATCTCTGGAGCTCGCTGACGACTCGTATTCTCGTCAAACCTCAGTAGGCACGATAACAGTTTTTCTTAAAGGTTATACCAGAAAACACCCAGTTCTCATAAAGCCCTTCTCAGTTCTGGTAGGAGCTGATGATGGTTTGGAAACACTGGCATTTCCAGATGCAGCAAAACCACTTTCTACAACAAAAGGGCGAACCTTTGATGGGCTACAAGGTGAAATGAACTCAGCAGCAGAGATAGGATGCCAGAAAGGAAGCCCCTTTTCCTCATACAGGCCACCAGTCCTGCTCTTTGTGCTAAATTGCTTCCCTCTGTGTTAGGAAATTTCACAGTTACTTGCTAGTCTTTGATACTTAGGTGGTGTTAAATATCTTAAAGCCAACAAAACCTTATAACACCTCTTTGCCCTGAGGACAGCCCAGCCCCCTCCTCTGGTTCCCAACTGGCTCCTTCTCACTAGTCTGCTTCAGGATGGCCAAATCAGGTAGTGGCTACTGTCATTTTAAAGTTACTCAAATCCTGCATCTCCAGGGAATCATATTTCTTAGAATTTTGCAGAGCTAGAGACACAGGTCAATAGTAGAACACTTGCCTAGCATGTAAGGCTCTGGGTTCGATCTCAATCATGAAGTGGGGGAGGGGAATAGAGAGAGAAAGGTGGTTCTACATTTTTTTAAGTACTAAAGACCAGTGAAGCACATATAGGTATTTTATCTTTATTATTTTGGAGGTGTTGTTGTTTTGAGACAAGGTATCACAATGTAGACCAGGCTGGCCTTGAATTCTCAGAGACATACCTGCTTCCACCTCTATATCCAGAATGCTGGGTTTAAAGGCATGTACTATCATGTCCAGCTTTATTGACGATGATGATGATGATGATGATGATGATGATGATGATGATGATGATGATGATGTTGATGATGATATTATTGATTTAAGATCTGGCACATGTCTATATATGAGTGCATGATTGTTCTATTCTCTGATTATTACCACTTCTGAACAAAATGCTGAGAAAGGTTTCCTTTGCACTTTAAAATGAAATGTCATGTCCAGAACTCCACTTCCACCCTGGAAATGGCCTTCTGGGGAGTGCTGTTGACAGGGCAATGGGCACCTGCAGGTCTAAGTAGGCTCAGGCAGCTGCAGGGCATGCAAGTTGGCTGCACACTGCTCTAATGGGTACTTGGAAACCCCTGTATTCTTTGACACCTTGCTTTGCTTTGGTCATTTAATCCAGTGGTTCTCAAAGTTTAATCAGCCCTAAAATCATTAGCATCAGCACCACCAGGGAAGGGTAGATCTGCAGATTCTTGAGCCTGCTCTCTACCTCCTGAAACCCAAACCTCTTGTGCCATCTAGGTGAATCCCATGGATGGTCAGAAAACTGGTGTTGTCCATTCGATGGACACTGCTCCATGTGGAGTTCTGTCTTTAGTCTCTCTTTGTCATGCTTTACCTATTAAATCTCCTTGTAAGGCTACTGCGACCCTGGGGGGGTGGGGTTGGGCTGCTCTGACAGGCAGGGAGACAGGGAGATGGCGCAGACACTTAGAAAAGAAATCTCAAATCTTCTGGGGCCCCTTTGAATCTTCACACCTTTAAAGGGGTGAAAACTCATAAAGTAGGGGGAACCCCAGCAAGCCTAACACCCTTAAAAGAGAAAAACAACTGTTATTTTGAAGGGCAGCACAGCAAATTGAGGTGATGGTCATAAAATATTTTTACTTCCAACAAAGGGAATCTCTTTTAGGGCAGGTAATGGTGTGTTAAATACCAAAGGAGCAGAGCAGAGCAAGGTCCCAGGATATTAATATGGAGACAGATGAGGGGCAAGGAGTGGATGAATCTGAGCTCTGCCTTCAGATGGCCACAACACTGGGAAGAGTACCAGGAGTGAGGCCAAGACACTGGGAACAGCACCTTGGCAATTAGGGATGCCCAGCAGTGGGTGGCATCCGGAGGGGCAGGGTCTCCATGAGCATGTGTTAGAGGTAGCGCAGTAAAAGCAACTCTTTTTTAACTTTTTAACCGCATCTGTCTGTCTGTGTGTCTATCTATTTACTTTGTGTAGGTATGTGTGTGCACATGTATGTGCCATAGCATGTGTACGTGTGAATGAAAAAAAGAAGTAGAAAGGAGGACATGACTGCCCCTAGGCATGATGAAGGAGACAGTTTATCGTAGATATGAGGGAGAGCATAGCCAGAGGCAGAGACATCTGGGAGAGTCCAGGGTGGGCATGACCCTGAGCTGAGTCATGTGAGGAGAGCAGGGAGAGGAGAAGGGAGAGAGATGAACCAGGTGCAGCAGCCAAGGGTTAAGGTAAAAGGCCAGGTAACCAAAATGGCTGGATTATATAGGGAAGAGTCGCTGGGGAAAGGGCAGCTCAGCCCCTGGACTGCAGAAGTCTAGGGTAGGTGGTGGGGTATGCCAGCCACCCCTGTGGACCTGCGTGGGAGGTCCAGCTGCTGCCTCCCTTCTGTGTTCAGCACTTGCAGGCTCTCAGCTTTTTAAAGTCCCACCAGAAGCAGAGATTTTGTCATAGAATTCTTAGATGACTTGAGCTTGTAGATTGTACAGTCTTCCTCCTGTCCCTACAGCCACTCTAAGCATCGATAGGCAGAGCATGTTTTCCCTTTGGAAGGATAACAAAAAGAATGATACTAAGGATATTTGAGCTGTTTCCCACTACAAATGGTCCTGCAATGGGTTGCATTTTGTATTTCAGTCTGAGACTATTGGACGCAAACCCTAGACAACTGTGTCATTCCACAGAGGAGACCCCCAAGTCCTAACTAAAGTGTATCAGTGGTCCTGACAGTCTAAGGGCAAAGTCCAGATAGCATCCTCCAAGACACAGCTTATCTGTCCACCAAAACATCAGCCAATGCATTGACTAAACAAACAAACAAAAAAAATGCAAGTCCATGCAGAAAAAGTACTAACGAGACAGCACTAAAAAAGCATGAGGGCTATACTTCATACATGACAAATTCCCAGGTTAGAAAAAGGAAAAGTGTGTATGAATGTGTTTTAAAGGCAGGCTTGTAAATGTTTATATTGAAAACAGACAAGAATGGAAGAATAAACCAGCAAGATGCCACTATGGAGGGGTGAAGGGAAAAGAGCTAGAAGTGGAAGAGACAGGCGAAGAAGCTAAGGGCTGGAGAGATGACTCTGTTGTTAAAGGCTAGGCTCATAACAAAAACATAAGAAAAAGAAGCTGAACTTAATTTGAATACATCTTGTTTTGTACATTGGAAATTGGAAAGTAAATGTTTCATGTAAATAAAAACTTAAATTAAAAAGGAATCCCTAAAATGGAAAAAAGGAAAGAAAAGAAGCAAATGAACATAAATGTTCATGCATCTGGTTGGGGAATAAGGACATGGGAACTGTTCTCAACTCAACAATTTGACTATAGACCCAAGTGGGCTACACCCTGCACACAATGAGACCTGCAAATACACAAACGAGGCGCGCTTAAGCCACTACAGCAATTATTTAGTCGGTAGGAGAATTGGAATTGGTGTTTTGAGACTGCAATGTGAGATAAAGCAAACAAGAGTTTTTGTGAAATTCTAATTCTGATAAACGTGATAAATGTGATCCTTCCCCCACCATGTTGTTTGTGTGTGTGTGTCTGTCTGTCTGTCTGTCTGTGTCATGTGTACGCATGCTTTTGTTTGTGCCAGAGGAGTGTGCATGCGAATGTGTATGCTTGCATATGAGACCCATGGTTGATGCCAGGGATCGTCATCAGTTACTCTTCCAGTTTATTCGCTGAGGCAGACCCAGAGCTCTCCAATATGCCCAGTCTCACTGGCTAGCTGCTCTGGGTGTCTCCTGCTCTGCCTTCCAATGCTGGAATTACAATCAGGTCACAGTGACCACTCAGCATCTATGTGGGTTTGTGTGGATCAGAACTCTGGTCCTCATGCTCATGCAGCTGAGAGCTTCAATTGTTGAGCTGTTTTCCCAGGCCCAGAAATGAGATTCTTGACATAGGAGAAACAAATACAAGTAGAAAGAAACAAAGCAAAAACAAAAGCAAAGCAACAACAATTGTACAAAACCCCTTGAGTTTGAGCTGGAAGTATCAATATGAATATATGGTATACACCAGCTTTAAAAACTAACAGGAAGTCGGAAAGATGTCTCAGTGGTTAAGAGTGTGTATGAGAGGGCACAGTAAAGCAGCCGCCAACATGAACGCTCCATGATATGGTTAAGATTTTTATTGTAGATCTGAGAGCGAGACAGCCAGAGGCATCTGGAAGCATCCAGAACACAGAGAGAAAGAAATAGACTGAACATGACCAGCATACTGGACATGGCCAGGCTAGGGAATCAGCAGAGGATAGTCAGAGTAGCATAAGAGAGTGAGAGAATAAGAGAATAACTGAGAATAGTGGGTTATAAGGAAGGGAGAGGAGAGGAGGAGAGGGGAGAAAGGGGGAGGAGAGGGCCAAGAGACTGGTATGGGGGCGTTGAAATGTTTAACAAGTACTTGTGAGTAGAGCCTGGGGATCCTGGAGCATTGGATTTGATATGCAACCACAGGTAAATATGTCAACTGAGAGCCATATGTCCCTTCTGCCAGAGGGAAGGGAAATGACTCCTTTTGGCAGATGGGAACTGGTTTCACAAGTTCCCGAGGAATGCTAGCTTCTATCTAAACACCAAAATCCTCCTTTAGTCCAGGATGGGCTCATTTCTGAATATTTGGACAGCTTGAAACTTAACAGAGAGCACTAGCTGCTCTCCTAGAGAACTCAGGTTCAGATCCCAGCACCCTCATCAGGCGCTGACAGCTGCCTGTAACTCCAGTTCCAGGGGATCTGCCAACATCTTATGGTCTCTGTAGATTCCTATTTGCATGTGGCAGACACGCACACAGACACACAAATACACATAAGATTTAAAACTAACAAAAAATTTGTACTTCTCAGCTCTGACCTCTAAAATGCCCCAGGACTCATTAGCAGTCCAGTGGCAGCAAGCCCTGCCCCGTGGCCAGGATGTGCCGAAAGGCCATTTCCCAATGAGAGCGGTGAATGATGAGGGCTCCTTGAAAACCTGCTAACCGCCAAGTCTAGGACAAGAAATGCATGTGGGCCCTGGAAGGTCTGTTATCTCAGATGCCAGGAAAGTCTTCTAAGGCTACCAGAGCAGGATGCAGAGGAGTCAGCTGGAAGAGGCTCCCCCTAATCAAAAATAGGACAACCTTTGTAGCATTAAAAAGGTACAGCTTTAGTGAACTGAAGCTTACCAGATGTGTTTAACTCCACAAGTCCGTGATACCAAACCAAACCTAAGGAGGTCATCTTTAGAGTATTCTGTGTTTGGAAAGATATGTGAGGTAACAGAGTACTTGCTCTGCCTCTCCTGTACATGGCACTACTAGTTCACCAAATAGTAGATAACAGGAAGTAATTAGTTCCTAAGTCAAAGGATAAGGGAAGACTCATGTTACTATATGCTTAGAACGTACGAGCTGAGTTCCACGCCTATCGCATTCCTCCTAACCGCCCCCCATCTGCCAAAGTATCGCCATTACACAACCAGTGGATGCGATGGTAGCACTAATCAGCAGTATCTGCCAATATCACAGCATCCTAGGAGTCCTATGAAATACACTTGCCAAAAATGTTAGTCTAAATCTAGATTCAAATGGCAATTTACAGGAGACACAGGAGACAAAAGGACATATTAAAAGACACCACAGGAATGCGATTAGTACAGTCTACACTGAGGGCAAAAATAATTTGGGGAACAATATAGTGTGACTAGCACAGAGCCTTATATTCTCACTCGGGTATGCCAGTCAAGTTCTAGTTTGGTGTTTGTTTGTCTTGTTTTGTTTCTTTAGAGAACTGGTTTCTTAGTGTAGCCTTGGCTGTCTTGGAACTCACTTGATAGATCAGGTTTTACAAGTTCCTGAGGAATGCTAGCTTTTATCTAAACACCAAACCTAACAAAGAGCACTAGCTGCTCTCCTAGAGGACTCAGGTTCAGATCCCAGCACCCTCATCAGGCGCTGACAATTGCCTTCAGCTCCAGTTACAGGGGATCTGCCGACATCTTATGGCCTTGGTAGACACCCAAGTGCAGACTCTCCCTTATGGCATTGAATTGTGTCTTCTAAGACGGAGTCTGGTAAAAAACCTTGGCAGTGGGTTTAGTAGGAAATCCATTAGCAGATACATACACAGGATCCCAGCCACACGGATCTCATCCACAAGGGATGTCAGAAGTGCGCCATGGGCTGCTGGCTTTCCTGCCTGGAAGAAATGTCTGCTGAGTTCTCCCTCAAGGATCGCCCTCAACTTTTGTATTTTTTTTTTCTTTTTAAGAATCCCTCACACAGGAGTGAGGCAGTTGAGCATTCAAACAATGGGACAGTCACCCTAGTACTTCGGTCACCCTAACTTTATATTTAGGTGTGGAACTGAAGAGGGACAATTCCCAGAACCGAGTGGAAGAGCTGGCTGGGATTCATCGCAGCTCCCAGTGGCTCCTTGGTTGGCAGCAGCTGAAGGCTTCTTGCTGGAGAGATGGCAGCAGTTAAGAGTACGCTGCCCTTGCAGAGGATTGGAATTCAGTTCCCAGATCCCACACAGTGGCTCAGAACCATGTGTGACTCCAGTACCAGAGAGTCTGACACCCTTCTCCAGCCTTCACGGGCATCAGGCACACAGATATACCTGCAGGCACATGAAATAAAATAATTTTAAAATCTTAAAAAAAACGTATCGAGTCTTTTCAGAGATCAGCCCCTCCATCAAGAGGCGAAGGTTCTGGGTGCCTGGCAGCCATCCACAGTGATATCTGACACACTTTAACCCCACGTTTGAAGAAGGAACTCTAGTTTTATGCAGCATGTAGACATAAAGCCTGTTGGTTTCATTCTTTCTTTTTTAACTTTGAAAGTTTCCAGTCTTTAAATTGGAGAGTGTTCGAAATGACATGTTCCTTTAAGATATGTAAGTATTTTTGCATATTGTTTCAAATCTTGATTTTCCAAATAGGCATGAGAAGGGTGGGCATGCCTGTTGTCCTCAAGCCCATGAAGCCACTTTTTGAGAAACAGGTACGGTGAATCTTCAGATTTTGTTTATGCATAAGTTAGTGGTATGTATAAATGTGGTTGCACTTTGTACAACTCTTTGAGAATGGGATTTTAACCCATGATGGGGTAACCCATAGACATCTTTAGATTTGATGCACAAATGCACAAGATGTTAAGATTTAAAAGGATGCCCAACTTCAGTCTTGAGCAGATTGTATTTAATTGAAATTCTCTGCTCAGAAAGCAATGAGTCTTGTTCTTGCATACCTAGCCAAGTGTGCACTGTGGTCTATGTGTGTGAAAACTCCATGCTTCCCCCAAAATAATCATTAAGTGTATGATGCCTGTTAATAACAACATTATTGACAGAAAAAAGAATACTGCATTATTAAAAACACACTGTTTAGGGCTAAAGAGAAGGCTTGATAGTTAAGAGCACTCACTGGCTGCTCTTCCAGATGCTAGGAGTTCAATTCCTAGCACCACATGGTGGCTCACAACTGTCTGTAAGCCAGGTTTCAGAGGATGTGGCAAGCTCTTCTGGCCTACTCGGACACTGCACATATATGGTAGACCTATATGTTCAGGCAGAACACCCAAAGACATAAAATAAAGACAAATCTCTTTTAATACCACTAAAATAGCCTAAGTATATGTGAGTCTCTAAAACTGGCTGATTAAAGGACACGGACATAGGTGAGAGGCTATACAGCCATGTTGGTCTATGAAGTTCATGTCCAGATTGTAAGTAAAAAATATGTTATAAATGAACCAAGTATTTTAAGTCTACTTTAGGTGCTAGAAAGCCACATATCAATTTTATTAACACCAGAGACAATAGTGCAGGGCCAAACACAAGCTTGAATCTCTGCATGTATGTTAGCATACGGCAGTGATGTGTGTCGCAGAATCTCGTCTGCGGTGCCTTGGTTTCCCCTTCACTTCCAGGCTGGGGGCTTCAGTTGCTTCTCCTTCCCCAGCACAGGAACCAGAGAGGCTGAGTTATAAGGCTGATAAAAAAGGCTTTAGTCTGGGAATATGTTAGCACGCTGAAAACCCTTCTCTGAGCCTGGAAGAGACATAATCCTGGAAGTCTGAAGAGCCAAGAGGCCTCTGCACCTTCCTGTACTTCTAGCCTGAACTCGCAAAATGATGGGATTTAGGTCAGAGCTGAGGAGCAGCCAAGCCTTCTCCTCTGCTCTGGAAGAAGTCACCCTGGGATCCGGTTGAGGGCTCTGAAATCTCCAAAGGATTTGCTTGAAAGTGAGCTTGCCCAGGGTCACACAACTCAGGAATTGGGGTGCTGGGGAGTTACTGGGGGCTGAAAAGGAACAGGCAAAAGACAAGGACTAGAACATACTGGCATCACATAGCACCACACTCGTTCCTACCATTGATGTCTCTAAGGGAGCAGCTTCACTAGTGAGCTGAAGCCACCACAGGAAGATCTAGAGTCTTGCACCAAACCGAGAAGTGCCAAGGCTGGCAGGCTTCTGAGGTGAGTAAGCTGATTTCCACAGCTGCACCCTATTGACCTCCAGGGGTCGCTGTTCCTCTAACAGCTCCAGGCCTGTGCTTGAACCAAGGGCACCTTCCAGGAGACAGACAGTGAAGAACACAGTAAGAGTGGGAGAAGAACAGGCGGTTGGCCCTGGCTGACTAATCCTGAACAGCTTCTCTGGTGTTTCAGCTTGGCCACTTGCAGCCCTACTCAGTTAACCATCTTTCTCCCTGGACTCAGGAGTCTATTCTATGCAGGCCCTACCCAGTGTGGTCCAGAAGAGATTAAATACTCCCATACCCTGCCCAACACTGAGAGTCTATCCACCTTGCTTGCTCTCCTGTCTAGCAGGGGGACAAGTTGGCCTTATCCACAGGTGACACACCACACAGCAGGGGGTAGAAGGGTGACAAGGGTGGTCTTCTTTGGCCTCTGGACCCCTGTCCCAAGGCCTGGCTCTGCAAAACACTCCTGCCCTCTCCCCTCCCAGTTCCTAAACAGCTTCCCCATTCAGTTGATCAGCCAGCCTTTCATTCAACAGATGTTGCAGCACTCTCTGACACTGCATTTCCTGTGCTGACATCTTTTTAACTCTATTATTAAGTCCTGCCTGGGACCTCATTCTCCCTCCTCTGCTCTATTGGACTACAAACTCTCCAAGAACAGAGGCTGTATCTTGCTCCTTCTCCAGCCCCACAGTGCCCTGCCTCTGAAGCAGGGTCACTGAATGTGCCACATGAGGTGGACAAAACACAGGCTCTGGAAGGGAGGCACTAAATATAGGCCTGGGCAGGCAGTCCCAGCAGGGCCACTTAACTGTGGGGTAGTTGTGGAAAGACTTTCTTTGTGAGTCCAGAGCCCCACCTATAGACTACCTTACTAGGATTAGATAGGAGGCTACGCTGGGGAAGGCTGTTATTATGTTGGCTTCTTGTAAGCAGGGTGTGTACTGAAGCTGGGGTCAGGGGGCATACCCATTGTGCTCCTTACATCTTGGTTGTAAGAGCTGATGAAAGCCAGTGTGAGGCCTGTCTGTAATCCTCAGAGTCCAGGCTGGTGGTTAGGTAGCAGACAGAGTGGGGTCGGCTACCTGTGCACTTGTATCTATGGGACGATTGGGTTAGAAAGCAGAAGGCTCTCTGCCAGTGCTGAGCAGTAGCAGCTCTTCTCTAGCCCATGGCCACCCACGAGGCGCTAACTGGACATGAGCTCACTCGGGTGGCTTATAGATTCCATGCTGCCTTCTGTGGGAGTAGAGGGCCATGAATAGGGACATTGGGATGTTGTTATTGTCATGGACTCTCTGAGGAGGGGAACAGCTGGATGCACTGAGCCTTGTTTCCCAGAAGAGAATCAAAGCCTCACCAGGAGAAGAGACTTGCCCAGTGTCGTTTCTACAGTCCTTCCCAAAGACAAACATATGCCATTTGGAGACAGAGGTTTGAATCCTAGCTCTACCACTTAACTGGCTATAAGCTGAGCAAATCCCAAGCCCAGAGCCTAGTTTGTGCAACTGTTGGTGGAAGGTTACAGTCAACACTTCTTTGCTGTGAGGGTCAGTGGAAGGGACATACACCAAGTGTTGCTGAGTGGCGGTTCAGGCATCCAGCACCAGGTCCCTGCACAAAGTCACCATGCCTCTCCCAGACAGCCTGACTGCAAGAGGAAGTGCACAGCTGTGGCTAGGGTGGCAAGGTTGCTAAAGGCTTTAGGAGAGAAAGGAGGGTGAACTGTGAGGAGAAGAGGTTAAAAAAACAAAAGTGGAGGTGGTAACTTCAGAAGATCTTAGGTTCTGGGGCTAGGAGTGTAGCTCAGTTGCTAGAGTGCTGGCCATGCATACACAAGGCCGTGGGTTCGATCCTTGGCACTGCATAAACCAGGAGTGTATGCCTGGATTCTTAGAACTTGGGAGGTTAAGGTAGGAGGGTTGCTGATTCTAGTAATAGCCTGGATTACAGAGTAAGACCCTGTCTTTAAAAAAAAAAAATCACAGTGAGCTCCAGGATAGCCGGGGCTACGTAGACAAACCCTGTCTCAAAATAGACAGAGAGATACATAGATGCATAGATAGATACATAGATGCATAGATAGATACATAGATACATAGATGCATAGATAGATACATAGATGCATAGATAGATACATAGATGCATAGATAGATACATAGATAAACTACCAAATAATAGCAAAACTTTTTTAAAAGATTCTAAGGAGACTCTGATTCCAAGAAAATCAGTGGCTTAAGGGTGAACCACATTCCCTGGCCCTTTTCATTCATTTTCTCATCTATTCCACAGGGATAGACAGGGCAGCATCCACACAGGGTCACTTGTCTGGATGCTGCTCAGTTAGGACTAAGTCCAATTGCTCCAGTGATCAGGGAGACACCATCAGAATGAAGTGGCTTTGAGTGTTTGGCTGTGCTCACCATGCTGGGGGAACCCCGAGGAAGTGGACCTACTGAAGACATACTTCCTTTTTATTTATTAGGTGTTTTTTTTTTTCAAGACAGGGTTTCTCTGTTGTAACTCTGACTGTCCTGGAACTCACTCTGTAGACCAGGCTGGCCTCAAACTCACAGAGATCCGCATGCCTCTGCCTCCCGAGTGCTGGGTTTAAAGGTGTGTGCCACCACCGCCTGGTTGAAAAATTAAATTATTTTTAATTGCAGACTGTGTTTTTACGGCTGAGACCAACCCATACATGTCATTTTATAAGCTAGTGTTTTTATTTGGTGGGACGTCACAAACATCTGCACCATGTCATCAGAAAACTTTGTAAATCTTTTCACTGGCTGTGATATATTTTCAGTAGAATGATGCCATATTTAATTGGGTTTGGACATTTATGTTATTTTCAGCTTTTTTCCTTGTGATAGATGATACTGTTGTGAATATCATTGTACTTAATAATTTCTGATCTTTCTTGTTACTTCCTTCATATAGATTGCTAGTCACAGGGTTCTAAAACATAACACAATGATGTTTAAAACCTTCTCAACAGTTCAGCAATACTTACTGCTTCAGGTAGTTTTCTGAGATGATTTTGGGTGCCTATTAGTAGCTGTGACATTGTGAGTCCTTAAGTCTGTGTGGAGGTCTGGGGAAGCAAGGCCAGAGTCATAAACCTTGGGCACCAGTCTCAGCCCCTTTACTTGTTGATCACAACTGTGGCCATATCCACTCTCCTTTCGAAACCCAGCCCTTCCCCCCATCACGTTTGTGGGGATCCAAGTCAGTGAATGTAAAGCACACAACTCTACTTAGAATACAGAAGGAGCAGAATGATTGCGTACTGTTGCAGGATGAAGCTCCTTGGTTGGCACTGGCATAGATTGTTCCTTCTAGAAGCTGATGCTTCAAGGTGTATGTAGCCTTAACATGTCTGTCCCATTACTGGAACTGCCAAACTCTTAAGGAGCTCTGTAGTTCAAGGGTCAAAAGGCCAGGGTCATGTCCCAGAAGCAGAGGAGATAGCAAATGGTTCTGGGTGGAGAAGTGAATGCCAAGCTATATGGGGCATAAAGGAAGAAGGAGGTGGGTAGGGAAAGGAGGGGAGGGGAGATGGAGCTGAGGGTGAGAGCCAGAAGGAAGGGCTAGTTTTGTCAGTGTCAGGATGGAAGGTGGATCAGTCAGCACAGGCTATCTGGGGGAGTCTTCTGACAGTTGGCCTAGCATCTGGGTCTGTGGCTAACTCACCATGTGGTCCTGGACAAGAACCTCACTCTGGCTGGACACTAGTTCCATCTACAGAAGAACCTGGCATCTGCCCAGCTTACGTGTCCTCTGGCCTAGTAATGCATTGAAGAAATCAAATGGTTTCCTAGGCTGTTCCCTGGGGACGTGTAAATACCTTCTCAAATGGTTCCTCTTCTGGAGACAGAAGACAAGATCTGGGGCTCTTCGGGGAAACCATTTCTAGGACTTAGCGGAACACTAAATCTAGAGGGAAGTGACTTCCTTAAAGAGAGTAGCCATGGACAATGCAGGAGACAGAGGTGCATAGAGATGGCAAGTCAGGCCAGGACATCCCAGTCAGGGGCTGCTGCTCTCACTGGACCTTGGCAAAGACCAGAAAGCGGTACCTGCTTTAGCACGTACCTTCTTCTCGTGACTGAGTCCTCATCCCCATGCCTAGATGTGCTGATGTTGCAGCTGTGCTCTGCAGAACCAACACTAACAATGTCTGGAGTACCTGATGCCTATGAAAAGGAGGTCATTTGGAGTAAAGGAGTTCCCAGTCAGGAAAGTCAGCCCTCAGTACCTGCTGGTTCTTAGTTTCTGGCTGATGGTTTTGAAATGCCTGGCAGTCATCTCTCACCACTTCCCTCCCCTACTCCTGCTTTAGCTCCTCTTCTGGTAATGTGCTTTCTGCTGGGTCACAGTGACATCACGATTTAGATCTATTTAAGGAAAGGAACATAATTTCTCTTCTTCCGCTATTTCTGTGTGATTTGGCCATAAGGCCTTGAAGTCGTGGAGTAAGGAGGCAGCCCTAAAAAAGAGACGAGGGCTGTCCTTACAAGAAGTTCCCTCTGGCTCAAGGCTTTCAGTATCATGTTAATGCCCTCCCTTACCTTGAAGTCTGGGCCCAGCCTGGACTGACACACACATGACTGTCCTTTCTCCATGCCAGCGAATATATGTAAATGTATATTTATCAATAACAAACTAGCAATAAGGCTCATGTCTCACCAGGCTCTCCAGACCATCGGCTTCACCAGGGCTTGGTGTGAGGAATAAAGATTCTCAACTCATCTTCTCATGTAAACCCTTGGCTCTCTCCTCAATGTATACCAAAGAGTTTCTGAGACAAAAAGGTAACAATCAATGACTGAAGAGCAGAAGTTCTGGACTTATCCCTGAAAGGAACCAAGGCTTGATCCTCAGAGAAAGGTGACTTCAGAGCTGGGGGTAGGGAGGGGAGGCTGTGCTACAGGATAGCTCAGAAACATCTTGGGCCAAAAAGTAAACAATGGGACCAAAACAGGAAATCATCCTTCAGGGCTTATAATGGTCAAATTTGGGAAAAAAAATGTGCATCACAGCAAACAGTAGTGACATTAAACTCACCGAGTGGGTAGTGGAGACGCCTCAGCTGGGAAGAGCACCTGTCATGGAGGCCTGGGAACATGAGTTCAGGTCTTAGCGCTCTCACAGAAGCTGGGCACGGAAGGACATGTCTACTCGTCTGTAACCCTTAACGGGGTTACAGCAGGGAGTGCAGAGACAGGTGGATTTCTAACCTTGTTTGCCAGCTAGTCTAGCTCAGTTGGTGAGCTTCAAGTTCAGTAAGACCCTCGAAAAATAAGGTGGAGAGTTATTGAGAAAGATGGCCAGTGTTGACCTCTGGCATCCATACACACACACACACACACACACACACACACACACGCCTCCACACTGCTCCAAAACATGCACGTTACACAGAGAGAGCCTGAGAGAGAGAGTCAGAGCAGCGAGGGAGGGAGAGGAAACCCACTGAATGAAATGGAAATTTCTGAGTCTGCACTAATATAGGTAAATGAATAAAAGGGATGAAAGGAATACTCCTCCCTGGCCCATCACAACTGCAGCTGAAGTGATGGAGTCAGAAATTACCATCGTGTGCAGAAGAGCTTCAAAGACTCTTCCTCCAAGACACTCTTTAGCCACAAAGGATAGAGTAAGACTTTGTGGTTAGAGAAACTGATAGACATCACCTTCATCAGTTGGTCAAAGTTAACACCCTCCCCCCCAGGTTGGGACGAGTTGACACCAAGTGCCCCCTGATCTGATGACGCACAAGGAAGGAAGGCTTCCTGGATGTGGTGTGCTGCCCCACCCCCACCTAAGCACAGGGAAAAGGCCACACATGAAGTCCAACTGAGAGACAGTCTACAAAATAACTGGCCTGTATCTTCCAAAGTGTCACGGTCATGAATGTCAAAGAAGCATGGGGGAACTGTCACAAACTGCAGGAGACCAGAAGGAAAAAATAGCTTTAAAGGCTATCGTGCTGGAAGTGAATATGGCCACAGGTTAGACATACTATTAAACTGATGCTAAATTTTTCTTTTCCTTCCTCCTTTCTTTTCTTCTTTCTCTCTCTCTCTCCTTCTCTCTTCCTTTCATTTTTATTTCTTTCCTTTTCTTCCTTATTTTTCAATACTGGGGATTGAACCTGGGCCCATTACATGCTAGGCTCGTGTTCTGACACTGAGCTGCAATCCTAGCTTGATAGTAAATTTCTTGATTTTGAATGTGGTTGTATAAGAAAATGCTCTTATCTTTATAAAATGCACTATTGAAGAAATGAAGGGTAAATGGGCACTGGGCATTTAACCTATCAAACCATGTAACAAGCTAGTATACTTAGATAAGAATAAAGAAACCTCGAGAAAGCAATGGGCGAAACTACAACACTTAATAATTTTGGGTAGAAAGAAGAGGACTTTGTAGTCTTTTCTCTGGGTTTAAAATTCTACTTTATGTATTCAAAATTAAAATTCCAGGGGATCTGAAGCCCTCTTCTAACTTGTGCAAGCACTACACACACACAATGCACATATGGAGCACCAGGCAAATATGTACACATGTAAATAAAAAAATAAACCAAAATTTTAAAATAAATAATTCCAAAGTAAAAATTTTCAAAGAGAACATAAAAAAAACAAAAACAAACAACCAAACCCTCTTATAAGAGCTCTGAAAGGGCTGCTTGAGGGCGGGGCTCTGGAAGGAACTGGAGAGTCAGATTCCAGCCTTCTGGAAAGGTGGGGATTCTGGGCCTGACAAAAGCTGTTGCTGCTCCGGCCTGCTGCTGCTTCCAGGCATCTGCTGTTTGGAAGTCCGGGAAAGGATGCTTTTCCAGAGCCCGAGTGGCTGGCTGGGGCTGGCAGTATTAGCGTTGCCGCATCTAAGGCCAGTCATGACCGTGGGCTGCCAGCCTGCTGTGAAGGGGCCTGGGGTTCATGTATACACTTCTTGCCTAAGTTTTGGGAAAACCCTGCCAAATACATGACTGAATCATCCTGTTTCCACATGAGAAGTCTGAGCCGCAGTTAGGACAGGCTGGACGTTTTTGGTTCAGCCTAGGGCTGATCTTCCACCCCAGCTCCGGCCCTATGGGCATGCCTGGGTCTGCCCACTCTGTCCTGGACACATGCTCTTCCCTTTGCCTATTTGATTCTCAGCTCATTGATCCTTTGATTAAGTCAAGACTGAAGTCAAGATCTCCTGCCTCTGAGTCTTGGGTTTCACTGACAATTAGACAATACGTGGGATGAATCAAGTTTTGTCTTATTGTGAACAGAGTATTTTCTGACCAAATTAAAACGGAATCAACTGAAGAACGGGTGCTGAACAAATGTAAAGGAGCTCCTTCAAGAAACAGGTGCCGATGGAGACAATAAAATGGAACAGACTAGAAAGGGTAATGGTGGCCAGTTATCCTTTCCCTGTCAGTCAGGCCAGGTCAGCTGATACATCTCAATGCTGGAGCTCAGCTTCCCTAGCTGTGAAATGGAGCAGTAAGAAAAGGGCTGGGGTTCTGACCTGGGGCTGAATGTCTGAAACCTAACGTCAGTGGGTCTTGGCTGGAGCACGGCCTCTTGATGTTCCACTGTTTGAGAACCTCCGGGTGGTCTCCACCCTCGACTAGAGGGTTGTGGGTGGGTGAGTCCTGGCATCCGCATTCCTCACCCCTGTCTGCATGCTGGGCCTCTGCTCTGTAACCTCACCAGCTGCCAGTGGGCCACTTTGCACATCTCTGGTGACTCTCACGAACCCTAATGACGGGCAATGCTTGGAAATTCAGTCATACTCTCTGCAGCTGCAAGTGAGTGGGTCTGAAGGCTCAGGAGAGCTGGGTGAGAGGAAGGAAGCCTTGTTTTTACAGGGGGTGTCCCCAAGGCAAACTGAACCCCAGGTCTGATATCACAGTCTGAGGACCAAGGGTCACACTCTCAGCTTCACTGAAGAACCTGGGGCAGAGTCTCTAAGACTCCACCCCCAACCATGGCCCTTGGCCACCTCACTTGCTTCAAAGCTGGGGACCCCCTTACTCCTCATTTTGCCCCTGCCTAGGTCCTGGCTCCTGGGCACCCGCTCACAACGGGGGCTGTGGGTGGGGTGGGGGCAGTGAAAGACCACATTTGACAAAATGACTCTAACAAATGGACTAACCTCTTAGCCTGTTTCAGTCTCTGTGGAGTGGGATGACAAGGCCTCACTTGTATATGATGTGTTTAGCTCCAGGCCTGATGAAGTGAGAGCTTGGTGGGCCATCCTGTTACTGCTGAACTTCTGTCTTGCCTGCTCACTAATCACATCCCTGGTCTCAGTCTGCAGGCTTCTGGCTTACTCCTCAGCAGAGTCACTCTGTCCCTGTGCAGTCTGCTGTCTGGCAATCAGTTTCATTTCTATGGTTCATGTCCCCAGGAGGGAAAGCTCCATTAATTTCAGGGTACACGGACCTTATTTCATTCTGGAGCAGGGCAGAGGGTACCCTAGAATGTAGAACATGGACCTTGGCCACCTGGGCCATCTAGAAGGATACCACAGATGTCTACCCCAGAAACAGTGGGCCACCTTGGTCAGGTACTGGAATGTCCCAGATCAATCATAGACAATGTACCCATCTGAGGACTAAGCAGCTTGCTCAGGAATGCCCTACTGGCCACACCTACTGGCATTTAAGGAATGCCCCACCAGGACAGTCTCCCTCTAGGAAGAAGACACATGTGTAGCTTGACTTCCTGCAGAGAGGCAGATATTACAAAGGCAGCACAGAGGCACTAAACGGTATAACGTGAATGCCATTACAATTGAAATTAATGGCAGAGGCATCCTTATTCCCTAGATGTCAGTAAGCAGTTTTTAGAGCTCCTCACTCCAGCACCCTCCCCTCTTCAAGGTTCTAAGCTCTTGCTTCAGATTCTCCCTCCAGCTTGCCATCAGCTCAGTGAAGGTCGTTTCCATGACAACATCCCCTCCTCCAGCCTCTGAGAAGTCCTCTGAGTTCCTTCACACTGGTGTATGTCAGTTTTCAGTCTTGTCTGCATTTTGTCTATCAAGTCCATCTCTTGGCTTTCCTGAAGGGTGACAGTTGAAAGGTAACATCTGAAGAGAAGCAGTTATCTGGGCCAAGGTAGAGCTGAGGTGGGGGGAGGAGGAAATTCCAAAGTAGAGGAGAAAGCTTGGGGAAAAAAAGGGTAGAAGAGAATAAAGCAAGATAAAGAACTTAAGTCCAGGAAGCAGTGTCAAGCTAGAGAGGCATGGTGTGAGGACAGTTCTGAAAAGCGGGCTGAGATTGGGGCATTCGGGGCTGCGGGCTGTGTGATGGCAACGATCTGAGAACAGCATCCATCAGCACAGAACTAAATGCCAGAAGATGGTGGAATTTGAGCCTGAAGACATCGCCCTGCTGTATGGAGGGCAGACAGCAGTGGTCAGAGCCAGCGTTGTGAACACACAAACACAGCAGCACAGAGCCCTGGTGCTTACTTAGAAAGGAGCTCCTCCAGGGTCTGATGCTTTGACAGCGCTGTCTTGAAATTCCAAATAATATTATATTATCTCCGTATATATGTTTTTAGATGAATTAATCATGTAAAATGCTCTGTGTGTGTGTGTGATGAGAGTGTGAACACATGCTACAGAACACTTGTAGAAGTCAGAGGATAATTTATGCCAGAAGGTTCTCTCCTTCTACCACGTGAGTCCTGGGGATTAAGCTCAGGTTATCAGGCTCTGTGGCACACATCTTTATCAGCTGAGCCATCTTACTGGTCTTTGTGTGATTTTTCAAGAGCAATCTGGTGTGACAGTGACACGTGCTTCAAGGGCACGCTTCATGCGTGGAGTCTCCCACAGCTTCCCCTTGGGCTGGTTCTATGCACCTGTCTCCCCACTCCTGTCTAGGTCCCTTCTGCCTGCATCAGGGATCCAGCTGCAGGTTTTTGGAAGAGTCTGGGTTAGAAGTAGCTCAGGATGGGGCATGATAGCTGTCCCTGGGCCAGACTGACAACACATGATATACTCAGCAGATATACTTCTGTTCCGTGTACCTAGTACGTCCTGCCCTGTTTGCAGTGCCCTTGGGGATTGCCTGTCTGCCACGGACTGGGGAGTCAGGTCATGATAAATGGAGATGCCTGGCTCAACTTTCCTGTCCTCAGCAGAACACAGGCCAATCTGGTACCTGGCAGAAAAACCCAGAACTTGATAGATTGCATACTTGTTCCACAAATATCCATGCCTGAGGGAGTGCAACTTTAAATAATAAATAATAACACATAGGTATTGAAATCTCCAAGTGTCCACCAGTGATGTTGTTTTTGTTGCTTACATGGCTCAAACAGATAGATAAAGCAGCTTTAGGAGCTGAGTCCCACCAGGTGGCTAACTGTGGCAATCAATGCTGTAACAACTGATTTTACAATTTATTTTCAGTCCTTGGACCTCTGACTTCTTGAATTCTTTAAACATATATGTTCAAATGTCAAACAATCTGGGCCACCCTGGGTGGGGTCCTCCCACATAGTGTGGCCTGGCGCACAGCAGACTAGACCTGTTTTGAAGCAGCGGGGATGGTCATTAAAGAGCTATGATTTCCAGGTCTGGATTCCCCTCCCTAAGGTCTGGGTTTGGTGTGAGCGATGGCTGGTGAGGGAGAGAACATTGTCAACATACAGTTCCCTTTTCTGAAGGCTTCTTGTGCATCTCTGTCCTGTTCCTTCATTCTTCCACCTCCTCTGGATTCCACAAGTTCACTCATCTCCTCGTAGCACCATCTGGGCCATATGGTCCTATCAGACCTCCCTCTTCTCCTTACTGCCTGCCTCTTCATCAAACACTATCTCCTGGTTTCACCCATGAGAAGCGATCCTTCTAGAACTTGTCTTTTAGTCAGAAATTCCCTTAGAGTAGAAACCAGGTCTGCCTCCCCTCCTGGCAGACCCATCACAGCAGGGCCTGGTAGGAGAGTGTTCAGCAGCCTTTGTGGATCTAAGCCGAGGAGAAGGGTTCACGGTCACTGTGACTTTCACCAGCATCTGTAACAGCCCAAGAGGTCTGTTCTCATTCATGGCCATGATGCTGATCTATTTTAGCCAATGAGATGCCAGGGGAGATCTCCCAGGATGAGGAGGACTTTGGGAAAGACATCACAGGCTTCCCTTTTCTTCCTTTGATGTGGCTGCTTCTGGTGTAGCGCAGAGGTGCTGCAGCTCCAGGGGAGGAAGACCATCACCAGAAGAGGAATTCAGAGGAACAGAGCTGAAGCCCGATGCACCACAGCTTGAGAGCCCCCTGCCTCCAGATCCCAGTGTACCCCTCCCTGTCCTGTACTCTTCTTCATAGTCTGTATGGTGAAAAGCCTTCCCAGAGGACACAGGTAACACATCAAACACAAAACCACGTGCTAAGCCCAACAGCTGCTTTTGGCTTCGGTTTTTCACCTATCAACTGGGGAGAAGGTCTGGAGGAAGAACCAGCGTCTTGGTGTCAATGAACGCAGAGGCTGAGGGCATCTGCACTGGTGTCAGATCTGGGACCACATCAGCCCTCTGCTTCCTGTCCCTTAGAACTTGGGGTTGGGTAAGGTAATCACTGGGTTTTTCATCTTAAGCATGAGTCTGGGGCGGATACGGACTGAGAGGCCTAATGATGCACCTGGAACTTAGCAGGTACCCACCCCAGAGCCAAATTGACTGTTCTGCCTGCCCAGACCTAGGAGCTGTAAAAGGATTGAAGGGAGTAAGGAGACCTTTCTAACAGAACCACAGAGGTCCCTCCCATTCCTTCCTTCCACCATTGCTCCAACCCTCAACCAGCATGGTCACCAGTCCAGGGCTGACCTGGCTGGACCAGCGCAATTGGTGAAGGAAGGCATCATATATGAAAGGTTTGGAGGATGGGGTGGGTTCGCCCCAGGAATGAGGATCATGGGAGGCAGGCTTATGGCTTTGATGGCAGGCATGTTGGTACACACCATTTATCATCACCCTCCAGGTGGAGGAGGAGGAGGACCAGGAGTTCAAGGTCATCCAGGGCCATATGAGACCCTGTCTCAGAAAACAAGAGAAGGGGGGGGTGAATACCAGAGCAAGGTGTATATCTGGAGTGGCAAGTGTGCCTCTAGAGCAGCCAGGCTGACTGGTGGGAGGAGATAGAAAAAATACCTGGAAAGGCTGAGAGGGAGCCCAGCTTGGGATTCTCCTGCCAGTTAAAATGAGGCTCCTGGTAACAGAGGGCTCTGGTCTGCTTCCCAAAGGTTTCACCCTATTTCACAGATGAGGATATTCAACTGGGGAATCTGAGCCACAAGCAGCCGCAGCATAGGGCCTGTGAAGGTCAAGGTGACTTCACATGTTAGCAGTTTATACCTGTAAGTAACAGAAAACCCGGGTGCTGTGCTGCTGAAGATTCATGAGGGGGCTGAAAAGATGGCTCAGTGGCTAAGAGTGATTGCTGTTCTTCTGAAAGATCAGAGTTCAATTCCTAGCACCTACATCAGGCAGCTCACAATTGCCTGTAACGCCAGCGCCAGAGGATCTTACGCCCTCTTCTGGCCTCTACAGGTATTTATACACATACAACGGATACACAAGTACACACAAATAAAAATAAAAATAAAAAATCTTTATTAAAAGATGCTTATTAGCTCAAGTCCCAGTATTGTAGAGATACAGGCTTCCAGCCCCAGGCCCACTGTGTTTCTTCTTGGGTGAGGGCTGGGGTGGGGACGCCTGGGTGGGTCTTTCTTGAGGTCCTGGCATGTATAATCTGCACTTGGGTGCTTAGCTGTCTGATCAAGCCTGTCAGTCCTAAGGTAGGCCTCAGTGAGGGTAGTGATTTGTGGACAGCCCTGACTCATCCTTTTCACCGGCCCACCCTGGGCTCAGGACTCCCAGAAGCCTCTTCTGCTGAGTTGGCAAACCCTGTCTAGGGATAGTATTCCCCCAGAACCTGCCCTAAAAAGAGAAATTTCAGAAGTATTCTTGGTACTAGATGTCTTCCCAAAGACTAGAGGAGGCCGAGGCGCTGAGGTAGAAGGTCAATCAAGGTCCTTCAGCCATTGAGGGAAGGGGTCCAAATTAAACAAAAGCTGAGCCAGAGCCTGGGTCTCCAGACTCTTGTCTTTCTCAGTCTGCCACAGTCGTGGACTGCGGAGGGAACAGGTGACAGTTTGCACAGGGAGCAGGACCCATGCCACCTCACGCTGAGCTCCCTTAGCTGGTTACCTGCTCACTCCACCTGTGTGCTCAGATAGCCCCCTTCCCCCATGGCCACAGCTGAGTCTGCCCCATACTGTGAGGGTGGGGCATTAGAACAAATGGTGGGTGCCCTAGACCTGGGTGAGATCCCCAAGAACCTAACCTCTTGAGGCCTGGGCAGGTGAGTAACGGCTCCATGATTCCTAACTTGGCGGTTCTAAGGCTACATTGGGCCAGGACATGCGCAAGTGGCAGGTGGCAGGCGGGGCTGCACAGGAGAACGCAGCAGCTCCACTTCCTGTGGGTTAGAGCCCTGAGCCCGCCCTGGGGGATGTTGCACAAATCTTCCTGTGCAGGCCCCAGGCTACTTGCCTGCCTTTCTGGACCGTGCACATCCTGCCTCTCTCCCAGCCTCAGCCTGCCACCTGGGCTGCCTGCCCTGGGCCTCAGCCTGTGTCCTCCATCACTGGGGCTGGCTAGGGCCTGGGCTGGACATCGTGGCCCACCCTCCCATCACTGGGCAGAGCTCCTTCCTCATTTCGCTGCTGATTCTAGCCCCAAACAAAACAAGTTGAGCCTTTTCTCCTCCCTCCGGCAGTTGTCTCTGGACTGCGGCTGCCTTCTGAGAGTTGCAGCCGGCGCCGGCTGGAAGCGGGAGGGAGGGCCTGGGTCAGCCGCGCTAGGGCTGGGACGTGCTCCTGGCTCCTGGCCCATGCTCAGCCCTGCTTGAGGCAGGAGTCCTAGCATTTGGCACAGCAGACGTCTGATGATGATGGCCCAGCTGCAGTTCCGAGATGCCTTCTGGGTGAGTAGAGTCGGCTGGGGGTGGTGAGCTTGTGAAACAGGTCCGGCTGGGCAGGAATGACCCAGGAAGCTTGACACAGAGATGCAGCCCTGTGAAGGGAATTTTCTCATAAAAATTGTGTCTTGTCTTTGGTCTTAATTATCATGGAGGTGGCTTGGGCCAGTCTCTACTGACAAAGGAGGGGCCCTGGCTGAGATAATGATTTCTCAACAGGCATCAACCACCCCCACAGCCGGCAGAGGGATGACCTCCGTGCTCACAGGCTGATTCTCCTCTTAGACAGGTAGTCCCAAGAGCAGAGCCTGCCAGGACTGCCTAACGGAGGATTTGAGGAGGATTTATAGGGGAAGGAGACAAGGGAGAAGTCAGAGGCGTTGGTTTGGTTTGGTTCTCTGCTCTGTACCGACTGGGAGGTCACCTTTTCTCTCCGGGGCTCAGTTTCTGCATCTGTATAATGGGGGTAAATACAAATAAATATTTGGAACTGAAGGTGATGCAATGCAGAAGAGTCCCCATGCCTTGCCGATGTTCTTTCTCACCCAGCCTCTGAGCCCCTGCAAGCTTGAGTCCTGGAAGGAGGCAGTTGGGAGAAAGAGCTTCCTGCTGGCCTTTACAAAGTCAGCCCAGGTGTAAATTAAATCTTGAGGGAACCCACCAGAGGCGGCAGGAGGGACCTGGTCCAGACCGCAGAGCTCACCCGCCACTCTTGTTTCTCCATTTGCCCTTCAGCTTTCCCTTTACTCCTCCACCCTAATTGTCCCCCACGGCTCTTGGAGACAAGTTGAGACCTTTCTGTTAGAGCTGGGGATGTGTTTCTCCAGAGGGTGGCACCTCCAACACCACAGGGACTCTCAGGGTCTCTCATTCATGTGGTCCCACCCCAGTCTCAGCCTGGCTCTCTCTAAGTCCTTTCCTAAGGCTGTAGCCAGGAAGATGAGAGTTAAAAACCCACCTCCTTCCTTCCTTTCTGGCCAGCTTCACTTGGGGCCCCAAGCTACAGTGTGAGTGGCCCTCTTCCTTTGAAACTGGCCGCACAGAGGACAGAGGGCCTTGCTTGGAGAGATTACCATGTGCCTGTCTGGGCCTCAGTTTCCCCATCTTTATGAAGAGAGTGTAGAACCAGTCCAGAGCTGCAAATGAAGGCAGCTGGCTTGCCCATCACATCCCCAGGGTACTTATTGCTCAAGCTGACAGCCAGAGTCAATTGTTGCTCTGACTTGGAGCTCTGTGGCCCAGGAATGCCAGGGACCCTGACCATTTTACCCCCAGTATTGCTATTCCAGCCCTTAACTCCTGGGCTCACCTTCCCTAGATCAAAACCGAGGCAAGCAGTAGCCCTGGTGGCAGGGTCCAGGCGGAAGAACGGTATATAAGACAGCAGGGTGTGGCGGCAGCAGCACCCAGCTCACCCAGGGCTGCTTCCTGGGTGGTGCACCCTGTGCCACACCTCTGGGCTGCTGCAGGACTCATGGACTTCAAGCAGCTTCTCCTCGCCAAGGCTAGCTACCTGGGCCTGGGTTAGGAGACAGGGACAGCAGAGCATGGACAAGAGGGAAGGGGCCAGTGGGAACATTTCACACTGCGCTTGAACTTGCATAGTAAGACTTTGTCTCAAATGAGACGGAGAGAACAAGGCAGTGGGTGTGGTGAGGAAAGGAAGAAAGGAAGAAAGGAAGAAAAAAGAAGAAAGAAAGAAAGAAAGAAAGAAAGAAAGAAAGAAAGAAAGAAAGAAAGAAAGAAAAAAAAAAAGAAAGAAAGAAAGAAAGAAAGAAAGAAAGGGGAGACATCTAATCTCTTTTTAATGAAATTTTAATTGTTTTTATTTTTGTGTATTTTGTGTATGTGTATTTTGCCTGCCTGAGTGTCTGCGTGCCATGTGCATGCAATGCCTGTGGAGGCCAGAAGAGGGCGTCAGGTCTAGAACTGTAGTTATAGTTCTAATAAGGAGGGAAGCAAAGGTTTCTTAGTAATTAAAGATGTCATCACTAAGAACTCATATACTTTACACATAGGAAATGCCTCAAAGCCCTCTCTCTCTCCCTCTCCCTGTCTCTTTCTCTCCCTGTCTGTCTGTCTGTCTCTCTCCCTCTCTTTCTGTATCAGATGATGGCCCCTGGTGTTAGTCCCCCCTGTTTGAGACACAGTCTCCTTGTTATTTGCTGTGGTGTGCACCCGGCTATCTATCTGGCCTTTGAGCTTTCAGGAATTCTCCCTCCAATCCTGCCTTAGGCACTCTGGGATTGTAGACATGAGGTGCATCTGATTTATGTGGGTACTGGGATTCAAACTCCAGTCTTTATACTTAGGTGCAAAGTGTTTCACCTACTGAGCTATCTCCCCAGCCCCGCCCTGAAGAGTTAAACAGGCTCCATAAAGTTTATTTACCCATGATTTGAAGTAGAGGACTACCCTCTGAGCCAAGCTGCCACTATCTGTGTGGCCTCAGCTGTGTCTTGTTTGCCAAAGATCGTCTCTGCTGGGCTTGTTGCTTTAGTTCTCTCTTGAAAGGAAGGCGGGGAGAGTCATGATGCCCTCACCTGAGAATCCAGCTGCTCCTCCCTCCCAGTTGTATGCAATTTTGCATGTGCCTTTGCCTCGGCTCCAGGGGAAGGTCTAGAGCATATACTCGGGAAAGACAGGGAGAGAGGCTGCGTCTGTGAAGCCATGGGGGAAGTTGTAGCTGCTGGGTGTAGACCTTTCTATGGGCTGCTTTAGGGCCATCCATGTTTCTGCCCATAAGCCTCATCCATTGCTCAAGTAAGTAAATTCATTGGTTCCCCAGTGTGAACGCTGGTGAATTCACACACTGGTTTGTCATTGCGACCATGGGAGGAGGAGGTCAATGTTTGTGTCTCCATCTAGGGAAGGAATTTTAACAAGTGTGTTCTTGGGGTCCTGTAGATACAGCCATTAGTAGAGGTCTGTCTGAGGCCTGATTCATAGCTGGTGATAGATAAATGTGAACCTGAGCTGATGGAGGGCATTCTCACCTGATAGCAAAAGAGACAGAAAGATTACAGAAAACAGACATAATGGACTGGGCATGATGGCACGCACGTGTAATACAATATTTGGGAGGTGGAGGTAGAAGAATAGCAAGTTTAAGGATAGCCTGGGCTACATAGGAAGCTGTAGGCTAGCCAGAGATACTTAGTGTAAGGCCTCAAGTCCTCTCTCCCAGCAAAAGCATATACAATGACTTACAAAAGAATGGGAATAGATGTAGCCCTGTCCCTCTTTAACCCTTCATGGAAATCCATCCATACAGCCACAGGGTTTGATAGCCTGCTTCTAGGTGTGCAGAGCATTCCGAGGCTGGCTGCTGTGGGTGAGTTTGGGTGGCTGGCTGCTGTGGGTGAGTTTGGGTGGCTGGCACAGTGGGAAGAAAGCAATAGTTTCATTTCTGTTCTACATACACATGATAAAGAACACTGTAGATCTGTAGGTAATTTGTAGCTGAGCCTCAGAGCAAGACCTGTCAGGTGAGACCAGATTGAGGCCAAGAATACCAGGCTTCCCTAATAATAAGGCTTTACACCTTGTAGAGCCTGCTCAGCACTGGGTCACAGGTTATAAGAAAGCCCAGACCACTGCAGTCCCAGATGCCAGTGACCATGAATACCATGAATGTCCCATAGTCCACCTGCCTTCCAGAATCCATTTTCCCTTCATTTCATTTTCCATGTCCTACACACACACACACACACATATACACACACTCAAAATTACATTTTAATTAATTTATGAGAGGAAACACCCCACCGGCATGGGAGTGTGGGTCAGAGGAGATCTTGCAGGTGTTTCTCTTCCTTGTACCATGGGAGTCCTGGAGATTGAATTTGGGTTGTCAGGCTTGGCGGCAAACACCTTTACCCACTGAACCATCTCACCAGCCCCTACAGATAATTTTTGAGTAGGGTTCTGTGCTAGAAGATCTAAGATGGGCCCTTGATTTGTTCCCATATCTAGCTGAGTAGGACTTCCTTGCACTCAAGGACATCACAGCTCAGCTGGAGAGCTTGAGGGCCCCGGGTGATTGTGCCAGGCAAGGTATGCCCTCCAACAGCAATGTCTAAGCAGTGTCTTCCCACTCTGGCCTCTCTGCTGGCCGGAACCTGTTCAGCCGATGGCCTTTGCAGAGGAATTCTTGGGTGTTGTTTTAAGAGGGAAAATCTATTTCTGAGCCAGAGTTTCATGAGATCCATTTGATCTCTGTGGGGATAGTTAAAGAAAAAATAAGTGCTGAAAAAGGTTGAGGCCCCGATGCTGGTGTGGGCACAGGCCTCTTATTTGGGAGTTAAGGGACATGGCTGAACTTTGTCCCCAGCACATGGTCATGTCTCACCCTTCAGGGCTGGGCCTCTCCCTTCCCTGTGTGTCCCCTTTGCTGCTGGTGCCTCTTCCCCTTCCCAGTCCTGAGACTCTGAGGTTCCCCATTTAGGCCGAGAGAAGAAAACCAAGGGGCCCCATATCAGTGTGTCCTGAAGCCACGTGTTCTTTCTAGGTCCTGTCTAGCATGGCCCCAAGGCATCAAAATAGTTTGTTGCCATTTGCCATGCTGTTGACATTCTGTCCTGGGCTGTTAGAGCTATGGATATGTCTTCAATGAATTGTTTAGTTAATTAAGTGGGAAAATGGAGAAAAAAATTAGGAAAGAGTACCCTTACATGTCACCACACAAATAGTAATATTTTGCTACATAGACACAAGCGTACTATGTACATAATTCTATATTCTCTCTTTTTATGTTTCTACTATTTAAATTTTAATTTTAAATTGTGGTAAAATACACTTGTCATAAAATACACCAATTGGATAACTTGCCTCTCAGCTGTATTCAGCTAAAGAATTTGTCCTTGGATATTTGTATAAAACCACTGAGACAAAAATTCGAAACGTTGTATACTTAATAGGAAATTGTTCTGATATTCACAGGAAAGGGAACTGAAAAGCATTATTTCCAAATCCACTGAGTCACATAGATGGCTGAATATGAATCAAGCATATCATAGTCTTTGAGTCTGGCATTTTCCTCATGATGATGTACTTGGGAGGCTGAGGCAGGAGGATTGTGACTTTGACTACTATGGACTACATAAGGAGTCTGAGTCCAGCCTGGACTACATAGTGAGACCTGTCTCAAAACAACAGAAATGAGAGGCCGTGAAGCAAAGGTTGGGATGTTGGCAGCTAATCTGAGCATGCAGGAGCCAGTGGGAAGCCCAATGCTGTCACTCAGCCCAGGGGTGCAGGGAATGGAGGAGCCACATTTTAAAGCCAACAGCAAAACCCAGGCCTAAATGTTCATGCCGTGATGTGACTCTCAACTCTTTAGCATGAACCTGTGGACACGATTGAGCCTTCCTCATCTCCAACAGCACCACGGTCAAAGGCAGCACAGTTCTCCAGCTTTCAGATTTGGTAGACATGCTATGATTCACTTATCCCATCGCCTAGTGTTGGACCCTTAGGCTGCTGCCAGTTGTTATGCTGGCCCCTGATGCAAGGGAGTGATCTTTGAGAGAAACCTCTGATTTAAAGAGTGGTGTCAGTTCCTTATTGTGAGTGTGAACAGCCAGTTTTGGACGTCTTAGGTCCTTTGCCTAGGTAGGAGCCTTTTCACAGTGGTAGAGGAGATCTGAGTGACTTGGAAGGGTGTGGGCCTGTGGGGGATGAACCGGAGCCAACAAAACTCCAAGGAAGGACTTGGAGCAGGGCAGGACTTTATTACCTTAAGGTCAAGGGGCCAGTGGCTCCATGCAAGCCAGTGGCTGGGAAGCAACAGGGGCTTGTAGAGAGTGCAGGAGATGAACCAGGAGGCCATGGGTGCCTTAGCCTTGGCTGTCACTAGCTGCTTTCCACATCTCCCTGGTGGTGGCTGTTGGGAAGAATGGGGATAGACATTCTGAATAGGTCTATAAGATATGGTGTGTGTGTAGTGCAGTACATATAGTGATATATATATCCCTATTGAGAAAAGTTGGGGGTCAGCAGATATCAGCATAAACGTGTCTTCTTAGGCCCAGGGGATGAGTGAAAGTGATTTGTAGATGTAGATGTTGATGGAAAATGTAGATGTAGATTTGGGGTAAAAGCGATTTATTCTTTTCCTAATTCAATCTCTGGTCCTGGTCCTGCAGCCCTGGAGCATTTTGGGCTCCGTATAATCTACTTTTAATCCTGGAAGTGGAAGGTTTCAGCCTCTGTATAGTATAATCAACCTCTGAGACTTACTGCTGACTGAGTCACTCTGACTAGCTCCTTCTGAACTCTGACTCTTCTAGTTTAACTCACTCATTGTTCTTGCTCAAATTCTCCTCCAAGCTGACTGGTTCAAACTGATCTTCTGAGACAGCTTACTGTTTCTGACAGAACTCTTCTGCTTCTGGCAGACTCTGGCTGATTCTCTGACTGACTCAGACTGAACTGCTCTGCTCCGCTTCAAACTGACTCATTCTTCCCATCTGATACTGACTTCTGTCAAGCTGCCTCTGTGTCTCTGCCTCAGACGCCTCAGACTGGGTCTGTAACTGACTGCTTCAGACTGCTTCTGCTTGCTTCAGACTGCCTCTGTGTCTCTCCCCAAGTCTGTCTAATTCTGTAACTCACTACTTCAAACTGCTACTGTGATTGACTGCTCCATGTTGCTCCTCCTCCCTGGTCCCCTTCCTGGGGGATGGTCAAGCTATTGGGCACCAACTCGGTCTCAAGGAGGAGGGTGCAAGCAGCTGTCCTGAGTTTGGAGGTTTTGCGTTCAGAGAGGTCTAAGAGCCAATAAAAAACAGACTGGATGACAGCGTCAGTATATATAGCTCAGTTTAGTGAAGCAAGGGAATCACATTTATAGACCAGAGAGGGAGGGGTCATTGTTTAAGGCAGTGATACTTGGGTAGCTCCATTTGTATGTGGGGGCTCACAACCAGACCTGAGTGGTCGTTTTGTCCATTGGCTGGGGCCAAAGTCCTGAGGAAGCCTCCTTTGCATAGGCAGAGGTCTCATAGGGGCCAGAGGAAGAGACCTTATAAGGTCACATAGGGAGCCCAAGGCCCTCCAGTTGCAGTGTTCAGATAAACATTAACCAGGGCACATACCTTGGAGAGGCAGGACTAGTGACCTAAGGCATGTCAGCACCTGAGGGAGCTTTGCTAGCTGTTAGAGTAAGAAAAAGGGGAGCAGCCAAACACCTTCTACACTCAGGATGAAAATTCCAGGGTTCAAAACATGCTTCAATTCCCTCTTAGCTCTAGGCTAGCTCCACAGCTCCATACTGCCTCAGTCTCTCTCCTTCCCTGCCTTATCTCCTGATTCTCTGAGCTGAGAGCCTGCTTTTCTATTGTGAGAGCTAGGCGTGTCCTCACCTTGACTCACTCTGCTAACTCTTCCTTTGATTCGTCACTTTGCCTGCCCTTCACTCCGACTCATCTCAGACGTCACTTCCTGTCTGACACTGACTCCTTCTGAGCTCTGTTTCCGGTCTTGCTGATTAAAGACTTGTGATACCATTACCTTCTGATTATTGGGCTGAAAGGTATATACCAACTCTCCTAGCATTCTTTCTACATTCCGTCTGGACCACACAGGCCCGTAAATGTGATCCTCCACATAGACCCTTGGATGTGATCCCTCCTAGCTCTCACACAGGCCTGTTCCTCTGCAGTGGTTAGCTTCTGGGACAAGGCTAGGTGGATGTGAGCATTTTCATAATCTAAATGTATCTATCATTGAGTTGAACCATGTCAATTTTATACTCAATAAGTGAAACAAATCAAAATGAAAAAGAATGTTTGTTTCAAGTTCCGTGATTTTTCATGGTCTCAGCTGCCTAAGTTATCCCCAGATGAGCACGACAGCGCCTCTGTGTGCTAGCACCAAAATGGCAACTCCACACGTGCCCCCCAACTATATCCTGCAAGGAGATAGTGGCTTCCTGGCTCCATGGTGGGAGCCAAAGCACAGGCAGCTCAGTGCCCTCTGCTCTTGGGTTCTAAGAACAGCAGGCTGGTTCTTGGTTCAGTTATAATGTGAGTGGGATGACCTGCCCACACCCGACCTTGTTAAGATTGGTTTCTGTGGATTTGATAGAGGTTGATTTTCTGTTTTTCTTATTCCAGTCGAATAGGGGATGGGTGTATTTACTTTTGCAAGTAAATATAGATTACACACATCATATTTTTTTTTAAAGAACATTTTAAAAACAAAACCAAATAATTCCTGCTTTCAAGGCTCAGAAGGTATTTTTAGGCCAAGTTTGTGGTTTGATAGCATTACCTCTTCTACAGGGTGTGCTTGAAGGCAGCCAGAGACCATGAACTTGGCACCATTGTGACCATTCAGCTGGCCCGGCCAGCTGCCTGAGGGTTTAGGAAGTCCAGGAGGTTTGTGGCTGTGCTGGCTCTGCTTTGGCCATGCCTGCCTGGTCACTCCAGGATATATTGGCTGCAGGATGCTGACTCGAGGGTTCTCTTTTCATTCCACTCTCTGCAGAAAATGTGGAGGAGATTCTCAGTGATCCACTTTGCATTTTAGATTCCAGAAACTCACACATTTTTCTGGTTCTTTTGGCATCTGCATAGAGCTAGATCAGCCCCCAGGAGACTTGGAGGGTTGTGGGCACAGTGCTTGCTTGGATGTTAGAGGGTGGGGAGAATTTGGGAGCTGGCAGGAGGGCAGAGCAGAGGTGAGGAAACGAGAGGGGGCCCAGTGGATATTGTGCAAAGCAGCTTAGGAAGAGAAGCCCCAGCTGGATTGTGAAAGGCTACTGTCCCTAAGGGGTGGCAGACACACTTCCTTCTGCCATTTCTGACTCTCTCCTGCGATGGCTTCTCCCTCTGGTGCCCAATGGCCTGTGGCTGCAGCTGGAGTGTTCTCCCAGTCACTGGGGCTGGCTGACACTGCAAAGCACGTGAAGGAAGGAAATGCCTTGGTGCTGAGCTGCCTCCACCAGAGTTACCCTCTGTGATGGCTGTGAAGCCACTCCCCACAGGCTCTGTTGTTTCTTGTCTTCTAGATTCCCAAGGGAACAGGCCTAGGCCTTGATGGCCCTGCCTGGCCTTACCCTCACTTGCTGGGTAACCTTGGAGGTAGTAATTTTTCTTTCTGATCCCCGCTTCACTTAACTACTTTGGAGCTGGGGGTTACCACACCTGAAAACTGGCTTGGAGGAGGTGCAGGGGTTCCAGTCAGTGGCCTGAGACCATCACTGGCTCATCATAGTGAGCTGGGCCGGGATGGGTCTCCAGGAAGATTTATAACTGGATATGTATCTCTTGAACATAAACTCTTTCCAGGATGCCTCTTTAGCTATGTCCGAAATGACATTCCTCCACCAGAGAGTTGTCTCTTTGGTTTTAAATTACAAGATGACCCACGCCATTTCCCCCGGTTACACTAATAGTCCCATGAGGTTACTATTCCTTTTTTTTTTTTTTTTTTTTTTGTTTTTTCATTCACGCCTGGGGGCACATAATTGTAATTCCAGCACTGTGGAGGATGAGATAGGAGAACCACGAGTTCAAGACCAGCCTGGACAGTCTAGCAAGATTCTGTCTCAAAAAGACAAAACAAAACAAAAAACAACTTTAACTGATGTGACTGAGCTGGGGAGATGTTTCCATTGGTCAGGTGCCTGCTGTGCAAGCGTGAGAACCTGAGTCTGGCTCCCTAGCACCTGCATAAAAGCATCTAGCATGCACCTGCTGCCCCCGTGCTGTGAGAGCGCTGTGAGAGTGCAGGCGGGTGGGGCCCTGAAGCTCATTGGTCAGTCAGCCTAGGTAAATTGATAAGCTCCAAGTTCAGTGAGATCCAGTCTCAAAAAAATTAAATATATATAATATATATATATATTCATGTGTGTGTGTGTGTGTGAACAATTGAGGAAGACCCACCTCTGGCCTCCACCTAAAGTTGACCTCTGACCTCCATATACAGGAGCAACATGGTGAACAAGTACATACACACACACACACACACACACACACACACACACACACACACAGACACACTGCGCACATTAACAGGGCATCATGTAATGGTTTGGTAATATATTGTATTATTATATCCCTTTCCTTAAACTTCTATAATTTCTTCACTGTGAAATTTTCCAAAATCCTTATATTCAGCTTTTGGAACCAGCACATGGTATTGTCATGAACCTGGTGGTCCTAGTCCAGCTTTGCGTGGGAGCAACAGGCTGGTGGTAGAAGGGAATGGAAATAGAAACGTGGGCCTTGACTGCTCCTAGGCTTAGAGACCCTGTGGGGATTCTGCGAGGGGTGGTGTTTGCTGAGGCCTTGCACTCTGAGCAATGGGTGGTGGGGCAGATAGGCCAGCACCATTAGGTGATGGGAAATAGCCCCAGAGATGCACCGCAAGCATGAGGATGGGGTGCCAGATGGGTGCCAGGGCTTTCCAGCTGCAGCGGCAGGAATGGGAACTAGAACCACACTGGGGTGGAAGACAGAGTAGAGGTTTGAGGCAGAATCAGCTTGCCACATTCAAGGGAACACAGGGAGGCCTGTGTGGCAGCCAGAGGAGACAAGGTCAGAGCTAGAGCAAGACCAGAGTTCTCAAGAACCCCAGCGCCTGGCTCCACACCGATTAGGCCAGATTGTCTGGGGTGGAGCCAGCTTCAGATGTGTGGAACGTGCCGTAGCACTAGCTGTTGCTGACAGGTCTCTGGCCTCTATCACTCGCATGGCTTCCTTTGGCTCACCTGAGAAGCCGTGAATCTGGAGGTTTGGTGTGTGTGTGTTGATTTCTTTTCTGGTAAATATGTGTAGCATAGAATTGACCATTTTACCAGTGTGGAGTGTGTCAGTCAGCGACATTAAGCACATCCACTGTTTCTAGAACTATTTGTCATCTGAACAGAAACTGCTCTCCCTAAATGATAATTCCTCCCTTCCTGCTCTCAGTTTGCTTTCCATGGCTGTGAGATAATACCTGGGAAATCAGCTTATAAAGAGCAGAAGTAGCTGGGCAGTGGTGGCGCACGCCTTTAATTCCAGCACTTGGGAGGCAGAGGTAGGCAGATCTCTGTGAGTTCGAGGCTAGCCTGGTCTACAGAGTGAGTTCCAAGACAGCCAGAGTTATAATAGAGAAACCCTGTCTTAAAAAACCAAAAAAAAAAAAAAAAAGGAAGGAAGGAAGAAAGAAAGAAAGAAAGAAAGAAAGAAAGAAAGAGGAAGGAAGGAAGGAAGGAAGGAAGGAAGGAAGGAAGGAAAGAAAGAAAGAAAGAAAGAAAGAAAGAAAGAAAGAAAGAAAGAAAGAAAGAAAGAAAAAGAATGAAAGAAAGAAAGAAAGAGCGAAGGTTGTCTGGGCTCCTGCTTTCTAATGGTCACCTGGTCCTGTTGCATTCTTCTGTAGTGAGGCAGAGCATCCCTGGGGCAAATCTGCTCACCTTCTGGCAACCAGGAAGGAAGGAGGGGAAGATGGAGGGATGGGGACAGAGGAAGTGATGGGGGGAGGGGAGGGGAAGGGAGAGAGAGGGATCCCAGCACCTTCCTCAAGAGCAAGCTCCTGAGGGCACAACTTATTCCATTAAGACCCACCTTCTAAAGTCTCTGCCACCTTGCAGTAGTGCCACAGGCTGGCAGCCAAGCCCTTGACATGAGGGTCTTCGAAGGACACTTGTGTTCTAAACTGTAGCACTCTTCCCTCATCCCGATTCATCTCTATCCTATGTATGTGTCTGTGTGGAAGAGGGAGGGGGTGCTGGGGACTGACCCTAAGGCCTCATGTGTGCAGAGAGGCACTCTCTCACAAGCTCTGTCACCACCTCTTGCTCTGCATTCGTTAGTTGCAGTTGGTTGCTTGATTGGAGACAGGCTCTTTCTATGTAGCCTGGGCTGCCCTTGAACTCTGCTGGACACCTGCCCCTACCTCTAGGGTGATGCAATGGCAGCTGTGCACACCACACCCAGCTCTACTGCCTACCTCTGTGACTTTAACTCGTCCAGGTGCTCACATTCGTACAAAGGTGTTTATTCTCTTCTGTCTGGTTTAATAGACATGGCCTGCATCTTTGCGGCTCACTCACACTGTAGTATCTGTCAGGAATTTTCTCTTCTTGTACAACACAATCATGTTCCATCATAGTGAGGGAACTGGGTGTGGGGGCTCAGGAACATGACCACGCGTTCCAAAGGGTTTTGGTAAAGCGAGAAGTTTGGCTTCTGCAGAAGGCTCTGTGTCCAGTTGAACAGGCAAGCACGCCCACAGTGGGTCCTGCTGTGTTTTAGTGCCTCACGAGTGGGCCAACGTGGACTCACGTTCTTATAGGACCAGCTGATTCAAACCGGGATAGCTATAACCAGAATGCAATTTTTAGCAGAAGGAGCAACCGTGAGTGCATGTTTTGATTTCAAGATGTGCTGACCCTTGGGGAATTTGAAATTCTGCCAAGCGGCGTTTTTTTAGAATGTTTTTCATGGAATTTTGTCTTATTTGACCAATTTGTAGAAAAGACAGCACAATTTCTTTATCATTCAGACAGAGTCCATGGATGGACACTTGGCTGTGCCTTCCTTTTGGCCGTCATGATTAATGCTGCTTTTCATTCAATGCGGATCTAGAATTGAGGTCTGTGGGTCGCATGGTAATCCCATGTTTAACCCCACCCCCAACCCCTGTGTTGGGATCAAACTCAGTCCCTTGCACATGTTAAGCAAGTGCTCTACCCCTGGGCTGTACCCCCAGCCCACCGTCGTCAACATTCTGACAAACTGGTTTTCACAGTGGCTGACCCATTTATATCCCTCAGCAATGCGGAAGGGTTCGGATTTTTCCACCTCTTTGCTGAGACTTGGTATTTTCTTTCTTTCGTTTTGAGTCACGAGGATCCTAGTAGGCACGCAGTGGCATCTCACTGTGGCTTTGATTTGCATTTCCCTGATGACTAATGATGTGGAGCATCTTTTCCTGTGCTCATTGGCTCATGCACCTTCTTCAGAGACCTTTGCTCGACTTTGAATCCCATCACTCTCCTTCTCCTTGCTTTTGGGTTCTTTCTGTATTCTAGATGCTCATCCTTACCAGGTATGTGACTTTCCAGTCTGTTATTCTATCCTGTACATTGTCTTTTTGTTCTCTTGATGTCCTTTTATGCACAGACATTTACTCATTTTGCTCAAGCCCAGCTTACCTATTCTTGTTTTGTTTTGTCATAATGTCATATTCAGGATGGCACTGCCAAATTCAGTGTCAGAAAGCTTTCCTTTTAGATTTTTCTTTTCAGATCCTTATAGCTGCAGATCCTATATTTATGTCATTGACACGTTTTGCATTGATTTTTGCATTTGGTATAAGGTAAGGGTCTGACTTCATTTTTTTTTCACATGTGCATGTCTAGCTTTCCCAGCAGTATTTGTGAAAAAGATTGTTGTTTCCCAATTGAATGTTCTTGGCACCTATGCAAAATCAATTGAGCAGGAGGGTAGAGAGATGGCTCAGCGGTTACTTGGTTAAGAGCATTGGTTGCTTTCCTAGACGACCTGGGTCTGACGCCCAGCACCCGTACCAGGTGTCTCACAACCACCTTTAACTCCAGTCCCAAGGAACCTGACACCCTCGTCTGTCCTCTGAGGGCATCCTCACACATGTGGCATATGCACCCCACACCCACATACATAAAAGCAAAAATAAATCTTTTTGTAATATTTTTATTAATGATTTGCGTTTCATACAATGTAATGTATCTTGATAACATCCTCTTCCCAATCCTCCCTGTTCCGCCCTCCTACCCTTGTGCCCACCAAAAACAAACAAACAAGAAAAAACAAAGAAAGTTAAGTCCAGCGTGTATGACAGGAGCATGGGTGCGGGCATCACCATGGTCCTTGGAGGCAGCAGGCTGCTCTGCTCATGGCCTATTCTTGCCTAAGACCAAGCATGACAAGGTTTGACCCAAAGTTTGGCCTCACTGCCCAAATCTGCGGCCAAAAATAAATCTTTAAAAAAATCAATTGACCATATATATGAGGGTTTATTTCTGGGCTCTTAAAATTTTATTTTAATGTGTATGGTGTCCTGCCTACATGTATGTCTGTGTGTCACTTGCCTGCAGAGGCCAGAAGAGGCCGTTGGATCCCCCAAGAACTGGAGTAACAGATGGTGGTGAGCTACATGTGGGTGCTGGGCATCAAACCAGGATCGTTTAGAAAAGCAGACAATGTTCTTAACTGCTGAACAATCTCCCCAACCCCTATTTCTGGGCTTTTTATTGTATTCTGTTGTTTTATGAGTCTCCCTTTGGGCCAGTACCACAGTTTTTATTACTGTAGCTCTAGTAAAGTCTGGAATCGAGAAATATGAATCTTCAAACTTTGATCTTCTTCAAGATGGTTTTGGCTGGTTGGGATCCTTAGTAGATGTTTTTGTTCCCATTTAATAGATAAACTGATATCTGGGCCTTCCTTTTGGTTACCTTGTCTGGCATGGCTACCCACTCATGACAAGTCCCCACCCTGGGTTCACTAGGGAGACCCCATAGTGATTGGCTTTTCTTGGTGGCACCCTACCTCTGGCTCTTTGGCAGGCTCTTGATTTCCAGCCCTCCTCCAGGCTTCACATACCCTAACCATTCTCCAGGCAGGGTCTTCGGGAAGCTTGGCAGCCCAGGCCATTGACCTCTTCTGTGGACTATGGTAGGCCCTGCCGGGAACCGATGCACTGTGGGCTCTGCTGCCTGTGAAACTTTGGCCTTCTGGCCTTTGCTTCAAGGATCACAGCTCCTGAAGCAAATGGTGTCCTTGGACCACCTTATTTAGGCCTGTTCTCCCGGGCACAGGGACTCCAGACCCCAGAGGATAGAAGGCCAGCTGAGGACAGTTCAAGCAAGCAAGGCCAGGGGTGGTGAGCAAGGGTGAGGTGAGCAGGGGCTCCTCAACAGTGTAGACCGTGTCCCTGAAGCTGCGTGACAACTGACTCGAGTGGTATAGGCGGGGTCTGCACAGCCCAGGGCGGCACGCAGGCAAGCGTAGTGTCAGAACTGCCTCTGATAATTCTCACTTTGATGCAGAAAAGAGTGGAAACTGACCCTGGAGGCAAAGAACTGAGTGTGGCTCAGGCTAGGAGCTGAGTGCGAGGCAAGATCTCCCACCAGGCTGTATGAATTTCACCCCAGCCTTCAGATAATTCCCAGTACTATTGGTGCACACAGACTGAGAGAAAATGTGTGTGTGTGTGTGTGTGCGTGCACACACGTACAGATGCACATGTGTAAAGGTGTGCATGCATGTGTGTGTTCCTCAGGTGTTCCGAGGAGTTCCATGGGAACTGTGTACTTTGGTTTTTGTTTATTTTGTAGAGACCTTACAGCTCACTCATCAGACTAAACTGGCTGGCTAGCAAGCTACTGGATTCATCCATCTCCAGTTATCCAGTGCTAAGATTACAAATGCACTTTACCAACTGAGCCATCTCCCTAGCCTGAGAAGGATCCCTCAAACTGCCCAGCTTCTCTGGGCCCAAGGGGAAGAAAGCTCTTTCTGTTTATTCACACCACAAAGCAGGGTGTCCCCCACCACCCCTGCAGAGCACGAGGTACATGCATTCACCCAGTTTCCAGATGGAAAAATTGAGATCCAGGTAAGTGTTACAGTGAGGCTCCAACCCCAGTTCTCCTTTTCAATTTCCGCTTTGGTTGTCTTTTAGTCAATATGTGCTAACCACAATAGGCATCATTTTCCAGAAACCCATTGAGTCTCCAGGCTCCTTTATGAGTCATTTCACTGAGTTCTCAGAATCCCTAGAATGGGTGATGATGTTTCCTCTACTTTACATAGGCAGTGGTCTCAGCATAGGGGTTAAGAGACTAGCCCAAGGTCATGTCTGTGTCAGTGTCATTGATCAGTACAAGAGCCTATGGCTCAGGTCTTCTGTATCCATTGCTGGAACTCTCAGGCCAGTGCTCTCCTGAGACATTGTCTAGCAGGAAAGGGAGAGGGAGAAATGTGATACCTGAATGACGCAGAAGTTTATTTTTAGCTGTTTAAAGTAGTTGTTTTGTGCACTGTTGGGGAAAGGGCTGCCTAGGCCTTGGCATTTGTATTGTCTGCAGGTGTTGGCTTTATGTGGGAGATGTTTGATTGCTCATGATCTGCACGTGCTATCAGTAGAGCACCTGAGGAGCTTAGGTATCAGTAAAAACCCCTGAGATGGGATGATGCTCGGGGTTCCACAGTCCAGTATGGCACCTGTTGTGATAGTGGCTCCTCTGCTGAGGTCTGGCAGGGTTTATGTCTATGAATATGCCTCTGTGTCTTCCTTGGAGAGCTACCATAGCAGTATACTACTACACCTGGAGATGGCATTTGTAGGGACAATGCCTGAGCCTTTGGTGCCTGGTTCCAGGTGGAGAAGTCTCTCACAGGCTCCAGAAAGGAGTCCTGTGTGGACCAGCTAGGGCATGTCATTCCTTTGGAGACAGCCTGGGTACTATAGAGGTCTGTGTCTCTTCCTCCCGGTCTCAAGGTCAGGAAAACTTCATTCCCTCCTCTGCATTCATCACCCTCTGCCCCCACCTCCTCCTTTCCTCACTTACCCTTACCCAAGGCATCTGCCGACCACCATACTCTGCCAGATCCAGGTGAGGCCTGCACCGACTGCTCAATCAACATAGCAGGGCTCCATGAATCGTATGTCATTAGCTTTGTTGACCCTCAGATCCGGTACCCTGTGGTCACAACATAGACTTTGCAGGTTCTATGAGGACTTGAGGGGATCTGGTAGCAAGAGCACCTGACTCATGCTAGTCAGCACCCCACTAGGTCCCCCAACCCACTGGTTTCCTTCTTCTGAACTTGGAATCTGCCTCTTGGAGTTCCCTGAGTTGCTTCGGCCCCTCACATTGCCAGACATGATTCTGCCCTGGCCAGCTGCATACCACTTCTTCAGACTCTCTGTCTGTCTGCTGTTTGTCCCTACCCTCCCTCCTCCTCCTCCTCCTCCTCCTCCTCCCCCCGCTCCTCCCTGGCTTTGTTGGCTTTGTTGACATAAGAACTACAGACTTCTCCACCCAAGGGATTTATTTCCATCTTGGGCCTCAGGCTGCAAGGTGCTCTCCCTCAGCACCCTTCCCCATTTCTAACATTTTAGTTTCGTAAAGTGAAGACAGATGTAGAGGTTGAGTTGAGCCTTTAGACCAGGCAGAGCAGGTGGCCACAGCAGGACTCACAGAGCAGGGCCTCTAAGAGGAGCATGGTGTAGGTACCTTTCCTTCCTCACAACTGAGGCCCATTTTGTTTTTTGTTTTTGTTTTTTCTTTTTCTCTTTCTTTCTTACTTTCTTTTCTTTTCTTTTTTTTCTAGTTTTCCAAGACAGGGTTTCTCTGACTGTCCTGGAACTCACTCTGTAGACCAGGCTGACCTCAAACTCACAGAGATTCACCTGACTCTGCCTCCCGAGTGCTGGGATCAAAGGTGTGCACCACCACCACTCAGATTGTTTTGTTTTTTGAGAAAGGTCTCACTGTGTAGTGCTGGCTGGTCTAGAACTTGTTATGTAGACAAGGCTGACCTTGTATAACAGATCTATCTGCTTCTGCCTCTTGAGTGCTGGGTTTAAAAGTGTGTGCCACCATGCCTGGCCACTAAGCCCAATTTAAAAGCACGAAGCTTGCTAGCCCGCTAGACCTTATTCAAAAGCAGATCTGCTCACCCAACAGAGAATAACCTTTCTCGTTCCACTTCCCACATCACTACCGTGCCGTGTGCCGGTGAGAGCACGTTCTCACACAGTAGGCCCATTTCCACACTCACAGTCTCCTCGGGCGGTTCCTGGAAAGGCCTGAGAGCTCACAGAGTTCTCTGTTGGGTTCCCAGAGGCTGCAGGGTAGCCCTAAGCCACAGCCCTGTGGTTTACCTGTACTTTGGAGCACTGTGTGGACCCACAAATCCCTGAATCCTGGCAAGTTAGCAATTCAGGGGAAGGGCCTTTCGAGGCCAGAAGAGGCCATTAGACTGAACTGTGTGTGTGTGTGTGCATGGGGGTGGGGGTGGATTCATCTGTAAACTTCTAGCCTTAAGCTCTAGTTGACCCACCTGGACGCAGCTCTCACCTCAACAGGAGTAATACTTTATTCTTAAGCTGAATATGAATGGCCATGGCCCCAGGACCAAAAGATATGGTCCATGCACTGACTGCCCATTGACTTACCCTTCCTGTCTATACAGTGGATATTATAATACCGGCCTCAGAACACCATTGTCAGAAACAGAGGGGACAAGTCTGGCTAGCTGTTTAAGGGTGGTGAATAATGACTCATTAAATCCACAAGCAGGTGGGCTGGTTCCCTCCTGGGGCACCTCAGGGACCAGCAGCAGCCACAGAGCTACATCCTCTGGAGGGGTCTCATGTGCTTCTCTGGCCCTTCATTAGGTGCATGGTTGAGCACTGCCAAGCACAGGCGATGGGTACTGGGTCCTGCAAGGAGCCAAGCAATGCACCCTCCGCCTTCCTGGAGTTCACCATCTCCAGGGCACTGTTTACTATGTCAGGTTTCCCAATACCCTTTGTAGTTGGGTTTCTCAGACCACAAAAGACTAGCAACAGGAAAGCAGTTGTTAGCACCAGAGCAATGGCAGGGCACTGTGGCTGCAGAGTCCCTGCTGTCAAATGACTGAAGGAGAAGAGGTAGAAGCAGACAGCATACTGCTGCTCAGGGGTGAGTATGCAGAGCGGCGGTAATAGCTTCAGATAGGAGGACTGGTCGCCAGCTCTGACTCCGCTCCCATCAATAAGGGGTTGTTTTTTTATTATAAGGTTTTAAAAAAGGAAGAGCCCATGAGACACTAGAGAGGTTTCTCTTGTAAGTAGGGTGCAGAAGGAAACTTAATGTCTTTTTTTCCAGCTTGCGGAAATCAGCGCTCTGGCACTTGCTGAGGCTTTTCTAGCCATTGTTAAATAGAACCCAGGCAGATCCAACCTCATGCCCAAATCTTACTGTCTTTCATAGTCTGAAGCCCCTGCTCTCCCAGATTTTCACAGGGAACCTCTGATGGAATAGGGGGCAGGGCTGAGGTGCTCTTCTTCACTTGTTCACTTGTTCCATGCAGCCCCGCAATGGCTTCTGGTGCTTTTGTGGGCAGGATGTGGAGCAGTGGCTCCAGAGGAGTCTTAATCCCTACCTGTTGTAATTGGTGGTGAGGGCCCCAGCCGGCAGGTGTCTGGGGCAGCCCTTTCCTCCGAGAAGCTTCTGTAGGTTCCCTGTCTTCTTCACACTCCCTGGAATACCCATTGTCTGTTCCCTGCAGCAGCCACTGCTGTCCCTAACCTGTCCCAACCGTCTGTTCCCTGAAGCTGTTTTGTGTGGGAATCCACACCTTTCCCTGTCAGGAAGTTCAGACAGAGTTAGGCCCCCAGTTGGTTCTCAAGTAAAATATATTGATGGATTGACTGGGTGTTTCGTGCACATGTGTGTCTCTGTACTGGATGTGCGCCAGGTGTCCATGGAGGCCAGAAGAGGGCTAATGCCATCTTCTGATGATATGATGATCCCCTGGAATTGGAATTACAGATGGTTGTAAGCTGCCATGTAGATGCTGGGAATTGAACCCAGGTCCTCAGGAGGAGCAGCCAGTGCTCTTACCTGCTGACCCATCTCTCCAGCCCCCAAGTAAAATTCCAATGCAATTCTTAGACATGCTGAACATTCCCACTCCAGCCTCTGCTCTGTAAGCAGCTGCAGCCACACCCAGTCCTGAATCACTAGGGAAGATGAGACCACTGGGCCACATGATACCAAAGCCCAGACTCACATCAGCACCCTGCTGAAAAACTACTGAAAGTCACTCTCCTTGTGTACTTTCTACTGTCTGAAACCCAATAGATGACTTCAGCACAACTGCTCAGCTTTATTCCTGGCACACGAAAACTGGGACCAAAACCTAGGCCTCCCCGAAAGCTGAAGTTTAGGTAGCCTATGTCCTTTGCTCTCGAATTCTACTTAGGGGGCCTTTGAAAATGGCCCTGCCCAGCTTCTAGTGGACTTGGGGATGGCGGAAGGGAGGATGACTCTTTTACCTAGTAAGGCCACAGGGCTATGGTAGATGGAATATTCTCTCTGGTGGTGGTGGTGGGGTGTTGGCTAGTCAGTGGGGGCAGGCATAGGAAGCTAGCACTGATTTTGGGGCCTAAGAGACGGATGGAATAATGGAGGCTTAAGACCAGGCTCTTGGTCTAAGCCTTCTGAGGTCAAGTTCTGGCTGTGTTCTACAGGTCATGCAGCCTGTTCGTGCAACTTTCTGTGATGAAACAGCATCACCAATAAGCAGGTTGGTGAGGAAAGGATTTATTTGGCTTCACTTCCATATAACTGTTCATCATCAAAGACAGTCTGGACAGGAATTCAAACAGGGCAGGAACCTGGAGGCAGGAGCTGATGCAGAAGCCATGGAGAAGTGCTGCTCACTGCTTGCTTCCCATGGCTTGCTCAGCCTGCTTTCTTATAGAGCCCAGGTCCACTAACCCAGGGATGGTACCACCCACAATGGGCTGGGCCCTTCCTCATCAATGACTAAGAAAATCTTATGAAGGCATTTCTCAATGGAGGTTCCCTCCTTTCAGGTAACTCTAGCTTGTATCTAGTTAATATAAGACTAGCCAGCTCAACTGACCCCTGTCAACTTGACACACAAACACATCACTATTAAGCCACAACCCTTACTTTCTTATTTGTCCACAGATCCTACATTAAAATCATAAATACCTTTAAAAGTCCCACAGTCTTTACAAATTCAAACATTAAAATTTCAATCTCTTTAAAATATCTAATCTCTTTTAAACCCCAAAGTCTTTTAAAATTCAAAGTTTCTCAATTGAGGACTCTAGTAAAATAAAAAATCAAATACTTTCTCACTTCAAATGGGAAGAACGAGGGCACAGTCACAGATCAAAACAAAAACAAACTCCAACTATAAATTACCCAGTATCCAATTGTCTGGGATCCACTCACAGTCTTCTGGACTCTTCAAAAGGCTTGGGTCACTTCTCCAACCCTGCCCTCTGTAGTACACACAGCTTTTCTTCTAAGCTCTGGCTGACTCAACTCCACTGATGCTGCTGTTCTTGATGGTCATTCCATGACTGACAGCTCCAAAATGTTGGGGTCTCCTACTACACTTTCACCCAATAGCCTCTTCATGGTGCCAAGCCTCAACTTTTCTGCAGTTCCTCTTCAGTCCTGGGCTTTCAACAGCTGCTGAGACTGCACCTTCACTAATGGCCCCTCACTGTGCCAAGCCTCAGCTGCTTTCCATAACTCCTTCATGCCTTCAAAACCAGTACCATCTGGGTGACTCTTAACACAACCTTGGTAGCCTCTGAAACACAGAGTCTGTTTGCTGACCCCAAAGAAACAATTCCCAGATTTCACCTCAATGATGCTGTCTTAATCACTGCTAACTTTTCAACTCTAGCTGACCAGCACCAACTGCCCCAGTAATGTAAAGGCTTCACGTCAACATTGCCGGTCTCTTATTAATCACTGCTGATTCTTCAACCCCAGCTGACCAGAACAACAGAATCTTAATTCAAAATAGCAAATAACACCGACAGTTTTTAAACTTCCCTCTGAAACTTCACAAGCCATGTCTCCATTGTCTGCACTGCTCCCAGCATTCTTATCTTCCAAGGTCCTACAGAACAGCCCACTGAACTCTCAACACTCAGTGGCTTTTCTAGCCCAAAGTTCCAAAGTCCTTTCACAATCATCCTCAAAACATGATCAGGTCTGTCATACCCTACTCCTGGTACCAACTTGTCTTTGTTAAGGTTTCTATTGCTGTGATAAAACATCATGACCAAAAAGCAGGTTGGGGAGGAAAGGGTTTATTTGGTTTCTACTTCTGTATAACTGTTCATCATCAAAGGAAATGAGGGCAGGAACTCAGAGTCAGAACCTGGAGGCAGGAGCTGATACAGAGGCCACGGAGAGGTGCTGCTTACTGACTTGCTCAGCCTATTTTCTTATAGAACCTAGGACTACTATCCCAGGGATGAAACCATCCACAATGGGCGAGGCCCTCCCCCATTTTGCTAATGCCTTAAGAGCCCAGGTGGCACACACCTTTAATCCCAGCACTGGGGAGGCAGAGGCAGGTGGATCTCTGTGAGTTAAGGCCAACCTGGTCTACAGAGTGAGTTCCAGGTCAGCTAGAGTTACAACAGAGAAACCCTATCTCAAAAAAAAAAACAGAAAGAAAAAAAAAGAAAGGAGGGAGGAAGGAAAGGGAGAGAGGGAGGGAGGGAGGGAGAAAGGAAAGGAAAGAAAGGAAAGAAAGGAAAGAAAGGAAAGAAAGAAAGAAAGAAAGAAAGAAAGAAAGAAAGAAAGAAAGAAAGAAAGAAAGAAAGAAAAAAGAAAGGAAATGCCTTACAGCTGGGTCTTATGGGGGCATTTTCTCAGTTGAGGTTCCCTCCTTCCAGGTAACGCTAGCTTGTACCAAGTTGACTAAGACTAGCCAGAACACTGGGTTTCATTTTTCTTATCTGTAAATTGGGGGAGAGTCATAAGCTGGAGCTCAGGGCCTACCTCAGGACTAGCTCTGATCTGTGTGTGCTGTCATCACATGGCTACCCTAGATCATGTGCTTCTCAGATCCACCTTGTGTACTGAGAACCTTAGGCCATTTCCACAGGGAACGAAGCGGAGGCCGTGGCCATGTGTGTGGGGTGAACCACAGCCAGGCTTGCGAGCAGGATTGGGTACTGGGTCTGACCTCCAGCACCCTGAGTAGGTCTAGCGCACAGAAAGCCTCCTGCCCCACATCCTGGATGAAGAAAGCAGGCCCAAGAAGGGGGAAGTAGCTTGCTCAGGGGACTTGGTCCCTGTGGCCAACCCCCATGGCCACCTAGAGTGATATGAGCAGGGAAAGGAGGAAGTGGTGGTGGGAATGGGGGCTTCTCCACCCACCCAGCAGGGCACAGCACAGCTCACAGGCCTGGAGTGCATGCTGAGGCCCAGAGGACTCAACAGGCCACCCTGTGTAACAAGGCACCAGGACTTCTGCTGTATTCCCTCAAGGCTGAGGTAGGGCAATGCGTCTTCCTGCCCTCAGATTTCCTGGGCTGGTGCTCAGAGTGGCCACATTTCAAGGCCACATAGCACATGGTAAAGCTGATCCCACATCTGGCTCTGGGCCTCGAAGGTGAAGGAACTGTGTCTACCCTGGCATGACACTAGCGATTCCCAAGCCACTGGGCTGGGTGCGGCTCTCGCTGCTTGCTGGTTCTTTCTCTGGGCAGTGTTGCTCTGATCAGTCTGGCACACCTGTGAGGACATGGCGCCTGCATTAAATCCTGAAATACAGCCTCCTGAGGTGGAGACCATCCGAGGCGTCATTTTCTAAAGAGACCTTCTGTTTTGACTTGGTTTCTAGGGGATTGGTTTGCTTATATTTTGTTGTCGTAGTTCATTTTGTTTTGGTTTTTGAGACAGGATCTCACACCACAGCCCAGGTTGACTTGACTTCATGCTCCTTTTACCTCTGCCTTGCAAGCACTGGGATTGAAGGCAAAGTGCCTCCATGTGCAGCCATGCCAGAGAGATAGACAGAGAGACAGAGACAGAAACAGGGAGAGACACAGGCAGGCAGACAGACAGACAGTGTAGGCCAGAGTGTCACTTCAGGTGTCTTTTCTCAGGAGCCATCTACCTTGTTTATTGAGTTAGAGTCTCTTTCTGGAACTTGCAACTTATTAATTCAGTAGGCTGGCTAGCCAGCAAGCCCCAGGGATCTGCTGACTCTGCCTCCCCAGCCTGGGGTTACGAATGCATGGCACCATAGCCAGCTTTTTTCTTTTTTTTTTCTTTTTTCTTCTTTTTAAATGTGAATGCTAGAGATCAAACTCAGGCCCTCATCTTGCATAGCAAGTGCTTTAGCAGGTGAAAAATCTCTCCGGTTCCAAAAGCTTTTTCTTCTCCACCGTGTCTCCCCTGTATGGGGGGTGAGCCACACCAAAAGCAATTTTAATTTAAAATTTTTTTTTTATGTTTCAAGGTGAAATGATTTCTTGGCTGAATGGCTCAGTGGCCTTGGTCTACTGACTGCCTGCGGGGCTGTGGCTCCGGGGCCCAGCCAACCTGGAACACGCCAAGTTCTGTTGATCGCCTTAGACAGTTCCCTATGTTCTCTGGGTGTCCTTGCTGTTTCTCCCTTTGCTGAGCCTTGGTGTTTTCAGCAGGGCAAAAGGTGGGATGTTCTGGATTGATGAGGTAGGTAGACTAAACAGCTTGCCTCTACCAGGTTGTTTCCCCACTGCCCAGCATCCCAGCCATTGAAACCTTTGTAAGAGTAAGTCCTCAGGAAGGCTGAGCTCCAAGTCTCAGATCCTCTTGGCCCCAGGATAGGACTGGGGCTATTTATGGGATCAGGAAGGAGGATGGTCCAAGACATGGGAACTGTGACTGATAGCAAAGTGATTCCTGGTATGCACGTATGCACACTTTACAGCTCCTCGTGGTCAGAAAGTGGGGGCGTTAGCTCACCTAAGAATTTCTGCTTCTTAAGGCAAAAAGGTCACTAAATAACGTCTGTAGAGACTTGGGTGAAGAACTGTGGTTTTAAACAGAAATGGACTAAGGTTTGTGAAGAGTGGTGCAGATGAATTTTCACGCACCACTCATGAGAGGTTTCAGGACAGCAAAGCTAGTCGGGGCTGGTACATACAGCTCGGCTGTATGACCTCCAGAATGGTGACTTCTAAAGAAAACTAACTGTGAACAGGGAGGGCATGGGGGCTGGGCCGGAGCAGGGAATGGAACAGAGGGCTGGTAGAGGAAGCAAGGCCCTCAGTGTTTGCTGGCTGCCATGTCCTCTGTGGTGTCTCGGAAGCTGAGGTCATAGCCACTGGGTGGCCGTGCCCTGGAGTGGGGCCTAGGGCTGCAGAAGATGCACATTCACGGCCCATAGGCCTTCTCCCGTGGCAGATGCCCAGCAGGCTGTAGTGGCTCAAGTAAGGGCTTCATTTTGTTAAAAGATCTGTCTGTATTGCACATTATGTGTATGCGCAAGTGTGCGTGTGGGTGCCCGCAGAGGTTGGAAAAGGGCATCCGCGTCCCTGAGCTGAAGTTGCAGGAGCTTGTGAACCACCTGACTTGGGTGCTGGGAACTAAACCTGGTCCTGCAAGAGCAGTGAGTGCTCTTAACCTCTGAGCCATCTCTTTCAAGCCCCAGACAGGACTCCACAGCACACTGACCAGTGAATCAAAGTCTCCCTACTGAGAAGGCTGGTGTGGGTGAGGAGGAGGGAAATGGGGGGCAGGGCTAGGAGGCAAGGCAGCCGCCCTGAGGGGCTAGCACTTCCTCAGAACAGCTGGGTCACTTGTGACTGTGGCTCATTCTGCCTAGTGCTACTGCAGCACACAGCTGGATAAGGGCCTCCTGCCTGCAACAGATGCTGCTAGACTCTAGCTCCTGAAGACCCGGCTGCGGGGACCCTGCTGCCTTTGCCGAGTCCACCAGCATGGCCAGTGTAGGTCTGGTTTGGTTTTTCTTTTTTACTCTGGGTCTCAGAAGACAGAAAGATCCCCCTAGAGAGTCAGGACTGGGCATGGGGAGAGGAAACATGGACCCTGATTAGCCTTCCCTGAAAGTCTTCCTCCAGCACAGTGGAGAAACAGGCCCCTGAGTGGCTAGGTTCTAGTTTGTAATATGACCCCAGGCAGGCCCTTCCCTTCCCTGGGGCTCAGTTTCTAAAGGGCTGAGGGACACTGGACAGAGCCTTCTCAGTTGTGGGGTCTGTGTTTTTGTGGCCTGAATGGTAACATTCAGCTCAGTGAGCCCCACAGGGAAGGGCAGGGTGGGGGTCTGTAGCTTCTGACACACTTTTTTTCTCATACTGCTACAGGCTTTGACCTGGGAGTCTCCAGGGAGGTCAGAGGCTGAGAATAGGAAGCTGTGCTCTCGGCTCAAGAACAGGAGGCTGCCCTTAAAAGACAAAAACAAAAAAACAAAAAAACGGGAGCCTGGCTTGGTGCAGCTTAGTCTTGGGGACAAGATGCCTGCCCTAAATGGGCCTGCAATAGGTTACAGGGGCAACTTCCACAGGCAGCCAGCTTAGGCCTAGATCCATGGCTCAGTGGCCCTCTGCAAGGTTGCTCGAGGAGGGAATGTGAGTTTGGGGGCTGAAATCTTAGATTCAACATTTCCAAGTTGGCTGAGTGTGAGTTGGGCTAGGAATGGGGGCCCATTTTTGCCCTCTGTTCCCTTTCCAACATCTGATTCTCTGTAGATAGATCTTGAGGCACACCAAATGTCCCCTGCGGGAAGCTTACAGGAGATATAACCCAGGGCCTCTTGCATGCTAGGCAACCACCCTACCCCCAAGCCACACCCTCAGCCCTTTTCATGCTTCCCACACACTCATAATTTGAGGGGAGGCCTGGGGCACAGGAAGCAGTCAGATTAAGTGTGGGTGGCCTCTGGAGAGACTCACCGACCTCTGACAGGCTCTGTGGGTAGGTTTGGGATGTATGTTCAGGGAAGATGGACTTCTTTTGATCACTGGGGCTTTGAGCGGACAAAGCAGACAGACCAGGTAGGTGCCAAATCTTCCCCTGTCCCAGGACCCAAGGGTGAGGGCTGATGAGACTGTCTCTGGTGAGGGACAGATGCAGATGCCCCTGTTTCCCTCCAGGATCCATGCCCCACCACCTGGAGTCACATACAGGACCCAGGAGAGCTATAGGTGGGAGGCCTAGGTGTGGGATGTGGCAGGAACTTCCTTGTAGTCCCTGTACTCGACCTCTGTCCTCCGGTTGCCCACACTGGCGGATCAGGCATGCTCAGAACCCACTAGTGGGAGACATGGGAGTCAAGTTGGGCAGGGGCCACCTGGACTGGCCTGGTAAGGCCTAGGCACAGTTGCTCCCCAGAATTCCCAGAGATCCCCTTTCACCCCAGTTAGGAATGATTCACAGCTGGGGATGCAGTGGAACTTGAGCCAGGCAGCTGGTGTGCTATGAGCGGCCGGCACTTTTACCTCCTGAGCCCGTTTCTTCACTTAGCTGAGGCCATAAGGGTGTGAGCGACACCAGGCTTGAGGAAAAGTCTGGGGTCTGGCTGTCATCATAGAGTCCCAGTGGGGCTCTTCTCGTCCATCCACTGTCTTCTATCAAAGCTAATGTGTCTTAGTCTCTCAAGGACTGATGCTAACCAAGCTCAGCAGCCCCTGTCTGGACAGTTGTGATTTTAGGACCTACATATGTGGGGGGTGCTGTGTGCCAGCAGGAGGCTGCTGCCATACTGGGGCCTTCATGCATGTCCTATGTTACAGTGCAGGGACTTCACGGCCCACACGGGATATGAGGTGCTGCTGCAGAGGCTGCTGGATGGCAGGAAGATGTGCAAGGATGTGGAAGAGCTACTCAGGCAGAGGTAAGCAGGGCTAGGATGGGCGGTCAGGGCAGATGGGGAGAAGTGGCTAAGCTCCCTAGAGCCCAACTGCTGTCAGGATGTGTCTGCTTGCAAAAGCCAAGTGCTAAGGCTAAGGAGATGGTGCAGTGGGTAAACAAGCATGAGCACGTGAGTTCAAATCCCCTCCTATAGCAAGAGGAGATGCATTGACAGGAGAATCCCCAGGAGCTCATGGACCAGCTACCCTGGTGCGTGCCATGGTAAGCAACACAGAGACCCTGTCTCTGCAAAATATAGTGTACTCATGTATGAAGTCTCAGGGAGGTTGGAGAAGGGTGGGAGAAGTTGTCTTTCGATGTCCACAGGTGCACTGACACCTATGCACCTGTATTCATGTGTGTCTGTATTCACACACACACACACACACACACACACACACACACACACACACACACACACACACATACGTGTTGTCTTCTGTGGCCCCTGGGCCTAGGTCTCCCCTAACGGGCATACCATGCAGCAGCCCTTAGAATTGGCCTGTTTTCAACTGACATTTGTCCCCAGGAGGAGCTGGGGCTCACCTTTTTCAGTAGTCATCTTGTCAACAGAGGATGATGGGAGCGCGGGATATGCACATATTCTGGGGCCATGGCCAGCAGGCAGTGGTGGAAGGGGCACAGTGCTCGCTCTGTCCTTGCAGGGCCCAGGCGGAGGAAAGGTACGGGAAGGAGCTGGTGCAGATTGCGCGCAAGGCCGGTGGCCAGACAGAGATCAAGTAAGAGTGCTGGTGTCTCCTACCTTTCTTCTGGGGAACCTTCTGACTTCACTCAAGGCTTGGAGCTTTCTGTTATTGGGTAGATTGGGCAGGAGCTAGACAGGGCATCTGGACCCTGACATCAGGCATTCTGATGTCAGTCCTTGTAGTAGTTTGTGCTCTGGGAAGAGCAGGGTACATAGTGCCTGCCACCAGTCTCACCGTCACTCAAGTCACGAGGGGCAGGTGACATTCCTGCCTGTTGCAGTTCCCTGCAGGTCTGTGTGAGGTGTGCTCAGTGGGCTGAGTCACCTGGGACTGACAGGGGAGTGGGAGATGCCTCACAGACAGCAGGATGAGGGTTGGAGCTGGCACCCTGCGACTGGGGAGGTGCACAGTCTCCTGCCCACTGTAAAGAGGACGGCTGTGGGTGGGCCTTGCTTCTTGCTTATAGAAGGCTAGAGGGACAGTGCCTGCCTGCCTCGTTTTGTGTATGACCCTAGGATAGACTCTCCCTTGTCTGAATCCCAAGTCCCTGTCTGTGAAAGGGGACAGCTTTCAGTGACAAGCAAGATGCGCTCAGTAAGACCTGTCTGCCCTGCACCTGCCCCTCCACACAGAGAAACTCAGCACTGCTCGACCTTGGGCAGAGGTGCCAGCTGGGATCATAAGCCTTCCATTTCCTTTGCCCTTAGGCCAGTGTGAGGCCTTGGGAAAAGCTGCACAGTGAGCTGGGAACCAGGCTCCTGGGGGGATCCTTCATGCATAGGGGTGCCCCCCCCGGGTAGGGCAGGGAAACCCACAGGGGAACCCAATGAGATAAGAAGGTGACTAAAGCAGGCCAGGGTTGGAGCAGAGAGCAGGGCTGACTGGGGTCCCCCAGGAGGAGAGGGCAACCCCATCTTGACTACTATGGACAAGGGCTCCAAGATGGGACAACACCTGGCATACTCAGAGCCCTTGCAAAGTGGGGTGGCCTATCCTTTCCTCAGAGCTGTGCCCTCCCCAGGCCCTGCTGATCTACTCATGGGGGCATTCAGGAAATGATGTCTCTGTCCCATGTGGCACCATTTCTTCAACAGTGAACCAAGCGTCTGTCACCTGCCATGTCCGCAGTGAGCACTGATGGTGCCTGCTACACGACATGGCCCGGACTGCCAAGGAAGTTCAAGAATTCAAACTACTGAGATGACCTCCCCTATCTCTTTAGCACTTTGCAGCCGACCCTCCCCACAGGCACTTCCTCCAAGAGGACCTCCAAAATTGCCTCACTGTCTGGAGCTTGGTTCAGACAGCATCATCCCTTCCAAACTACCTTGGAGGGCTCTTGGTAGTGTTGCTAGTCTTAGGGATCTGAATCAGATTCATTTTCTCTGGAAGTTAAGAAATTAAAAGTCTGGAAGAATCTAAAACAGAACAGGTAGCAGCAAGGAAAATCTCAGACATGGTAGACAGAATCAACAACTAGAGAAAGGCTTTTGTTAAGAAGTACACATAGCAAAGCAGAAAAAGGACCCTGCAAAGCAGAGAGGGGTACTCAGGACCCCTAGGTCTAGTCTCTTGCCAGGCTGGGGGCCTTAGGAGACTTTTGTGGGCTTAAACAAAGGAATGGCTGATAGGACTACATGTCCTGATCCAGCCTTGAACTTGTCCACTGGCCTACTAGCAGGAAGGAGGAAGACATACTGGCGGAGGACAAAGCCCAGCAGGCTTTTGTTTCTGGTCAGGAGGATGAGGAAAAGGCTGAAGTTTGCTGTCCTTATTACCTCCTGTGACCCCTCTCCCTGTCTGCCTGTTAGAGCTCTGCCGAGCCCTAGTCCTTCGGTAGGAAACGCAGGTGGGTTCACAGACACTTGGGGGAGGGGGGGGTTCTTGCTTAGGAAAGGCCTGGCTCATGACTGCCCTCCACACCTAGTTCCCTGGGTGGAGGAGCTGCCCCTCTGGCCTATATGTCTTCATGGCTTCATAAGTAGCCCATACTAAGAGGACTCCACTGGCTGTTCCCACCTCTGCAGGCCCAAATGCCACCATTCTTGCCCAGGGCCCTGGCCTCCCTGGCCTCCCTCCAGCCAGGCTCTCACAGAACCAGGGGCTCAGGCTGTATACATGAAAAGAAGTTTTAGTCACATTTTAAAATGAATTTTCTCATTCCCCATTCACATGTTACCTCATGTTACCTGCCCGAGCACCTGCATGCCATTTTGACCCGTGTTAAAGACAGCCTAGGTGCTTCAGGAGTTTACTGACACTGCCTATATCCCATGACCAGCCTTTCAGAAGGTTCACCTGCTTTCAGAAGGTTCAGAAGGCCCTCTGCTCCAGCCTGCCCAATGTCACCCTGCTTTTCTCTCTACATATTCCTGCCTGGTCCTGTGTCTGCCCAAACCCCCACCTTGCCCAGGAAGTGGATGCCTCCTCCCCTTCTTCCTCTTGCTGCCCCAGGAGTCCTGTGGGAGCCTTGGATGATAGAGGGAGCTTGGCCAAGGTGCTGTGAAGCCCCTGTGATTACAGATGAGCAAGGGTAGTCAGGGACGCCTTAATGCTCACCTCAGCTTCGCCCTCACAAACCTACATGCTGAGCTTCTGTGAGCAGAGATTTTTTTTTTTTTTTTTTTTTTTTTTTACGTTTTATGATCTCTGTCTCACTGAGCTCAGAGTGAAGACATCATTGAGGAAGGCAGTAGCCCTGCTCCCAGCCAATACCAGCTCCCTATAGGCACAGGACCTGCTTCCACCTGGGAAGTATCAGCTTCCTAGCTGGCAGGTTGCCAAGGGTTGGGGACACTAAGACAGGGAACTTATTGTTGTGCAGGCTGGGGCGGGGGGCATTTATACTGGAAAACTAGACTTGAGCATAGATTTCCCGAGTCTCCTGAGAGCCAAGCCAAAGGCCAACAGGATGAGTGGCATGTGTGGACGTGGACATTGGTGGTAGATGACAAGAGTCAGGATCATTCTAACCTCTACCGCTCTGGAGAAGGTGGGGTCACCACAGCAGACACCCCCCCGCCTTCCTCTGCAAGGCGTTTTTAAGATTTTTTTTAAAAATGTGTTTGTGGGGATGTCTGTGTGGATGTATGCCTGTGCCCATGGAGGCCAGAGGTGTCAGGTCTCCTGGAGCTGCCTGATGTGGGTGCTGGGGACCAAACTGCAAGAGCAGAACGTGCTCTTACCCCTGAGCCGTCGCTCCAGCCCTCGGCCTTGAGGTTTGTCTCTTACCAACTTACTGGCAGATTTTTGCCTCTCTGACCCTCTGTAAATGGAAATTATCAAGGTACCTTGGCTTATGGGGTTGAGGCGGGAATAATCCAAGCCAGCCATTCCCGTAGTGAATGTGTCAGCAGCCCCTGGAGGTAAAGACTAAGTGGTCAGCACTCAGATCACTGGCAGAGGCCTGCACGTCTGTGTGTCTGATGGCCGCCAGGCTGCTGCTGCTGCTCTGTGGCTTTGTCATTCAGGGCAAGAGGCCTGGCAGTAACTTAGGACCTTATAACCCTTCAGGCCTGGATCCCCAAGCGTCCTAAAAGGTTGCCACTCCTCCTTGACCTCAGTTTCCCCAACTGTCCAAGGAGAAGAGGAAGCCTCTGTGGAACATATTTGTTCTACTGCAGGGCACAGGTGGGTGGCCTTCCCTGAAAAGGTCACCCAGGGAATTGGTCATGAAATGGGTGTCATATGACTGTTCTACCACCAGGGGGCGGAAGAGCACTCTACAACAAGAGGCTGCTCAGCTGCTGACTGTAATCCTAGTGAGCCTAGCCATACTCTGGCCTCAGTTTCCACACCTACCTAACTGGCTCCTCAGACATCCTAAGGAGGAAGCCATGCCATTTTTATTCCCTTAGTTAGGGGCTATATACAGGTGGGGTCTAAAGACCTTGGGATAAGCCGTGCCACCACGCCATTGTTTTTGTTATCAGTCTCAGTACCCCTATGCCCAAGCTTTACACAGACACAGGTCTCCCTCACATGCATGGCCAATGTGAATCTGCTCCCATGTCACCCTGCTGGGGGAGGGGCTCTGGGAAAGGAGTCAAACTAGGGTGGCCAGAGACTCCTACCTGAGATCCAGCAGCAGCTTCTGGGATTGGACCACTGGAAAACTCTTAGGAGGGGCAGTATGGGGTTGTGGGAAGATCAGGCAGGCTGCTGGTGACTGGCAGCCTGACAGCCATGTAAAGCGAGCCTCGATGGTGGTGCCCTTACACAGGACTCTCCTCACAACCATTTGGTGCTGCTAAATGCTCACTGTAGAAGGGCAGCCACACAGGGTCAGGTGGCTTGCCCAGGGTCACACAGTGAGTGGGTGCCAGAGCCTGGCCATCTGGCTCCATGGCCCGCTGTTGTGTGTAGAAGCCCAGCACAGGAGGTCGCCCTGATTTCCTAGGCTGGTTTCTACACCACCTCTCCCACAACCTGATGGTAGCTCATGCCTCCCAAAGGCCCTGCTTCTGAGAGCTCAGGCTCTCCCTCACCGTTTCTGAATCTGCCAGGGACTCCTATACCCACCAATAAGCAGCAGTGTGTACTGGGGGGAATGCTGGCACCTCAGCTTGGCCTGACTGTGCTCTGGGGCAGACAAGACTGCCATACAGAATACAGGACACTTGTTTCTCTGCTTCCCAGTGCACAGAGAGGGCTTTTCAGTCAAGTGTTCATCATTTGTTATGCAGGGCATGCTCACACTCAGGAAGCAATTTTAAAATAAGATTCAAGTAAACTGAGCCCAGTGGAGATCTCTGTGGGAATGGCAGTGGGGGAGGGGAAGTTGAGACAGAGGCTTATTGTACAGCTCTAAACTTGAACTTGTGGCCTGTCTGCCTCTGCCACTTCAGTGCTAGGATTTCAGGCCGTGCCACCCCCACAGCCCCGGTGCTTCCATTTGCTCCACCTGGCCCCCGTTTGGGCACTGCCTGGCTCCCATGCCCTGTGCAGCCTCTTCCCTTCCCATCCCTGCAACAGTCAGCTGCCACAACTCTTGTGCCCCTGCCCACCCTCCGCACAGGCTTGTGAGGCCACCTGCCTAAAGGAGCTGTCCACCCCCAACCCCACCCCACCCCCTCACCCCTTTCAGACCCAGAATCATCCAGGCAGCACCGGTGACAAGAGCACCAGGTGGTGCCTGCACCAAGGTGAAGTCTGGTGAGGCAGGGGCTTCCAGAGGACTTGCCTGTCTCCAGGCACACAGACAGGAGCAAAGAGGGAGTGGTGGGCGGATGACTTTCTTTCCTGACATAGCAAGGTTTGATGTGCTTTGCAATTTGCAAAGAAGGCTTTGCTTTCCACAGTCTCAGTTTGGGGTTAACAGGAGTGATAACCATGGCCTAAGGGTTCCCTGCATCCAGAGTAGCTTAGGGCCCTCCCTCCAAAATAAAAGTGCCAGGAGCTGGGCAGGACTACAGGTTCCTTGCAGCATGCCTGCCTGCTGATGACTTCTGTTTTTGCAGTTCCCTGAGGACCTCCTTTGACTCCCTGAAGCAGCGTAAGTTCCAACCATCCGATCCAAGTGGGCAGCAGGGCCAGAGGGTTTCCTGGAAACCCTCCAGTCCTCACAGGGGTGACCGGGTTCTAGTTAGGAGTGTGCTTGGGCTGGGGTTCAGCTTTGTGCCAGGCTGAAAGGCATGTGGAGGATGAGGGGTAGGAGGTGAAGCAGGAAGGTGCAGACGGGTCCAGGCAGAGGGCATGTTGTCACCCTAGAAACCGAGAACGTGGGCAGCGCACACATCCAGCTGGCCCTGGCCCTGCGTGAGGAGTTGCGGAGCCTGGAGGAGTTCCGTGAGAGGCAGAAAGAGCAGCGGAAGAAGGTAAGGGAGCTTGGGAGGGCAGGAGGCCCTGGAGGATATGGTAGCTGAGGTCAGTTAGGAAGCAATGCTTAATGAAAGGGAGGTGTGTTCTAGTTTGCTTTCCCGTTGCTGTAATAAAACACTGACTTGGGAAGAAAGGGGTGTTTGGTTTACACTTCCCAGGTCACAGTCCATCACTGAGGGTAATTAGGGCAGGAACTAAAGCAGAGACAAGGAATGCTTACTGGTTTTACTTTCCAGGTGGTTAGCTACATTTCTAAAACAGCCCAGGCCCACCTTCCAAGGGATAGTTCCGCCCACAGTGAGCTGGCCCTCTTACATTAACAATCAAGAAAAATACCCTACAGCCATGCCCACAGGCCAATCCAATGGAAGCAATTCCTCAGTTGAGGGTCTCTTGCCAGCTGTGTCAAGTTGACAATGGAAGCCAACTCCAACGATGTGATACATAAAGGCTTAGCTCTTGGCCAGAGAGCCCCATGCCAGGAAAAGGAAAACATGTGGAGCTTCTTTATTATCCTACTTCATAGACTGCAGAGGCCAGGGGCAGGTTGGGTGTCCAGAGGAGCCAATCTGAATTGAGTGGCCCCTGGAAGCTGGCTCTGAACGCAAGGATCAGGGCTGTTGGTTCTGAAGACAGGCAGACATGGGGGCCAGTGGTCTGCAAGGCTGCTCAAAGGGAGGGAGAAGACAGTTTCAGGGTGCAGCACAGGCTTCAGGTTCAGCTGAGCATTTGAAAACACTTCTCCTTAGCGTGCAAAGCACTGGCTGGCCCCAGGAGAAGCGGCTACATGACAAGGAACTGAGGAGCTCAGGGGCAGTGTGAGCACAGGCTGAGGCTGCTTTGCAGGGAGGGTGCTCCGGAACCCTTCCCCCTTCCCCCAAGTCTGTGACTCTGGCCTGGAGGGTGAGAGGCCACACTTCACAGCCAAGCACCTGGGGCCCTTCCCCTGTCTGTGCCTCGGTTTCTCTTTACATCCCTTTCCTTGGGAACAGGGCTCTAAGGCAGAAACTTAGTTTGCTGTACACCTGGCCTGCACATCTTGACAGCCTCATGCTTATAGCAATCTAAACTGGCTTCCTGAGCAGATGAGTCCCCAAAGCTATCGGTAGACTTACCTAGACTTGAGGTGTTTGAGTGAGGGACCTCTGATCTGAAGCCTGCCTTAGAGCATGTGGAGACCCTGCTGGGCTACTGTGAGCTTTGTGGCCAGAACAGCGCCTTCCCCAGAGAGATCAGGCCCCTGCCAGCTGCTGTGATGTGGTGAGCCTGACATCAATGAGAGGGCACATCTGTGACTATGCTGTTGCCTCTGTAATCAGGTGGTTTGGCAGAGCCCCTGTACCCCAAGCACAAACTGGCTCCAACCCTAAAGCCAAGACTCTTCTAGTTCTCCTGACTCTCAGCCTGTGTCCTGGCTGTTCCACTCCACACACCTAACAAGAACCCTGGGGGTGAAGGTTTGCTGTATGTGTGGCGTGGTTATGAGCATGCTTGCATAAGTGGATGTCCAGCCTATGGCCATGCATTTAATCATGAATGAGTGAACACTGGAGTGAGTGGTATATGTGTGTGTGGCCTCTGGGTGTAGAGAGAAGGCCTGTGTGCAGTGTGAACAGTTGGGAGAAGGGGCTGGAGTAGGTGCGCATGCCAGTGATGGCTTGTGAAAGACGCAGGACTCATGTGAGTATATGCATGTGTAGGTGAGGATTCTCTGGCTAGAGACCAAGTCAGGCTGAGGTCCACAGTAAGGAAACACTAGGCATACCCACAGCCTAGGCTTCTCTTTGTCATTCTGTTCTGAATGTAGGCATTGCGTTTTTGTTTGTTTGAGACAGTCTCACTATGTAGCCTTGGCTGGCCTGGAGCTTGTACTGACAGATATCCTCCTGCCCCAGCCTCCCAAGTGCTGGGATTAAAGGTGTGTAATACCACACCTGGCTAGTATTGTTTTGAAGGAGGTTAATTCTAAGAGAGGGTGTGTACGGAGACACACACAGGTATGCACACACGGACATGAGCTTGGAGGGCTGCCATGTCCCAGGGACAAGGACAACCCATCCTCTTGGCCTAGGGGAGCGTCTTGAGGCCAGAGCCCCCAGCTCAGAGCCTCATGTCTCCTGCAGTATGAGGCCGTCATGGACCGTGTCCAGAAGAGCAAGCTGTCACTCTATAAGAAGACCATGGAGGTAAATGGGAGGGCCCTGGAGACCCCTCTAAGGATCCTATGTTGGACCTTGGTCTACTGTGTATATCAGCCTCCTGGGGGCTGTGAATGCCCAGGGCCTTCTTATCATCCCACATCCTTCAGAGTCTTGCCTGAAGGACAGACATACATACAATAATCCAAGAGTGATCCACACTGGCACCTGAGGAGTCCAGAAGTAGCAGGGAGGGATACCTGAGAGGGCAGAGAGTGTAAGGGTGTGGAAGGCAGGTTCCAAAGTCTCCATGGCAACAAGCCTCAGCATCTCTGTCCTTGGGAGGGATGCCAGTCTCACCATGGCCCCTCACAGTGATGGGGAGAGGTCTGGGCTTAGTAAGCCTCACCCTGGGGCCCTGAGTAGGGCATGCAGTGCCCCCCACCCCCGCCCGCCCCATACACAACTCTCTACACCTTCAGTCCAAGAAGACATATGACCAGAGGTGCCGGGATGCAGATGATGCTGAGCAGGTCTTCGAGCGCATAAGTGGCAACGGCCACCAGAAGCAAGTAGAAAAGGTGTATGGGGTGCTGGGGGTGGTTGGGTGGGATGGCTGTCGAGACACCCAACCCAGGGCAGGTAGGCAGAGAAGGGCTGCCATCCCTGGGCTGAATTTGCACCTGGAACATGCTAATGGCTTACCCTTTTCCAATTCTTAATGTCCACTCTATACGATGGGTGTCCTCAAGGACCATTCTGCAGCGCTGGGCTCCCAGGGCAATGGGAACTGTCAGGGGCTGCAGAGCAGCCAGGGCGGGTGCCAGTCTTTTCTGAGTAGCTCCAGGGCCAGGACTCCTGGGCTGGGACTCAATGCCACTCTGCTGTCTCCACAGAGCCAGAACAAAGCCAAGCAGTGCAAGGAGTCGGCTATAGAGGCAGGTATGTGGCCCTGTCCAACAGCCTGGCCAGTCCTCTTCTGGGACTGGGAACACACTCTCCACCTGCCAGCAGTGTGCCGTGTGCCATTCCAGGCCTGCTCTCCAGATAGAGGCCATTCCTGTCACTCTGCATGCTTCCTCGGCCACTGCATGCAGTCATTAAGGAAACAAGCACAAAGAGGTTAAGCAAGCTGCACAATGTCACACAGCCACTAAGTGGTGGTGACTGACTGCATCTGAATCCAAGCCACAGGGCCACACCCATCTTAGCACACAGTGACAAATGCTCACATTCAGTCTTCCTGGGACCTGGCTCCTGCCCTTTGCCTGATGCCAAGATGGTCACCATCCTCCCATCCCAGGGATGGCACCCTTCCTTCTGTTCCACTTCTCCAACCTGTTCCCTCAGCAGGTGCCACCAAATCATGGTTCTAGTTTGCTGGCTTGTAGCTTGCAGAGGGACCTTCCTTGAGCCTCAGTTTACCATCTGTAAAGGGGGGGTTAGAACACAGGAAAAGAGTAGTCTGTCTGGGCTCTGAATGTCTGTATGTAGAGTTCTGCTCTAGCTCTCGGAGATCAGAGTATAGTGCGGAAACAGTCTCCCTGGAAAGGTGGTATGGCAGCCATGTGTGTTGGCCAGTATCTAGCCAGGTCCCTTTGGGAGGGTGCTCCCAGGACTTGGGGGAGGTCATGCTGGCTGGGTCTCTGCAGGAGTGAAGGACAGAGGAGCTCCTGTAGTGGGAACTGGCAGGAGCGGTCCAGGCTACTAGGCCTGCCTAAGGGTCCCTTGTGCTTGTAGAGCGAGTGTACAGGCAAAATATCGAACAGCTGGAGAGAGCAAGGACTGAATGGGAGCAGGAACACCGGACCACCTGTGAGGCAAGTGGCCCAGGCGAGCAGCCCCCACTCTATCTGTGGGAAGCTGGGACTGGGGGATGGCACTCCCTCCCTCCACTTCTAGTCACCTGCTTGGCTGGTCTCTTTCCCCGCCTTAGGCCTTCCAGCTGCAGGAGTTTGACCGACTGACCATCCTCCGAAATGCCCTGTGGGTGCACTGCAACCAGCTCTCCATGCAGTGTGTCAAGGATGATGAGGTGTGCCATGAGGAGGGGCAGTGTGGCAAGCTTAGGGCTACCAGGGCCAGCCAGCATAGCCCCAGACCTCTGCAGTCGCAGAGGAGTCTGGCTCAGCCTCCAAGTGCAGGGAACACTGCCGTCTGTGGTTCCCTGCATCTGCCTTCTCCTCCCTGTTCCTAGATTCAGAGGGCCCCTGCCCCTTCAGGCCTGTGCCCACCTGCTCTTCCCAACACAGCAGAGATTTGCTGGGGGCTGGACAGGCTCTGCTCCAGGCTGGTGGGAGCCCAGTCTAGGTGCTGCAATACCTCTCTTCCTCCTCCTCGGTCCTCTATCACTTCACAGAGCCTAACAATCAGGGCTGGCCAGCCTACCCCAGGGGCCCTGGCTTATGAACTCTCTCAGGGCAGACCTGGCTACTCCCCCCATGGATGAGCTGATCCTTGACGGCTTCCTTGTGGCAGCATAAAGCTGATCCAAAGCCCAGTGACCTTCACTGAGTGACCTTGGGATTCCACTTTTCGTTTTTGAGTTCCCTCATCTTACAACAGGTTAAACTACGGGCCTCAGAGGATAGGAGTGAGCTGGGTTTTCTCCAAGCTCAGGTGTTCTGGAAACAAAAAGGCATCAGCCAGTAACCCCTTCTGCAGGCCTGCGTAGTGCATACCACGGTTCCTTTGGCCAGCACTGAGCCTAAAGGCCAGATTCAGAGGCAGGACTTCAGCAAGGCTGGGTGTCAGGGTGACTATGGCAAGGGCAGATATTGAGGTGAAGCCTGAGCACAGCCTTTGCTCTTTCTCTACTCCCAGCTCTACGAGGAAGTACGGCTGACACTTGAAGGCTGCAATGTAGACGGCGACATCAATGGCTTTATCCAGTCCAAGAGCACGGGCAGAGAGCCCCCAGGTAAGGCCCAGCCCGAGGGCAGCCCAGCATCTGCAGCCAGTTCTGGCTGCCTCCAGACCTGGCCCAGACTGTTCCAAGCCTTGAATGCCAGGCCCAGGCTGGGTGGCTCACATTTTGCTATTGGGTGGAGTAGGCCAGACCCAGGTTGGGGACAGTGTAGCTCTGGGACTAGGCTAATGGCTTGTTTCCCTTAAGGTTTAAAAGGGAGCAGAGCTAAGTGTACCTGTGTTCTCAGAGCGAGAGGAGGGTGGGAAATCTCAAGTAGGAGGCTCCGCTAATTCCCTGGCCTGTCTAGTTGTGTAAATTCATGAATCAAGAATATCCATTTTGGGCCTGAGAGATGGCTCAGCAATAAAGAGCACTTACTGCTCTTCCAGAGGACCCATTCAGTTCCCAGGACCCACATCAGGCAGCTCACAACCATCACAACTCCAGCTCCAGGAAATCCAACACCTCTGGCTTCCACATACACACATCTACACATAATTAAAATTAATCAAAACAACAAAAAGCCAGGCATAGTCCCAGCACTTGGGAGGCAGAGGGAGGTGGATCTCTGTGAATTTGAGGCCAGTCTGGTACTACACACAGTCTCCCAGGACAGCCAGACGTACGTAGAGGAACCCTAGCTCAAAAAAGCCAAACAAACTAATCCATTCATTCTTGTGGTATCAGAGTGGGAAAGTGGGGCCAGTCTGGCCTGCCCTCACAGCTCTAGGCCTCATCAATTCGCTCTCCACAGCTCCGGTGTCTTATCAGAACTATTATGACCGGGAGGTCACCCCGCTGACCGGCAGCCCTGGTGTCCAGCCATCCTGTGGTATGATAAAGAGGTGAGGTGCTGATGGACTGAACACGGACGGCCAGAGCACGGATGCTGGGGCCAGTCTCACCCGCCCCTGACGCTTCCACACCTCACAACTGAACCATTCCTGTAGGTCTGGTGCCCTGTTCAGGTGGTGGGCATTCCATGGAGATATTCATGGAACCAACTACCCAGTCCTCAGTCCAGGAGATCCAAGTATTATTAACACGCTCACATACCGACTATTCATCAGTGACTATACTGAGTCCTGACTTCCTTGTCCTTTTAGCCCTACCGTGAGGCAAGGGTGTGCCACTCTCTAGGCGGCTTAAAGATGGCACAAAGCCAAGACCTCTGGAGAATTCACCAGACTTTTACAGGACCTCCTCTCTGGCCTGACTACAGCCGGGTGCCAAGGTCCTAGTGCTGTGTCCTGTAGGTGACCTGATCTGGTCACCATAGGACCAAGAAAGACTTGCTTGGCCCAAACTGGCTGGGCCTGGCAAGATGTTCAGGCAGCTGAATTTTAAAGCGCAGCTTCTTCCTCTGCATGAGTCTGAGGGGCCCAGTGGGGGCGGGGCCCTGCTGGCTGCAGGTGCCCAGGTGACCTCAAGTGTGTGTATCGGGAGGATGCAGCTGAGAGTGAAGGGGCTGTTGGGGTGCTGCCATAGAGACATAGACATGGGCCCTTTGCTTCCAGTGAGCGATGTTAGGCCTACTCTCCTGCCTCCCTCCAGGTTCTCTGGACTGCTGCATGGAAGTCCCAAGACCACATCTTCTCCAGCTCCTGCTGGTAAACGGGAAGGGAAGGGATAATGGGACAGGGAAATGCCTTCCACCTAAGAGCCCAGGGTGGGGAGAGGGCTCCTACACAGCACAGACAGAGGACTGGCACCCTAAATGCAGAAGGCACACTGTCCAACAGTGTGGATGGAGCAGGGTCAAGCCCACCCTGCAGCCTCTAGGGAGCACTGTCCTCAGGATTCGGGCCTCTTCCTGCTCTCAGCTTCCACAGAGGCTCTGGCTCCCACTACTGAGCGGAAGGAATTGGTCTATGCAGCCATTGATGTGCAGGCAACACAGGGGAACCCTGACTCACCAGCCCAGGACTACCGAGTGCTCTATGACTACACGGCACAGGTGAGGCCTTCACCCTGTGCCTGAGGGCACCCGCGCCCGGGAACACACACCAGAGAACATCTGCTGGGTCAGAATCTGCTCAGGTCTGCACACGTGCAGTCCACACAGCTGGCAGCTCAGGGCTGTCAGGGTAAGGGGCCTCACTTTCTAGCTGTGGACCCAGAACCACAGTGGCCAAAATGAGTCCTTGGGCTTCCTGAAATGATTTTCTGACATCCTTGGAGAAAGGTGGGTTCGGGGCAACTGGGGAGCATCTGTGCTGAGATCAATGCTAGCCCTGCGTGGAATTAAGGGGTGTAGACCCGGTAAGGGGACCCTGAAGTTAGGTCACTATTCCCATGATGTGGGCAGGCTGGATGCGGGCTGCACGGGGTCGTGTTCAGGGATACAGGCCTGGAGTGTGATGGGGTACGCAGGTGGCAGCAGATGGCTGTGTGCTGGGTCTAGGAGAGCTTGTCCTCGGGTATGACGAACACCTGAGATGCTGCAGTGAGAGAAGCCCAGGCTAGGAGGACTCCATGACACTGAGCAAGTTAGGAAGCCAAGTCCCTTGGGAAACCCCACAGACTGCAGAGCAACTACCCTAGAGGCATGAGCATGACTCAGCAGACTATCTGTGCTGGAAGACAAACACGCACATACTGCCAAGGTGTGGGGAGTGCCAGAGTCCACCCAGGAGGCCCCCCCATCTCATGCACTTGCCTGTTTCTTGCCCAGAATTCCGATGAGCTGGACATTTCTGCAGGGGATGTTCTGGTGGTCATCTTGGAAGGAGAGGATGGCTGGTGGACGGTGGAACGGAATGGACAACGTGGCTTTGTCCCTGGGTCCTACTTGGAGAAGCTCTGAGGGAAGAGCAGCAGTCCCCACACCCCTCTGGCCTGACTGTGAAGTAGGGACTGTTCCCACCACTGCCTGGGCCTCATGGGGGCAGAACCAAGCCTGCCTGCCCTGGAGATGAGGTGGGTGCCAGCTGCTCCCAATGAATTTCTCCCAGAAGGAATAAAGGAACACAGTCTTCCTTTGCTGGGGTCCTTTTCTCTTGCCCCAGTATCCAGGAGCTCAATTCAGAAGCTAAAGAGTATGAGGAGTCTGGGAGAACAGAACTCTGCCACTTACAGACGAGCCTTCAGCAGTCATCAGTCTCAGTCTCGGCTAGGGGCAGAGGAGGCCTGGAGCCTAGAGCCCAGGTGCTCCATTCACACCTGGGACAGCCAGGAAGCTGCAGATGAGGCTGGAGAGGGGTCAGGAGGGCTGCAGAATGAGATCAGGAAGAGGGGCACGGCGGGACCGTGTAGAGGCAGCCACACCCAAGATAGGACAAATGTGTGAACCAAGGAGGACATGGGCACATTTAGGGACACTGGGAGTAAAGACACTACTGGGGATGAGAAATAATGGAAGGAGACAGGTTCATGGTGTACAGCCCTCAGGGCCTCCCTCACCATCTACCTGGGGAAACCACTACTGCCCTCAGTGTCCTCCCTGATAGTCCAATCATGTGTGTGCTGATCCTGCGTCACACAATCTGGCTATGGGCCTGTAGCTTACTCACTGATCCCACCCACCTGGCAGCCAGCATGAAGGCCTGTCCATGTATCCAGACAAACGGAGTCCAGAGAAAGGAAGTGGTGCTCTGTTTAATACCAATGCCAGTCTCTACCTGATCTGTCTCACAGGGCAGAAGGGCAGGCTTGGTTAAACATGCCTGGTGAAGAGGCTGGGCCTTCTCTGGGTCGTGGTCTCTCATCCATCTCAGGTGTGGGAGCACTGAGAGCACCTCAGTCACAGGCAGAGGCACAAAGGTCTCAGGGCTTTGAGCTGAAGACCAGTTAGCTGTCTGGGGAGTCATCCATCAATGTTTCTTGGCAGAGGATGTGGAAGACAGAATGGGGAAGGGCTTTGAGCCACTGGAAAGAAGCAGGCTGACGTTGACATCTTCTGGAAATGTTATTTTCCTCATCATGAACATCCTGTGAGAGGAAAGCAAACAGCACACCCACCTGTGACACAGAGACATGCACAAAGGGCTGTGTGGAGCGAGTGACTTCATCCAGGGCTTGGTCTCCTCCCCTAGCAAATAAGGACGTGGCTATGACAAACCTGCTTGGGCCAGGAAACCAGAAAGGTGCCTGGTCACTCTTGCCCTATCCTGCAAGGCCCAGACTCCTGTACCTCATTCAGCCCACATAGTCTGATGGTTTCTGGTCACAGGGTTGGTGCTTGCCAAGATGCCCTAACAGAGTTCACCCTTCCAGAGGGGCACACAGCCACTCTGTTTCTCAGATCCAAAGCAGCCAGTGAAGCCAGGGGGGCACTATCCCATATACAGGGTAGAGGTGGGTGGGTCTCCCCTGGATGTAGTAGGTGGACCTGGGACAAGCAGGGCAAGCAAGCAGACTGACTTCTGGGGTAGTGAAGAGGACAGAGTAGAAAGTTCTATATGAGAGCTTTCTTTATTCCTTGAAAATACCTTGTCATCTTGATTGATTATCCCATTCCACTGCAAAGATTCTTTACAAACCTTTGGACTAGATATTTATCATCATCTCTGACAGGTACTGCAGTGTCGGTAAGCCCCACTGGGTAAGAGAGAACAGCCTGCTCTCCAGGCATCCAGAGATGGGGAAAAAAAGCAACATTGGGATTACAATTCATACCAGGGGTGATAAGCCCACAAATGAATCCTAGTCAGCTTTGCTGCATCTGTGGCTTTCCAGTTCTCCTGTGTATCGGGTCACAGTGTCAGTGGCTGGGACCAACTGCACAGAGACACAGTGCCAGATGGAAGAGGAGCTGGCATAACTGTGTACAAATAACTGCAGCCTCTCCCTGTCAGAGGAAGTCTCAGGGACAGCATCAGAGAAGAATGTGGCTTCTCATGCCAGAGCTCAAACTTGGGCAGTCTCAGGCAAGTCTCAAGATCTCTGAATATCCACCACTAACAGGATGGGTGCAGGAGGCTTTACACAAAGTGTTATCTCAAGAGTCACTGGTCAAATGCTAATTTAAAGCAAGGGTTGCCACTTTAACAGCCAGGTCTTCAACTCCTGGACCTTTGCTATAGGTATCAGCAGCTCATTCAACATGCTCTCTGGGACAATCATGGTTGACTGAGTCCTTCCCAGTGGGGACCAGAAACAACTGGCCATTTGATCAGGTAACACCAGCACCTCTGGCCCCGCCCCTAACTCCAACCACTTTCCCCTAACTGCTCCTGGGTCAAGCCAGCTCAGCATGACCGACTCCATGGTCGAGGTACTTCCCATCATCATTACCTCTAAAAGGTCACCACAGACAAGGGGATTCACTGTACTGGGCAGCCTCAGGCTGTTGGGATCTCAGGGATGGGGCTTTCCAACTGTGCCCAGCACAGCTCACTGCAGGGCCAAGAGAGGAGAAAGCCCAGTCATCGCCAGCTACAATCAGGATTTACATGCTGGCCCAGTGCTGCTCAGCCCAGGCTGCTCAGGGAGCCACCGAGCAGTGATCTGTGCGGTGAAGCCTGTATTTCCAACACTCCTGTTGATTCTGACATGTAGTCAGCATCAAGGACCTCCTGGTTAATGAGCCCTTTGGCTCTACTTCTTGCTCAACGACTTGCCTCATATCACAGGTATCCACTAGGTGTTGCGTCCTGAGGATGCCTCTCCTGTGTTGCAATTATCTCTGTCCTTACTGGATACACTCAGAGCAGGGTCTGTGTATGAGTCACCTTCCCACAGCTAGCAAGAGCCCTACTCCCCTCTAAAAGTCTGTTTCTTTGAGCACCCTTAGGAGACCCCAAAGAAACCACAATAGAAAGCCACAGAGAACACACAGTTGTTTTCAAGACTGGCAAGGGTCCTGGAAACAGACAGGGTCAACACATTCAAAAAGCCAGTGCTCCTTCATAGCAACTGCCCACTAGGAGAGGTATCAGCAAACCATGTAGGCCTCACAGAACAGTTCCCTAAACTGTTAAGACCTTCAGAGAACAAAACCTTATCAAATAAGGTAAAGGAGGGGCTGGAAATTCGTGAGATACACATTTTCACCTACCAGAACAGAAGAAAGCACCAGCACCACCCCGAGGGTCAGCAAGGATGTGGGCGATGCACACTTATGTCCCCGCTGTGGCAACATAAACTGGTATAATCTCTTTTGGAAAACTGGACACACTTGTGAGAACTAAATGTGACCTTTTAGGGTACAAAATAAACTACAATCCTTTACACACACAAAAGCACGGGATGATGAAAACTGCTTTGAACTAGGTGTGTGGTAGCTGTACAGCACTGATGCTGTGGACCATTTAACTGGTTCGTTTTATGCCATGTGAACATCACTTCAAAAGGCCTGCTAGCAGTCAGCATGGCACCAGTTTCTATCAACAGCAGAGGGCACGTACAAGATTACAAAGGAGCTGAAAGATTCCCGTCGTCCAGTGGTATCACGAGAGTCCTACGGTGTAGTCCGATGTTCTCCTCCATGTTTGTGGTGATGCTGGTTTCTGGCTGCCAATCCAGCAGAGCAGAGCTGTGCACAGAACATAACACTTAATAGAGATGGAAACACTGACTGACAGGTTTTAGTAATCACTACTGTTTTGTGTGGTACTGGTGACGACACCAGGGCAAGTGCCCAACCACCGAGATACAGCTCAAACACTTAAAAAAAAAAGTTCCTTAAAAACTTTCCATTTGTAAATGCGTATGTGAGAGAGGGAGACAGAGAGGGAAACAGAGTGTGCATGTGAGTGTGGCCGGAGGGTCTTGGGTTCCAGGAGCTAGCATTACGGCCAGCCACGAGCTGCCTGACGTGGGCACTGGGAACCGAATGGGAGTCATCTGCAAGAACTGCTCAAACTCTCAGCCAAGGAGCCGTCTTTCCAGTTCCCCAAACCTTCCTGTTGCTTTCTGAGACAGGGTCTCACAAAGTTGCATAGGTTGGCCTTCAACTCACTCTGTGGTCTAGACAGATCCTGAACATCTAATCCCCCTGTCTCAGATTCCAAAGTAGCTAGATTACAGGACTGTATCAACAGGCCTGATCTTTATGATTACTTTTTATCATCCATATGCCTTCTATTTATTAAATCAAGTGATCAGGATCAGTGGCACATACCTGTAATTCCAGCTCTCAGAGGCTGAGGAGGGAGGTCCATGCAGGTCTGAGGCCAGCCTGTGGTGTTTAGTCAAGGCCTGTCTCCAGTGTTACAATAGAAGCTTCACTGTGGATTGGCCTCCCCAACCACTCAAGATGTTTGCACAATGAAATTAACATGGCTCTCAGAACATGTTTCTCAGAACATATTCTTGTCCGGAAGCAATACGTAACCGGACAGTAAGTAGAGGTGCTCACCATTAGCAAAGCTGGGAGCAGCCCACCCGCTCGGCACGGCGGGCAACCATACTCTAAGATATCCACGATCCTAACACAGACAACTGGCAGATCTACAGCCTTATCTGAAAAACTACCATGCTATGCCGTGAGGGTATAGGAACATTCTGGAGAACAAAACTCACGTAAGAGCAAAAACCAAAGCCGCGGCCCACCGCCGCACGCTTCCGTGCTCGTCCTCCTCTGCTGGAGGCACGTTGTTCTTTCTACACATATTACTTTTTTTTTAAGGCACCAATAAACTTCTGTTAATTTTTTTTTCATGTTTAGAAAAAAAGCTGTCAACTCAGTAACAGTGGCAGGACCAGGGCTCCTCAGGAAGCAATCCCATGACAGCATCGCTGGGGATTAGCTAAACCGGGGACCTCACGTCAGGCATGACTCAAGTAGATGCTGGGACAACTGGACAAGGTTCCCACCACTCAAATCCCTAGTACTTGAGGAAGCTCTCCTTTCAAACAGACAACGCTAAAGTATGAACTGTTGAAAGGATCAGTCCTGTAGGGATAGATAAGAATAAAGAGCAGGAAAGTGAGGGAGCTGCCCGGGACAGGAGAGTCCTAGACTGGAAAAACATCCTTTGGCAAGTATCTGTTAAGTCTGAATCAGGCCGAAGCGGAAACACTTGCTGAATCTGGGGAGGGTATTTCTACCAGCAGCTCATTCTACCTCTGGAGATTGTGTTTTTGGTTGGAAGGAACAAAATGGTAAGAAAGTGGCCACCGCCTGGACCAGGTGCCAAGTTCCTTATTCTCCACCTCCCCTGTCACACTGACCTGGACTCTGCAGATGGCATTTCTTCACAGCTGACACGGCATCTCTGCAGGGCTGCCAAGACTGAGGAGGAAAGACGTGTCTTCTGGCACCCACTGTCCTTGGGGGTGGGTCCTCTGCAACTGTGGCTCAGCAGTGGCACTCAGTGTCCCTGCGACAGCTGCTCCACAGGAGCCTCAGCCTTAGGAGAGCCTTGTTCAGTGTCTAAGTTCCTTGCAGGCCTTCTCCTCTCAGGGTCCTGTGGGTGGTAGCTATTTTCTGCTAGGCTATTTCAGAGTCCTTTTTACTCCTCCCCGGAAGTAAAGCACCTTTACACAGTGAACAATTTAAAACGTTCCTGTTCGCATTGTCCCCTTACCAGACCAAGGGCTCACAATGAGCATCAAAGCAGTGGGGTCAGGTGGACATTATGCCCCTGTGTGAGGCCCTGGGTGAGCCTGGGACACGGGCAGTCTTCTAGAGAAGAAACATTAGACAAGCTCAAATTGAGCAGCACCATTTAAAGGGGGACTGTAGTCTTCTATAATGTCAACATCACTTGAGACAAAACTATGGAATTACTCCAGATCAGACATGACGGCTAATAGAACAGCTGATCCCAGCTGTCTGGACCTGCAGAGGGACCAATACTGCGGAGGACACCGTGAGGGCGACTGCTGTGGGTGGTAGGTTATTTCATCCGCACTAAGGGGACCGAATCTGGCGACTGTACTGTGATTGTCAGACCTATTTTGGGGAAACACCTGCTCAAGTACTTGAGGGACAGGCCATGGTGTCTGTGGAGAGAATGAACAAGCACATTTGAGGACAGGAATGACTCATTAAATAGGGCAAAGGTCAACAGGCACATCTGGGTAAAGGACAGTTAGGTTTTTCACATACAATTTTTATTCTTGCAACTTTCTATGGCCTTTGAAATTATTTTTTAAAAAATTAAAGACAATAGGATGCAACAATGGTTCCCAACCCCGGCTAGCCCTGGAAGCACCTAGTCCACTTCAACAGCCGAGGGCCTGGCCCCAGAGCTCCTGGTTCACCAGGTGCTTCCACTGCTCAGACTGGTGAGAAACACTGGACCCAGGAGAGCTCATTCTTTACTGAGCAGCAGTTCCTCTGCCCTCTGCAGAGCAACACTGACCTCCCTCACACGGGGACCCTGAAGAGTGTAGGTGTTAAGTGGGCAGAAGTTTAATCTATAGGGCGCTGGCAGACAGCTTCTCTTTCTAGTGGTTCTCGTGCCAAGAAAGAGCACATGTAAAGCAGGCAGGGGGAAGAACACACTACCCAGTCATCCTCCAGCTCCCCTTTAGCATGGCTCTTCTGGATCTGCCTGGAAGAGTGCAAGGAAGAGGCTGCTCTCTCACAGGCAAACATTGAGTGTGAGCATCAAAGGGAATGTGGAATTTGTTCCTTGGACAAGTTCGAGGAATGGGTTACCAATTGGCATACTATCAAAGCAATTTCTTACTCTAAAGCTAGTTGGATTATACAGAAAAGGAGCAGCTAACATTGCTGACTACATATAGCTGGGCTCAGTCTCAGCTGTGACAGGAGAGCTGCAGAATGGTTATCAGCAGCTGTGATGACTGTCTGTGCTGGGGAAGGCCGCTGGGCTGAAAGGTCACAAGCACCCTTGCCCACTATGAACAGGCAGAGGAAGGGGGCACAGGTAAGGAACAAACACCAATCCCATAATCTCCGAAATAGAAGCCTGTGCTGCTTCTACAGGGCTTAGTCTTAACACCTCTCTCTTCTTAGCACATCTCCAGTTTTCAGGATTTAAGATATTCAGGCAACTCAAAATTGAAAGGCCCCATACTGAACATGAACTCAGACCTAGACATAATCTTTATTTGTCCTCTATTTTTCTGTGACTGGCTGGTTCTCCAGCTGACTGAGCCAGAAACCCGAGACTCACCTTAGAGTCCTCTCTTCTCTGCCCCACACCCAGCCAGTGTAAACGCTGTCATTTCTGTCTTCTGGTAGTCCCCACCTGTGCTACTGCATCATCCTAATGGAAGCCGAATCATACTCCCTCCAACCCATCCTCTGAATTGCCAAGGGGCATCCAGGGCAGGCCTGCTGCCATCATTGATATGGTCAGGTTTCACCTGCACAAGTCCTTAGCACAGAGGACCTGAGCTTTGCCAAGCAACCAATTTCTTTCCCCAGCCTTGTTTCAAGCCCAGGCAGAAGGAACTGCCATGTTCTGTGCATCCCTTCCCCAGACCTCTACAGTCTTTCTCTAGCCTCTAGGCTTGGGCATTTTCTCCAGGAGCTCGTAAGTGACATCACTAAACCCTCTGCACACAATGACCCTGATCTCTCTGGGTGCCTTCTTTGGCACCATTCTTGTATACTAGCATCACTGAGCTGATGGAAATTGCTTACTCTGTCTCCGGTGCTAGGGTTTCAAACTCCTTGGGTACAAGGACAGCATCGTCACTGTGTCTATCCCTTAGGCCTGGCACTTGGCAGACGCTCTAAAGTACTCTAGAAAGTACCTGTGGTCTGCTGAATACTAGAGCCTTTAGGACCTGGCAGCACATGAAAATCCATGCAAATCACGATGAACTACAGACAACAGCAGCATTTGAAACATTATACTGCTGCTCTGGAACTGAAATATCCCCACATAATTAAAAACTACATGGTGAAGGCTGATACAGAGTTTATTGAATTAAATTTTTCTATTTACAATTGAGATCACATCTACATACTTTTTTGCTAGTCTACATGAGTACATTATCTCTAACGAGTTTAAGACTTATGATGAATGGGTTCAATCACACAGAAACTCACACACTCGCACTAATTGCTTTAAAACAGTAGTGCATACATTATAGTCCTTCTATAAAGCCAGCTTTGATTAAAAACCACTAGTTTCAAAGATCAGTCTCTGATTTTGAAGATGAACAAAGACATACATTGTATGATTCTAAAATCTATGTTAGCCATTTTGTACAACTGCTATGTTGTTGTACTACAGTATATATTCTTTAAAGGACACTGATGAGGGGCACCAGACAGCTGGCTCCCTCCCTCTTACCCCCAAACCTTTGACCAAGAGTTCTTACTGTGAAGACAAAAGGGCCCAGTGATTCTACAACATTGTCCCATTACTCCTCAGAGGCAAAAGAAGCAGGCCCACATCCTCCTTTAGTTCCACCACACTACGAAACTTGTAAATGGTTCTGAGATTAAGGGCATGAAGAGTCAGCTAGAACAAGGGTAAGAAAGCCAGAGGCGGGCAGGTAAGTAGGTGGGTACATGAAATGCCAAGCTGCTGTCCAACACCAGCATACATGTGCTTTGACCAGATGAACTCAGGAGCCAACTGCTGCAGGCCTGCTCAGTTCACCATCCAAATCAGAACAAGGATACTAAAAGTTAGCTCAGGCCTGCACTGTCTGCTATGCATAGGTTCCACCGGTGATGAGGAGCTCATAGGCAGGATCTCTACTCCGTCTGCACAACACGATGCATGCACACAGCATGCCCAGCAGCTGCAGGAACGAGAAACAGCTGATGACCCCTTGGCAAGCGTGTATTCCTTTATTGCAATGAAGTTATTTGTCAAAAAGCAGTAACATTGAAAGAGTAAATTTCTTATGAGCACATGACATTTAACAGAAGTGGCTAAGTGCTAGTGTCAGCCACCCTGACTCATATCCAGGAGCTCTGTGAAGCTGGCACAATCCAAGGCTCTTTCCTGAGATTCCCACTGAAAATACAGAGCTGTGCTCCTCAAAGAAGATTCTATGGTGATGGGAAAGGCCTGTGTCTGTGCACATGTGGCTATTGAGTCAGCATCACCGAGGAGCTGCATTTAAAACTTTTATTTCAATTAAACACATGGCTGTGGCTTCCATGCTGGACAGCACAAGGTGGAGAAACCTGTGTGACATCTAGATTTGGGGGAGAGAAGCTTCACCAACAACCCACAAAAACTCACCATGGTGTAAAGCCAGTTGCACTGCCAAAAATGTATTTTGAAGGCTTCTGTTTCTTCATTATTTACTACTTTTGATTCTGCAGCATTACTGACATACTGCTTGTCAAGGGCTAATGCCCCCTCATAATTTCACATTTTAGTAAAACTTTCTGGAGTAGCATATTGAAATAGAGACGTGTTACATTGATAAGCAAAAGGATTAAACTAGATTATTAAAGAAAGTGATTCCAGAATTCTTGACCCAATTTCTCCCAAAATACAAACATAGTAACTAGCATTACTTTGCTGTTCCAAGTCCTCACAGATCGTGAAGTTACTGGATTTTAAAAGGCAGGGATCCCTGTACATACAGGGTAATCTAATTTCAGCAAATGCACCTGGGTCCATACACAGACTCTGAAAGTTGGAACTATGAGACACATACAGACAATATGGTTGTCCCAGTTTGAACTCTGCATGTTTAGAGCCACACACTGATCCTGCCTTCATCAGCCACTATATCAGCCTTTCAGGGTGAGAGACCCATCAGCACCACTGTGTTGATACTTATCAAGTGCCTGCTGATCTACAGCACATGCACACTTTGGAAGCAGAGACGTGAACGTTTACTAAATATCTCTAATTCTAGGAGTGTTCAGTATCAATTCTTGGAGAAATATATTTCTGTTCATTGCACATCAAACATTCTTAGAATAGCTATAAAGTCAAACACACTTATGTTTTCAGAAAATATTAAACTAAGCAATAAAAACACTAAACTTAAGAATCACTGACTTGCTAGAAGGGGGTAAAAAATCTTCCTTTCCATCCACTTCCACCCCACATTTCTTTTAGTTGGATAACTTCTGCTGAGGAGTCATAACCTCAAAATGTAGTCTGAAATAGATTTCACTTCTTTGTCTTTCATTTCACTAAGTCAGCTTGTACTCATTTTAAAACAATTAAAACGGCATAACAAAACCCTACTGATTGGAAATGAGTCAATCTAACAACACTAAGCTCTACCCAGAAATGTCTTATTCTCACATTAAGTATTACAGAACTACTTACAACACTCTGCTATATACTAACATTACATCCATTACTGAAAATTTGCATCATTAGGCTTGGGAATATTACAGGAATATTTTAGCCTTAATATTATTTCTTAAAATGAAAACGTCCCCTGTAATATTCAAGTCATGGGAAGCAATCTTTACCCAGGCCAAGTAAAACACAAAATATAAAACCTGTTTATTTTGTTTTTTTAAAAGAAAAACCACATTAAAAAAACATACTAGGGCTAGAGAGAAGGCTCAGTGGTTAAGAGTACTGGCTATTCTTCCAGAGGACCCAGGTTCAATTCCCAGCACCCACATGGCGGCTCACAACTGTCTGTAATTCCTGTTCCAGGGGATCTGACACCTCACACAGACATACATGGAGGCAAAACATCAATGTCTATAAAATAAATATTTTTAAAAATGTTAAACATAAAAAACTTACTATACTAAGACAACTGGTAAGTTAAAAAACTAACTGCCAAATAAGATGTTCATATATTCTATGTAGGTAGAGGTATGGGAAAGGATATTCTCACACAAAGAAATCTTCTGTACTAAAGGCATCCTTTTCTGAGAAATAATTGCTAAGTACCTATCAAAATTCAGTTCTATATTCTTAACCCTTCAGTTTCACAGCCACATGCTTCGCTACAAATAGAATGACATGGAGAACAGAGACCAACCACTACTTGCATTTTTTATAACAGGACTTGTCCAAGTGCCTATTAACATCAATTAAAGTATTCCCCTAAAATGGGAAAGTATACAGCCATGAAAGAAGGTATAGTTATATCCAAAAGATACTAATCTGTGTTTGAGGAACAAGGTATAAACTGTATGCTTTTCTTTATGCTTCATTTTGAACTGACAAAATTTTACAAATAGAGAACTGATTACTAGTTAGTAGATGTGTGGTGGGGAAAAGAGTTTAAGAAGGAAACAGGAGTGTAGAGTGAAGCTTTGCCAGGGAAAAGCCCCTCCCCTGTGTGGCTGCATGTCGCTTGGACTTCTGGGAACAGCTTGGAGGGAGGTATATAGAGGGACACTGGCAGTTGAGAGTTGATAGTTAGCAGTTAGAGTTAAGAGTTACAGCAGAGTTGCTAGAACAGGGAAAGAGAGAACACAAAAGTTGATGATAGGAGAAACAGGTAGAAATAAGGCTGATAGGGAAGCAGACAGAAATAAGGCTCAGATAAAACGAACTAACTGGGGTTTTAGAAAAGTTACAATTGAGATCTTCTCAGTAATTGCCATGTTGGGAGAAGCGGAACCAGAGTAGGTTAACGTTAGTTCAGTTCCCCAGAGATTAAGACAGCCAGAAAGGGGCTGTAAAGGTGTCTCTTTCCTTCCTATCCTTTCATTTCCTAACTAACCCTATGAGCTAACTGAGGTTTTAAAATGTTAACAAGTTGCCAGTGAGAAAAGTAACAGCAGCTTTTGAGAGTCCAGACTCAAATGGCAAAAACAGGTGTTAGACCTGAACGATTCTGAGGGAAAGGGCTTCCACCATGGAAGAGCCATGGTCCCTTAGGACTCGAAAGGGCCCCATTCCCACCCTAATCCACTGCAGGAGTCCCTTCCCTGAACAAAATGGCTGACTGACAGGGGCCAGGATGAGGGATGTATCTGACAGATGGGGCTTAGATAACTTGAGAAAGAACCCCTACTCTGAGAGCAACCAATTAGAGAAAAGAAGCAGTGCAGGTATGGCCCCATCTTATCTGGCCAGATGGCCTAGAGGCCATAAACCAAATGTCTTGACTTTGATGGCTAACCAGATATAGCTTAAGAATGTGGACAGTTAGTCCCTTGAGCAGGAGCCAATCAAAGCTAAACATTTGTAAACTGCATTTCTGTTCCCCAATTAGACACCAGGTTACCTCACCTATATTGAAACCCCCTTTTACTGTCTATAAAAAAGGCCAGCAAGCCTTTGTTCAGGGTCGGTCATTTCACCTGGTGCCTGACCCCAGCATGCTGGTTTGCTCTGCAGAATAAAGCTCCTTGCTTTTGCATCAGAACTGGGCTCCTGGTAGCACTTGTGGAGGGCGATTTTGGACTCTGGGTACAACACAGGCAAACCCACACCCCCTTTTAGAAGAAAAACTATTACATTTTAAATAACACATTTAAAAAAACCTTTTAAAATACCATTTACATAGGAGGGAATGTTTTTGGTTGAATACTATTGGGGCTAGAGAAATGGCCCAGGGGTTAAGAATACTAACTGTTCTTTCAGAGGACTCTGATTGCCAGCACCCCATATGGTGACTCACAGCCACCTATAACCCCAGTGAGAGGGGGTCCAACAAGACAGACATAAATGCATGCAAAACATTCACATACATAAACTAAATAAATCTTTTTTATTTCATCTGCATGTATATCTGTGTACCACATGACCAGCATGGACTCGAAAACTGCCACTCTGAGCTCTCTTCCTCCTGCCCGGAGCCAACAGATTAGCTACCACCCAGGAAGGAGAGCAGATGAAAGGAATCCATCAACAAATAGAACTGGAGTTCAGGCTTTAGTTTTCCACTACCTGTGTGATGGACATATTACCCTTGGCTCTTCCTAATTTTTGTGGCAAAACCAAGGGAAAAGAATTGGAGAATCTCTAAGCATGCTTTTCAAGCTCTAAACTTCTGTGTCAAGATCCTGTTACAAGTATAAACGCTACTGAGTCACCTCTGTCATTACAGTTTTCCACACTCAGGACAACAATTGAATACCAAAATCTTACAGCATTTACAGACACTATTAAACTATTATTTTGCTTGCAACCAAAGTTTTTCATTTTCTAAACCTCTAGGTTTGAATCTGTAAAAGCTCAGAATTCCTGACTCGGCCTTGCTAATCTGTAAAAAAAAAAACCAAAAAAAAACAAAAAACCACGTATCTTTACAAGCTCTATTTAAGCAAGGGTGATTTACGTATACAGCATCTGACAGACATACATAAGACTGGCTAAAATATTTATTATCCCCCAAAGAAAACTACTTGAAAAACGTGTGGCTGACCAATAAACATGACTACATAAAGGGCATGGTCACAAAGGCATCTTCCAGCAGGCTTCCATACGCACAGCTATGTATTTCCCGAGCAACAAACACTATACAACCCCACACTTTTTGCTGCATCCTAGTATGTATAGCTTTATCATCAAACAAAATTACCATGAATACAAAGCCCAGAATTCCACGTGGGAAGACTGCTCTCCTATTTCACTGTTTTTAGTCAAGTGAATGTGTTTGCATACACAATCAGAATGTGGAATATATCCCTGCTCATCAACAGATTACTGTTATGCTGAGCCACAAAGTAAACTCTAGGGATGGCAGAGACTATAGCAATATGGAGATAGGCTTTTTAATGAATCATTTCATTGCTGTTTGAATACCAGTAAAGTAAGCAATCACCCTTTGTCATTTTAAAGTCACTTTCCAGTAAATATAGTAGCTACTCAAATATGCAAACAGGAAAGCCACGCAACTTACATTTAAAGTAGCAATTATACTGGCTTTAATGTTCACAATTAAAAGATGTCTTAAAATACATTTGAGGCTAGAAGCCTATTTCAAAACTAAAGCTTTAAAGAATACCCAGAACTACATCTGACAGAAAAGCTTTCCAAATAGCTGGCTATTCTCAACTAGACTCCAAAATGATAACCCAGCAGAACTTGTAAGATACACTGCATATACCTGAAAACCTGAGGAAAATATACCTGAGGAATGTGCATGGCTATGACGCATGCAAAGTGCCTGTCCTCCTCACTTGATAGTCTTCCTGTGGGGCTGAGAGGGGGGTTGATGGAAGGCAACTAAGTAAGGATGAAGCAATTACCAGATGCTTTCATCAACTTTAATATGAAGATGGTTTTCACTGGCAAGAATAGGGAAAACAGGTCCACTTGGCTACTAACAATGGCACAGCACAACTCTACGTGCCAAGTAATGTCAAGGGTTTCCTTTTTGCATGACAGTAAGTCTAAAACAACTAAATCTACAAATATAGGAAAGGCTAGAGCCTCAATTTTGACTGGGGTATCTTTTCTATAAAGCAATAAAATTGTTCCTTTTAGAAGAGATGAGTATTAAAGATCTTGAGATATATATATGAAATATGTAGCTCAGTGGGAAGGCACTTGCCTGGTACATACATGGAGTTCTAGGTTTGATTTCCAGCACAGCAAAAAATAAATGAACAAATTTTAAAAACCAAAAACAAAACTCTCAAGAACAGAAAAACAAGAAGTAGAAAGTGAAACAGTATACAAAACAGACTGAAGTGAAACCTTTCCATTTGCAAACTGAAATACAGCAGTATTTTTTAAATGTCTGTGGAGTTCAAATACCTTCCAGGAATACCTCATGGCATAAGTTTTTCTTTGCCCTGACTAATCAATACAGGAAAATAAGGCAAAGAGTCCCCTCATACAATCTCTCCCCGTAAAGATCACTGGTTTCTTTAAACTATTCTGGGGCTAGGTCCAGAGACAAGATGTTGGAAACTGATGGCTGGTACAGGAATCACTTCTAAGCTACCCATATACACAAAGGTTTGCTCTGCTCAGTAACTAAAACCATTAGGACTGACATGAGAAGACGGCGTATCTCTCATAACAGCTTCTAGGCTAGCCCTGCTGCTCACCTGAATAGCTGCAAAGGCCAATGCTGCCCAGATAACATGCATCAGGATTTCTTGTAGCTTCTTCACAACTAGAGCCTCACATCCCTGCAACACACAGTCAGCCTTATTAGACTTGTTTTTAAAGAGAAAGGGACAGACACACAAATTACTACTCATTGGCAGCAAAGCAAATGAAAACAACTAATGATTAGAGCAACTTATAGATGAACAATTAAAGCCAAAGACAAGACCTTATTTATAGTGAAACAAAATGTCATTAAAGAGAAGTAAGAAAAGTGAAAAGAAGTCCCAGGTAGTGACTAGACAGTGAAAAATAGTTTAAACTCACCTCAGCATAGAGGTCAGAGGGGTTGGCCAAGCTGCCGTTACAGCTTTTGGCAGTCTCTCTGCAGCAGCTAAGAGGAACACTCTGGTTTTTTGTTTCTTTGAACCAGTCTGTATTTTCCCAGTCTGAATAGTTATGAATTCCACAACAGCGCAACTGGATAAGAGAGAGATTCCTTATGCAATGCAGGTGTCTGTGTTGAGCTTTAAATAAGCTACTCTACATCGGTGATACTCAGTAGCTTTCTATATGAAGAACACACTATATTCTGTAGGTCCATGTAGCTACTAGCTACATGAGGATGAACCGAGCATGTAAAATATGGTTAGTGTGACTGAATCACTGATTTTCAACCTCAATTTAAACATGGCTATGAGTTCTAGGATTTCTACATGAAAAGTGTATCACCTAAAAGAGGTAGTTAGTCTCTCACCAAGGAAATTTTATTTTTGTAAAAAAACCAACAACTCATTGTTTTTAAATTTGTATACGAGTGTGGATATGTGCATGCAAGTGCAGGTGACCATGGAAGCCAGGCGTCAGATCCCCTGGAACTGGAGTCACAGGTGATTGGAAGCTGTCCAGCACTGATGCAGGGAACCAAAACTCTGGTCCTCTGCAAAACAGTACATGCTCCTCATCACTGAGCCATCTCTCAGTCCCAAATACTCATACCTCACAGGTTAACTATCCAGCTCTGAGTTACGTATCATTTCCAGCAGCAAAAATGCTTAGGAAGTTTTGTTTGAAATGTCTGTAATTTACTTTAAGAAAATAAAGCAAAAAAAAAAAAAAAAGCATACACAGTAATTGAAACAAGACTGGCAAAAAGCAAGAAACTTGGAGGCAAGGTTGCAGGTACTAGATCTCTTATGGCTATGGAGGTTCACAGCTCACATCCCGAGAAAGGGAAGAGCTAGCTTCTGTGGACCCAGTCATGAACAGCCTTCATGGAAGCTCACCTGTCTCTGTACATAGTCAATAGCACGGCTGGCAGCATCTGAGTTGGTCCCATTGTAGGTCTTATACACTTTCTGAATGCTGCGATCAACTTCATTCTCCACCTAATCAAAAGAAAAGATTTTATCTCTCAAAAATACTGCTCAAAATAACATCAGTCAAAGCAACAACTAAAATTCCCATATAGCATGTTTGCAAGTTGCCAGAGTACTCTGTATACTTACTGTAAGAAAAAGAGACTTCCTGCTCCAGTTAGATTCAAACTAGTAGCAAACAGTTCAGATCTACTAAATCTGATCAAAAAGACGATGCAAAAGAGGCTAACATAACAAGCCATTCAAAAAGAATAAGCAACTATGCACTGCATAGATGCCCCACATGTGGATTATCAAATGTTTAACAGAATAATATAATACAGAATAATTTTTAGAATAATAAAATTTGTGCTCAACTATATTGAGAATAGACATTTTATAAATAAATGCTAATTAACCTGAAGTCTTTTAAAGCATCAGCTTCACTGAAATAAGCCAAAAGAAACTGTTGACTCTGGTCAAATGAACCTGTGTGACTTCACCTGAAAAGCTTAAGCTGGCTTTCAAAGCTCTGTGTGAGTCACAGTGGACAACCTACCTTTGCTCTGTACACGTATCCCAAAACCACAACAACAACTTCTGTGACAAAAACCAAGAGCAGGATGAAGACAAACTGTAAGGAAACATCGTCAGAAATTAAGTAGAGATTAATATTCTCTTGATAAAAACAAACAATTATATAGGACAAGCTCTAGAGTTTAAGGCATGGTTAACTCTGCTACAATTCAATCTAAGAAAGAGGACCAGATGAGACAGCCCCCATAGCCTGCCATGTGGTGAGGGATGTGCTAACTTACCGTGGCAAGTCCACAGCGGCTCTCCCGGATGGTAGCACAGCAGCCAATTAGGCCAATAATGAAGAGCAGGGCTCCTACGGCTATGATCACCACAGCAGGGAAGAGTGTGTACACATCCTCAAAGAAGTGGTCATAGTCGTCGTAGGTGATGAAGACATAGGCTCCCACATAGCAGAGAATGCCAGCTGCCCCCTGTAAAAGCACGAGTCTCAGCCTCACCACTGCCATTTTCCTACCCTTGCCTCGGTTATGTATATTTTTTTCTGAGAATGAGTCTTGTGTATCCCAACTGACCTTGAATCCCCTATGTAGCCAAGGACGACCTTGAATTTCTGCTCTTCCTCCACTTTCAAGCACCAGAGTTGCAAGTGGGCATATCACCTCAGTTTAGGTGGGGCTGGGGGTCTAGCCCAGGCTCTGCTCACATTACACACACACTCAACCAACTGAGCTGGTCTTCAAACCAGGAGGTTATAATTTAATTAGAGTTCCCATCACTCTTAAATCACTATAGCTAAAACATCCCTGACTCATTATTATTATTATTATTATTATTATTATTATTATTATTATTATTATTAATTTTATATACAGAGACAGGGTCTCTCTGTGTAGCCCTGGCTGTCCTGGAACTCTGTTGTCCAGGATGGCCTTGGAACTCATTCATCTGCTGGGATTAAAGGTGTGAGTCACCACTGCCTGGCAAAATTCTTTACCAAATAAAATTGCAAATTTTCTAAACCTCACCTACTTTTCAGTAGAAAAAACATAACTTGAATAAATAGCAATGATAAGAACTCACTTAAACTGCATTCTACAAGCAGATAAATGAGCTACAAGGGACACAGCCAGGGCTTGAGCCCAGGCAAATAACTCCAAAAAAAAAAATTCTATTTAGCTCTGTTGGGAAAATACTAGTAAACTATGAAACCCAAAAATATTCTGTCCTAGAGACTGAGACAGTAAAGCAAAGATCCCAGGCACCAGCACACTGCAAACCTTCTCCATCTACCTGTTCTTTAGAAACACACTCCTCAACTCTTGTTTGAGTAAAATTACCTAATGATCTCATTCAATTGCAGGCTGTGACTCAGTAGGCTCAAGTGGCCTAGGGTTCTAACAGTTTCCCCCAGTGGTGAGGCTGTGGACTGGAGCCACGCTGAGAGTCAAGGGGGGCGGTGAATGCAGAAAGCCTTTCTCTAGCTCCAGTTCCTTCTCCAGGGCACTTCTTACACTCTCCATCACTATTGATGATTAGGCCCAACTCTGTGCTGACAGCTACCTGCATAGACAAATGGGCATGCAGGGCCAGGCTATGTTAAACTGCTTGGCTTGGAGCAGAGCTTGCATAACTTCCACAAGTATGATTACTTCATCTTTGAAAAATTAAACATAAATCTTCAAACTGGCAAACATCATCCATGGTCAACATTTGAGATTACCATTCAATCCTCTGAACCTGAAAACTCAGGTCAGTTCTGAAGTCTTATTAGGTTCAGTACACCTGGACACCACAGATCTATCTTATATACATCTAGAGAATCACTGTCAGATCTGGGAAAAGTGTGTGCTCGCATGCATGCATGCACTCACACATGTACACGTGCACACAGGATTTTTTAAATGGGAAGAAGCATCAGGCAGTACTTTAGGTACTGTCTAGACCAGCACCCTTACTGTGTACTCAATAAACTATTCTTCATAATTACACTAATTAAGAATAATAAGAGAATGCAGATAACTTTTTTTGAGGTCTCTCCTCCACTTCTAGTTTTCTTCTCTTTTCCCTAGCTGCTCATATTCTCACTCTCAAGCTCCAGGGTGCTGTCATACCTCATTTCTACCTACAAGTCCCTGCTAAGCGGCACTCCTTACTCTGCCTCAACAACCCTTACTGCAATGCTTGTCTTAACCTGGGCTACCCAGAATCTTAATCCCTGACTCTTCCCCTGCCCCTTAATATGTTCTTTATAGTTATTGTTTTTAAAAATATGAACAGAGCAAAGCCTAGCTTGCATAAAATGAGATTATGCAGATTCTAATGACCTAGCTGGTCTGTCTCTGCTTTACATTCTGAAGATGTCCTCATCCTTCGTATACTTCAAAAATACAAACTGGTGTACACATACTCTCACTTCTTTACACCTCTGCTGCTGTCTTATTAATGAGGATGCAGCTTAAGGATCACTGTTTCCTCATGGAAGCCATTCTTAACTATTCATCCTTCATCCATTTACACATTGCCCTGAGCAAACACAAACAGGGCATTTTCTACAATGGCTGCAATTTAATTGTATCTCTTAATATACTTCCTAGGCACAAATTGTGCCTGTGTAGCTTTAGCCCGGCACCACCATGTGCACCAAGTGTACCACCACTTCAAACAGGGCCTGTTCACAGAGTAAACCTCCATATCTTCCAGCTCTATGTAAAGGAGTTGGCTTGTATGTATTTTCTCATCAGTCCAGTCAATGTGCACAGTTTTCAGTTTACTATTTACCATGTCTGGAACAGAAGGTAAGCAGTAGTCAGCAGTCTACCAGTGAAACAAATGCTATATATACTAAGGGCCACAAGGCCTGTTGAAATGCATCTACATATTTGTTTTGGGGATACGCCACCAAAAGGTGAGAAAAAAGAAGAGGCTTAACAGTTTGGAAGTACGTCAACTCTGTAATAATGCTCTTTTATTAAAACACTTTCTTAACTACACGTGTGTTATATATTTACAAACATACATATACAATAACACATTTTACTGAAGCAAATAATTCACTCTTCAAACTCAAATTAGAAAAAAATTTTATATATGAATTAATCAATTATGCCCATTGCTAAACTAAACTAACTTTACACAAGAACTATTCCTTTAAGATTATTTCTTAAAAGGCTTGTTTGGTGGGGGGTGGGGGGTGGGGGGAGGTTGCAGGTGTGGTGGCACATGATTTTAAGCCTGGCACCCAGGAAGCAGAGGCAGGTAGACTTCTATGAATGACTTCAAGGCCTGGTCTACATAGTTCAGAGAGAGTCAGGGCCACGGCGAGACCTTGCCTCAAAAAGAGAGGGCAGGGTGTTGAGAGGAAATTGTGGCAAAACATCTCAAAATAAAACAAAAACAGGTTTAATTAAAATGGATTTGGGAGGTGGTGGTGGCTGAAGAAAAAGCTGCACATACTGCTTTCAGGACCTGAGTTCAGTTCCTGGCACCCAAACCTCCAAGGGATCCAACATCCTCTTCTGGACCCTGCAAGCACCTGCATTCAAGCACATATTCTTGGCCCTGCTACACACGCAATTTAAAAAAAAAATATATATATATATATGTATGTATATATAAATATATTATATATATTTATATAATACATATACTATTATATATGAATATATAATACATATACTATATATTATATATAAATATATAACACATAAATATATATTTATATATATAATATATATTCATTAAAAAATGAATTCAGCACTAGAGAGATACTCAGCAATTAAGAGCATGCACTGCACTTCCAGGAGAGCACAAGCTCAGTTCCCAGTATCCACATTGGGAACCATCAAAACCTCCCATAACTCCTGCTCTGGGCAATCTAGTACCCTTCTCTGTCTCCAAGACATATCTCTCTCCCCCCTCCTCCCCCCTCTCTACTCTCCTCTCTCTCTCTTTCTCTCTCTTTCTCTCTCTAATACACACACACACACACAGAAAAATAAACCCCTTAAATCTTTCAAATTAATTCAGTGGGTTTTTTTTTAAAGTTTTTATTTAAGTATACAGTCACTAACCGATTGTGCCACCCAACCCAGCTAGTAAATGAAGTTTTAACCTACAAAAATCTGAGTCAAAAATGTAACAAGAAGATAATGCATACTCAAAAATTAATATAAAACACAGGGCACCCAGGACCCACTTGCATTTTAGAAATAAAATGGTGTGGTTTTAACCTAAAGAGATTCCAAGGAGACTCACATTTAGTCTGCCTGAGAATGGGCTAAATGGAATGTCTCTTGGGCTGCCTGCCCCTCTCTGACCAGAGTGAGACACTCATCTGAAACTAAGTGCAAAAATGCAGGAAAATGAACCAAAACCAGATGCAACCAACCCAATGGAAGGCAAGGTGGGAGATCCCACTTGTAAATCCTGCTATTGTTGTCTGAAAGATGGCAGGTGATCCATTCCCTTGCAGCACACCATTCAACAGGCAATTCTCACAGGACAGGAGACATAACAGTGTCTATTTTTCAACATCAGTAGGAAATGGTTTAGCAGTTAGACATAGAACTGGACGCTGTAGTCGCTGCCAACAGGACAATATAAATAGGAGGGCTTGTCTCTTCTAAATGACTTTTGAAAATACAGAGTAGGTGTTCAGTTTTAAGTAGCTGCCTTAATAGCATCCAAACATAGCATAAAAAAAAAGCCAAACAAACAAGGTAAATAGTAATTTGCATGGTCAGTTGCAGGGAGCTGTATAAATAATCCCTACTAGTAATGGGAACTTTGTAGTCACTCTGATTTTTAATATAGTTGTGGCATTAGAAAAGTTACATAAAAATAAAAGATGAGCTTGGTTAAATCCTGTTTGCAGAGCAGTGATGGGACTGGGCTCTATCAAAGGATCAGGACTTGCCAGCAAAGCAGCTGCAGAGCAGGAAGGGAGAGAAGGGGGTGCAGCAGCAGGGCAGGGTTGTGGAACTTGAAAGCTGCTGACCAGTCACCACTGAGAGAATCTGGGCCTATAAGAAGGATTTGTGCCAGGGCAGTGTACTAAAAATAACCATCCCTTTAACAAAGAAGTACAGGGAAATTTAGGGGAAAGGCTGAGGTGTTTGGGGGGAAAAAAAAAATCATTCTTTTACTTTGCCCATGTTTTAAATTAAATTATGGAAGTTAAAACTTTAGGCAGGCCAGTATTTTTCTGTAACTAAACTGTTCCTCTATAAATTGAGCTACTTCTATGAGTTTCAAAAACATGAAACTAATTAATTCTGTCCTTGTAGTCTTTCTCAACATCTATACAAATGTGAATGTGTTCAAGTAAGAAATTTCATTCTCATATAGCTTTGCTATCTTGATATTTACAAACCAGAGGTTTTATGCATGTATGTGTTTGTTTTGTGGGGAGGGTGGTTAACTCAACTCCCTTATGGGAAAAAAAAGAATGAGTCTATGAAATCCTAAAACCCACAAAACTATTAAATGTACCCATTTTTGTCAAGCACTATGAGACCTGCCTCTGGAAAGTGGCAACATTAAAACTAAACAGACCTGTTTAAAACTGAAAGACAAAATTGCTCTATTTTCAGTTTATTACGTGTATGGAAATTCAGAGCTGTGACAATGGAGGCATCCCACAGAGCATGTGAATGAAATGAGGCGAACAGAAGTGGTGTGTCAGAGACACAGGGATCACGTCTACAACTGCAAAAATTGAGCCAATGTAGAGTAGGGTCCGTCTTAACTTTGTTCACCTCAAAGCCCAGGGCCTAACGGTTCTGCTTCCTGTCTAAACTGCTACTTCAGAGTGATTTTTGCCTCAAAGAATCAATTGATAAAGAATAGGAATTTGGGAGGAAGAAATAGTCAAGAAGAGAAAAACTGGTTAAAAACTGCTATGTACTATAAAAGCAAAATTTCAAAGTAGGGGAGAATCAGAAACACTCAGCATATATACATATTTTAACATTTAACTCTGAATTTCTTGTGCAGTCATTTATTTTTAGATTTGTATGTACCCCACTACTTTCCTGCAAGGAATTATTGGTACAATTGTACAATTCTGTACAATCTGTTTCTGAAAGAAACCATCCCAAAAACTTTACCCTCCTTCCTGCCTTTCAGACTACCTTAGAAATCTTCAATCTTTCCAATCAGGTTTACTTTGATAAAATAGTTCACGTCACTAAGCACACTACTCCTTTACTTACATATTTCATTCACTCTCTTGCCATCTTTCCAACAACAACAAAAAGACTATCCCAAAGCCCTTCCACCCTCTTTCAGAAACCAAGGCTACCACATTAAGATCTTTTGAAGCTAATGAAATAATGACATCATTCTCTACTTGACAAATTGGCCAATAATGAAGTCAAGCAGTATCCAACTTATACCAGAGGGAATATAGAGTAGTACAAAGTATCTTTTTAGAAAACAATTGGCAACATGTAACAACTTCAGCATTTATACCGAGCAGGAATCTAGGAATCTCTAAGAACATGAGATGGAAACAAAGACTTGTATGTTTGCTACACCACCACAAAACGGTCATACCAACAGCAAAAACCCAAAGCCTAAGAGACATTATAGCCTTGAAACACTGTGAAAACACAACTTACTATGTTTACAGTGATTATGGAGAAAATTACACATCTTAGCACCAAAATTTTAATATTAATGTTGTCTGAGTGATGAAATTATGAATGTGGTTGTTTCTAATGTTTAACTGTCTTCACATATACACCTATGTTTACACACACTTGCAGACATATTTAAAGTTACGTCTGATATTAAGACTGTAGTGTGTGTGGTTTTCCCAGATTAATTTCTAGATCCGTCTGCCCTTAAACACATAAAATAGGTCTCTTCAATCCCACATTTTTAAGTGCCTGTCAATTGGCTCCCATTTATCACTGTTTTTACGTTTGACTTTGACTTATCCTTTAAATATTTTCTGGTGAATATTTCTTTCAGTACACATTCTTTTGTCATATTACCAAAAAGAAAACTCTGTCAAAGCTTCCTTGGGTTGGAGTGTCAATAAACTACTTTTGCAATCAGAATTACTGACATCAATGCCACTATTCTTAAATATTTTAATCCTTTGTTTTGTTTTTCTCTTTTGTACCTCTGGCTGTCCTAGAACTCATCTGTAGAGCCTTGAATTCACGGAGATCCACCTGCCTCTGCCTCTGCCTCCCAAGTGGTAGGATTACAGGCATGTGCCACCACCACACAGCTTTTAATCCTCTTAAACTGTTATTTTGATGACATTCCAAAGGTCGTGATCCTCAATTCTACTGTATTTTTACTTTCCATTTGTTCTTTTATACTCATTTTTGATCCAGTGTATGCCTACCTACCAGTTGAAAGTCCCAAAGTCCAGGCAATGAAACTAACGGCGACTAACGGCCACAGGCAGACTACTGTAACAGCATGGAAACTGGCTATTTTCAGACTTGAACGCTGCAGGGGCCAGCTGCAAATCATGAAGTTTTACCTTGTTTTCTTTGAGATCCTTTGTTGCCCCATCCCAAACTCACTGTAAAAAAGTCAGTTATTGCTGTTTGAATCTGTAGTGCTTAAGCTTATCATGTTCGAAGCTACGTGTTCAAGTCAGTATCAGGAACAATGTGAAATACAATGTCAACTACAATCTTCTTATATTAGAAATAAATACAAAACTTTCTCATCTACTGACTATTAATCGATTTAAAAGAGTGTGAGGGAGGAGAGGAGGAGCAGGAAAAATGTTTTTTTTTTCCAAGCTAAATATTAACTTTTATTATAACGAGAAATTGTTAATACTACTTACAGTTGTGAAATCTGTCAATTATATGTGTGACAACAATTAAGATCACTGAAGAAAAACCCATGCATGGATATAAAGGGAGATAGGAAGCTCAACCAGGACCCCCCACCCACCATTAGCTGAGCTGCTAGAAAGCAGTAGCAGTGCCTTTGTGCTTTGAGGCAGGCAGAGCAGCTGCCCCACACCTACTTACTGACTGCACAACTCTTACACTGCACCTGTTGGGTGCCAAGTAAAAGTTTATGGAATTTTCTGGGGAAAAACAAAACAAAAAAACCCTAACTAGAATCAGATTTTATGGCATGATATTCATTAAAATACTTCAAAGAACAATAAATATCCTAAAAGATAAATACTGGAGGAGCACAAGACAGTTTCTCTGTGTAGCCTTGGCTGTCCTGGAACTTACTCTATAGAGCAGGCTGGCCTAGAGACACACATATCTGTGTCTCCCAAGTCCTAGGATTAAAGCCATGCACAACTACCACCCAGTTCTGAAAGATAAATATTCTGAAAGAGACTGAAAACCTCCTGCTCAAATTTTAATCAAAGCTCTGTTGGCTCTAAATTTTACTTAAATGATTACTCAAGGCCACAGACTCTTGGTCAGCAGACAAGATGAAGAATGCAGCAGGGTCAGAAACCTTTTAACATCAAAAAACAAATTAAGAGATGTTGGATATGGTGGTGAACACTTTTAAGCCCAGCACTAAAAAGGCAGAGGCAGGTAGTCTAAATTCAAAGCCTTTGGTCTATAGAGTGAGTTCCAGGACAGCCAGACCTACACAGACACTCTGTCTTGAAATACCAGAGGGGAGGGGGTATTTTTCCAGTATGCACTGTGATTTGCTGCCTGACAAAGTTAAAATTCTTTTCCTAAGAAACTGAAAACCTATTTTAATAAACAACCTGTTGGCTGAAGATGTGTTACAACAACATAATCTTTTTTAGAACAGTCACACAGAAAGGAGAAGCCAGGAAACAGAAAAGCACATCAGAATCTTAGTGTATTTTATGTATATCTACCTACACAGACACAGGACACATCAGAAAATACAATGGGTTTGTGACAAAAATGGAAAACATTTTAATTTTTTTCCTTTAAAATTTTTTTATTTTAGATTTGTCTGTTTTTATTTTATGTGTGGGTGTTTTGCCTGTATATATGTCTGTGTACCATGTGTGTGCCTGGTGCCCACATAGGTTGGAAAAGGTCATTAGAACTAGAACAGAGTCATCCCTGGAACTAGAGCTTTAGAGATGGTTGTGAGGCACCATGAGGATGCTAGTCATTGAACCTAGGTCCCCTGCAAGAGCAACAACCGCTCTTAACCGCTGATGTATCTTTCCAAACCCTTTCACTATATGTTCATAACCAAGAGCATGAAGCACCACCCATATGCCCTTGCTTGGTAACATGAACATGCTAAGTATACCCTATACCCTGGCTTTATGACCTAGCTACTCTTTCAGTCCTGAATTCCCTAACCTCTTACAATCACCGCCACTGGCTTCTTGTATTCTTGTACTTCCTTAGAGAAGCCTCTGCCAACTTCATAAAGCCACCAAATCACACATCACCCTGGCTTAACTTTCTGGTACTTTCCCCATTTGTCTTCAACTGTCTATCTCGCTGCACTTGAAAGTTCTGCAAGAACTTTTCTGTAAGAACAGGTGTGCAAATGTTCATACTTGCCTAACAAAGCAATTTTCCTTAGTTATATAATTCACACAGCTAAGTACGTTATTTTCAAAACAGGATACATTTTATATCGCTTTCATCATATTTTACACAGAGGTTATTTCATGAGAATAAATGAAGTTAGCAAGGATGCTGGACATTCTCCCTACTCCACAGTTGTTTTAGTGTTACTATTACTTCTCATTACAGATGAAACAGAACAGATAAAACAGACACAAAAGATTGGAACGTCTACAAGCATGGGCAAAGCTTCTCCTACAGTCCCTGTAAATGCCTAACACAAACATGTGCAAAGTAAATACCAGCCAGATGGGTTTTATGATAGGGTAGATAAAATAATTTGTATAACACAGGACTCTCGATTAAGTACCTAATAAACTTACTAGAATAAATGTGTGGCAATAGAAAGTGTTGATTTAAGGTTGTGAGACGGTTCAGTGAAGTGCTTGCTATTCAAAAACTAGGCCCGAGTGAGTGTGAGTCTACAGAATCCATACTCAACCGGGCAGGGACAGGAGAATTCTGGGAGTTTGTGGACCAGTTAGCTTAGTGTATGCAGTGGCAAACAAGAGACCCTGTCTCAAACAAGGTGGAAGAAGACTGGCATCTGAGGTTGTCCTCTGACAGCCACAAAGGTACATGGGATTCAATCATGTGTGCTCATACATGAACTCACACAATACCCAAAAAGACTTAAAAAAAAAAAAACCACTAAACCAAAATTATTCATTTAAACATGTTTCATCTCAGATGAAGCATCTTAGGTCAGATCAAGCATCTTAGGTTAGATCAAATGACTTAGTAAATTAAGAATCCTGCCTGACCTTAGTAAAAAGATTTATATTATTCTGGTAAGTATAACAGCCTTCAAAATGTAATTTTTTACCTCAAATCCACATAACCCTTAATAAATGCTCATGAATAAAGCACTAATACTCTTATATTTAAAGCTATATACTACTCTGTAAAAACAGAAAATTTAGAACTGGAGAGATGGCTGGGCAGTTAAGAACACTGGCTAATTCCCAGCACCCACACTGCAGCTCGCAACCGTCTTTAACTCCAGTTCCAGGCGATCTGACACCTACCCTCTTCTGGCCTCCACAGGCACCAGACAAAGAAGTGGTGTACAAAAATACAAGCAGGCAAAACATCCATACACATAAAATTTTAAATTTTTAAAACATTTTTAAATGTTAACTTACTGTTAAAAAAGAAAAAGGGAAACCTAAGACTCAAATTGTACACCCTTTTTACTTGTCCAAAACTATCATTCAAGCTATAACTCTAAATATCCTAGGACTTTGCGGAGGAACAGAAGTTTAGAAATAGCTGCTTCAGGCCAGTATCACCAAGTCTGTCTACCTTTCCTCCATATCCTCAGGACCCACCTGGTAGAAGGAGAGAAACAACTCCTGCAAAAGTTGTCCTCTGACCTACACAAGCATGATCTATTTTAAGAGCTATATCGTCTCAAACTAAACTATATCTACAATAGTTTTGGGAGTCAGACTATAAAGCCTCAGTACTGGCATGACTCTATCTCCATATCATAGTCCATTGGACAGACTGCCAAAGGAACCAGGATATCAAGATATAAAGTTCTGCCAAAGCAATTCCACTTTAACACTCACTAAAGATCAGCTAGTACCAACAGTGAGAGGCAGTGTGAGCAAGTTGCCCAAGGGAATCTAAACTTGATAACTTAATGTACTCTGCCTGTGCAGAGGGTCCTTATTCTTCCACTTACACATTCCCAGGCATTATATGAGGGAGGGCCACCGTAAGAACACACTTAACACAAACTGAAGAATGCACTAGTTTCTCAAGACAAATCTATTAAAAATTTAATGTGCTTTCTCTTTCATGACTTAAACTCTTAAACGGATGACCAAAATGATAGAGTGTAAGTGTGGGTACTTCTAAACAAGGTGAATTTTAGTACATTTTAGAGAAAAGAACCTCTAATATGGCCTAACAACTGTCACTCCGAGCCTCATTCTCTTTTCAAATCTTTTAAGTCACAACTTCCTCTAACACCACAAGCTCTAACAATGGGACAACAACCTGGATTTGAACACAGGCCCTGCCACATCTTCAGTGTGCTATCTTAGACCCCTCAGCTTTGATGCCCTCACCTGTAAAAATAAGCACAGCAATTGTCCCTGCCAAATCACACTCAAGTAAGTTCTTATCACAATGAATGACAAGCAGGAAGCGCTCAACAGTTATTAGTATTGTCCTCAGACTCCAACAGTTTGCCTATAAGCTAATAATGTCAGGAGAGACACCTAAATACTGCTGTTTTCATTATATTGCATTATATATTTTCCCTGTTCTCTGCCTAACTTCCTTCTCAAATCTCACAGAAGTGTTATTATTACTAACTCAGATAAGAAGTATACTAAATAAATAATATGATGTTGGTCTTGGCAAAAACTCACTAAGAAGTTCACAACCTAGCTTTCACTGGAGTGAATATACTTACAAATTCAAAGATTCATAAGCAACCACTCCGAATTAAGAATTCAGTGATGCTTCAGAATAATTTTTTGATTATTTAAAGAAAATAGCCCTTGTATTTCCAGTATTTTCTCACAGTAACACATCTAGGCTCTGAGTGTGAAGGGTCTAGAATTCACCTAATAAATATTCTTCAAAACCAAATAGTTACTTCCACAAATTCACGAGGAATTATTATGGATTCAAAGTTTCTGTCTCAAGCCAAGTGTGGGAGCACAGGCCTTTAATCCCAGCACGTGGGAGGCAGAGACAGTTGGATGGCTTGTGAGAGGCCAGCCTGGTCTACAGAGTAAGGTTCAGGACAGCTAGAACTACATACATAATAAGACCCTATTCAAAAGAATAAAAAATAAAAACAAAACAAAGTTTCTGTCTCTGAAGTATCTTACTAGCTACAAAGTGTTTTTCGTTTGGGGAATCTCTGAAAATACATTTTTTCCTATTAAGCAGGCATGCAATTTAAAGTATGAGAAACATCTGTTCTAAATTGGCAATCTCAGGAATCCCAACGCCACACAGGTGATTCCAAATAGTTCAGTCTGAGTCCAATAGTGAGTCTCCTGCACAAATTATCACAGAGCTAAAATGCCTCATTATGCAGAACATCCCTTTAAGATACCAGCAATCAGGATAAGAAAGGTTTTAGTCTTTGTTAGGGGCAAGAGGAACAGGACTCTTTCTAGGTGAGCATATTTACCAAGATAGGAGCTGAATGGGAAGGGGATGGGTGATGACCATCTGAAGTATGCTCAGTAGAATCGTTCAAAGAATAATCTCGGGTACTCTGGACAGAGGAAACTGCCCAGGGCAAGTGTTTATAACAAAGCCGAGGAAAAGAAAAGGTTAACTTGAGACAGCCTGAGGACGTGAGGGTCAGTTGGGCCCCAAATTAACAGTAGTGTGCCCCTAACTAATAATTTATCAGAAAACACCCAACACTAGTGTATGGTTATACTGCACTGCACTACCAGACTTTCACTCACAACATCAGGGCAAACAGGTTGGTCCCTGCTCTGTTAAGCTGTTTGGTGATATTTTTTAAAGAAAACAAAAGATGTAATAAAGGGTATGTTTTAAAAGACTTTTCCTGGTGCAAAGTCCAGAAGGACAAGAGGCAGAGAGGGCCAAACAAGATTACTACAAAGGCCCTGGTGAGTAAGGGCCTGACCCAAGATCAGACAAGGTTATAAACGCTTTCCCTAGGGTCCAGTACACACGCGCGCGCGCACACACACACACACACACACACACACACACACACAAAAACCGTTTCATAAAAGTGAATTCATTGCTTTAAAAATCTCGTGGCAGCTGAAACACATTTAAAGAGCTTTATAACCTCTCAGGCTACCCATCCCCAGCGATTTTCCTGATCAAAGAAATGCTCTAAATCCTTTCAGTTTTCTGGGCTGGTGACCAGTCAACCAACTCCACACAAAGAGCTCTAATCCGAAATTCTTGGTTGGGGACTGGACCAGCATCCCCGCGTAGCTGCCACACGACCTGGGGCTGCCACCGGCTCTGGGCCCAGACAAAGAGCGGAACCTGACTCACTGGGGAGCGTCCCTTTCGGGCCCGGCGTCCGGACAGACTCGGCCCCGAGTGCCCAGTGCCCCGCAGGCTGCTCCGGCCGCGGCGACCCGCGTAGCCTGGCACCGTGCCAGCAGGCCCGAGCCCCCGGTCTGCACCGCCCCGGCCTCCGTCGGGCCCGGGAAGGACTCCACCGAATGGTCCAGGGCTGCAGGGCCCGGACGACCCTCGGCTGGCTCCCGCGCCCTCCGGGTCCGCCCGCGCCGCGCAGAGGCCTCCCCCGGCCGGGGCCGCCCGCCAGCTCACCCAGAAGATGAGGTTGAGGAAGACCAGCACGGTCTTGGAGGAGGTGATGCCGCACTGGCCCATGGTGCCGGCGGAGGCCCGGCCGGGCGAGCGAGCGGCGCTCACCAAGCGAGGCGGCAATGGTAGCGGCGCCTCGGCGGAGGTGCTGGGCCCGAGCCGCGCTCCCGCAGACCCCCGCGCCGCCGCGCGCCGCCCCAGATAGCACCTCGCGGCTGCGTGCTGCCAGCCGCAGGCCCCCTAGGCCGTTCCTAGGCAACCAAGTCCCGCGTCTACGGCCGCTTCAGCCAATCATTGCCGCGGAGGCCGAGGAGGCCTCGCCTCTTAAAGAGCCGGCGTCTCAGCGCCGTTTTATTCTGGCCTCCGACCGCCCTTGGGTGGAGATTCGTCATTTTGGGAAATTCTAGTGGGCGAAACACACCCCCCTTTTATTGAGTTATTTTTACTAGACCAAATGATTGACCGACCACAGAACTCCGTCCTTCTAGCTACTCTTCCCTAAAAAGGCCCCCACTACATGGGGATTTTTGTGACCCCGTGATACCTAAGCCGCTCTCCATCTAAGTTGGAGAAAAATGCGGTGGATGTCAGTACGTGTCTATGGAGAATTTAGCATGCCGGAAGCTCTGCTAGCTCTGAGAAAAGAGAAGACACTAGCTCATTAGCTAGGCGGAGATGGTTGGGCAATGTAGCCACCCTTTCAGCTCTGTTCCTGGGTAGGATACCTTGGACTGAGGTTTGCAATTAACAGATACATATTCGTACACGGCTACATCTTGCGCTCTCCCTTCTATCTTGAATAAATCGTAGCAATTAACAACTTTTTAAAAAGCATTATTTTGTGTGTGTGTGCGCGCGCGTGCGTTCAAACGTGCAGCCACAGCATCCCATTGCATGGAGGTGAAGGTCTGAAGACAACTTGTGGGAGTCAGTTCTCTGGGTCCCAGGACATTAGGTTTAATGGCAATGCCTCTGCCTCCGCTGAGCCATCTCCGAAGGCCGGAATTAACACTGAGTGTATATCTGATTCTTTTAGCTGTTAGTTCCTTGAAGCCACCACCCCTCCCCAGCTTTAGATACCATTATTGTGACTGTCAGACTAATTTTACTGGTAGGGCAACTAAAGCTTAGAAAGGATGCCAAACTTGCCTACAACCACACATCGAAGGGTGATCTAATGCAGAAGCCTCCTCAGACACAGTGCTTGCTCAGGCTCTTAACTATACCCATTTACCTGTCCTTAAGGTCTCACTCCCCTGCAGTCTCCCTAGTCCATCTTCTTCTCAGGCACTTAGGAATACCCATACACCTCAGCATTCTATCCATCTGCCCCAAGCGATACCCATTTAGCCACTCATCAAACTTTCTCCATGGGCCACTCCGCACCTGTTCTAGGCGCTGGCATTTCACAATGAGCAAGAAGACAAATTCTTGTTCTCATGGGGTTTTCAACCCAGTGAGGAGGCAGACCATAGACAAAAGCAAGTGGGCATAAGATGTGGTGGTTGGATGAGACATAGAAACGGTACAGAGTTACAGATGTTGCTAAATCCCTTACCTGGGAGAGACATAAACAACATCTACCCCTCCTCCTAAGAGCGCAGTGACAAACCTGGGTACACCAAAGCTCACTCTGGGGGGCAAATGAGTTTATGAGGCGTACAGAGCAATGGGTGGGGATTTATGTCAGGAGAATGGTGACTTTAAGGCAGCTATATGGGAAGGTCTTCTCCCAGAATGGATGGCCCCCTCCCCTAGTCCTTACCTAAGGCTGCATGCAATGAGGAAACATTGCACACAGCTGGCTGGGAGAAGTGACTGTATGCACAGGGGAGGGTCCTGTAGCCCTCCCCACTCATTCTGTGAAGGAATGTCAATTCAGCCTGTACTCAGTAAGTCTCTAATAGAGACCATTTTCCCTATCTCTGCATCCCCAACCCCCCTTGGGAGAATCAGAGAGCAGACACTTGTCACTTCTCCTACTGACTCTTGGATTATACCCCGCCCCAGAGAACTCTATACTTGAATCTCCAGTGAGTGATATGAAATTCCTTTTCCCAAACGTGAGAGCACCCACCCCCATTATAAAAGCAATACTTGCTTTTAGTGATCATTGTTTTAATTAGACCAGCTGTGGAATCTGCACTACACACAGACATGTGTATGAAATCCTTTGAGGCTGCTCCACACTGGAACATCCTCCCTGTTCCCCAGGATCCTCGGTGTGTGTCGGGAAAGCCTGGGAAAGACCACCAGGATCTTACTGCCAGAACGTTCAGGAGGTTGTTGAGTCAGGTGACCCTGTCCAGAAACCTGACCTTGAATGGCAAAAAGACAACAGGATAGGAAGAAACTGTTTATTATGGCAGTGTGGGCTTGGGAGATCCAGCTGCAGATCCAGCTGTGAGTGCTTGGGGGCCAGCTTCCCCGACAATCTCCTAACCAAACTGTCGCTGTGTAGTCAAGGTCGAACCTTGGCTACTCTCTCACAGCTAAACTTCCTTCAGCTTCCAATACTCTGGAAGACACTTGAGACCACCTAGGGTCCTTACCATAAACCCTCTGCCCAAAGTAGCCAGAGTCTGATTTTTCCTAAATTTTTTTATGTGCATTGGTGTTTTGCCTACATATATGTCTATGTGAAGGTGTCAGATTCCCTGGAACAAGAGTTACAGACAGTTGTGAGCTGCCATGTGTGTGCTAGGAATTGAACTCAAGTCTTCTGGAAGAGCAGCCAGTGCTCTTAACCTCTGAGCCATCTCTCCACCCCCAGAGTCTGATTATTCATTTATAATCAAGAATCTTGACTGATAGGATGATTGATATTGGAAAATTCCAAAAAGTAGAAGAAAAAAATCATCTACATTCAGAAAACAAAATAATTACTAACACTTTTTTCCAGTCTTTTTTTTTTTTTACCTTTTACATATTCTAATATTATTGTAGCTATATAATTATATAAAAAATGGTGACTAATAGGCTGCCCTCTAATTTTATTAAGTGGAAAACAGGCTGAGAAGCATTTATTTAAAAAAAAAAATTACTGTGTGTGTGTGTGTGTGTGTGTGTGTGTGTACAACTTGCTGGAGTCTCTCTTTCCACCATGTGAGTGTTGGGAATTGAACTCAGATCACTAAGCTTAGGAGCTAGCTGTTTTACCAGCTGAACCATCTGGAAGACCCTGGGGCCCTTTTGACATTGCAACACAATGTTGCAAAATTCACTCTGAGAACTAGATAATCCAGTTACAAAAGGTTTGTAATTGGTGATGTTTTATGGGTTTGTGCTGGACTGCATTCAATGGCTCTCCTCAGCCCCACACTGGACATACTTGGTAGCCAAGTGCTGCCCACTACACACCAGCATCTTACCCTGGGACTTGGTGGAAGAGTTGGCTTCTAAGAGCCCATATTCTACTTCCCTTGAATTTCTTCCTGGAGGGTAGTGTTTGGGGCAGGTCACCTCCCAACTCCCCGTTTCAGGCAGAGAAAAAAAATCTCTAAACTGATTTAAAATTTTTGCCTGATTTAAGTAGTGGCATATATTCATTGCAGAAAATGCAGAAGGCAGAAAAGGCTCCAATCAGTGATCACTATTGTTACAAACTTGGGATAGTTCCTAAAACGATAGCTGAGAATACACTGATTGTTCCCAGTTTTTATGCATAGTTAACTGAGAAACTACCACTTCAGAAAGAAAGACATGAAGAGGTTAGGGGATGGGTAATATCTATCATTTGCATAATGTATTATTCTTTGCCAATTAAAAAGCCTTAATGGATTTGGGTTTAAGATGCAGAGAATCATTTCACTTATTTCTTGGCAGTGGAAACGAGCATTGTGCCGTCCGTCACTACTCCGCTCCTCCTGGCAAAACAGAGGCTCTTTGTTCAGTTATTTTCCTAGCACAGTATCCCAAGTTCTTGAAAACTTTGTCCATTATTGGCAAGTGCCGAAACACAATAGGAGTTGTTAGTGCCTTTTGTGCCACCAAACATGGCGCAGGTGCTGCTGCCATTGTGGAACGAATCGTGCGGCTTGAGAAACACTTTTCCAGGAACAGAGAAGAGTGGAAGCGGCAGCTGGCGGGCTGACTCAGTGGGGCGGTACAGAGCAGGAGTCCGCCCTCGCCTGCTGAGACTTGGCTCTAGGTTTTGGCTCCTCAGCAAACTGTGTTGTGACCTTAGCTAAGTCGTTCTAAACACCCTGGGTCTCGATTTCTGCATCTGCAAAGCCAGGAGTGACAGCGAGTACCTGTAAGCCCAGAGCTTGGGCACCAGGAGACTGGGGGCTTGCTGGCAAGCCAGTCTAGCTGAATTGGTGAGTTCCAGGTTCAGTGAGAAACTCAGTCTCAAAAATGAATGCAGAGAGTGATTAAGAAATGTGCCCCATGTCGACCTCAGGTCTCTGTATGCACACATGCACACACACACACACACACACACACACACACACACACACACAAGCATATACATGCACGCATGGTCTTAGTTTTCTATTGCTGTGAGAAAAAGTCATGACCACAAACAACTTGGGGAGGAAAGGGCTTATTTCAGCGTACAACTCCCAGGTCATATGCCATCACTGAGGGAATTCAGGGCAGGATCTTGAGACAGGAACTGATGCAGAGGCCATGGAGGAGTGTTGCTTACTGGCTTGCTTCTCAAGGCTTGCTCAGCCTGCTTTCTTACAACACCCAGGACACCATCCTATGGGTGACACTGCCAACAGTGAGCTGGACCCTCCCACATCAATTATAAATCAAGAAACTGTACCACAGGCTCACCCACAGGCCAACCTCATGGTGACATTTTCTCAATTGAGGTCTTCTCTTCCCAAATGATTATAGCTTGTGCCAAGTTTACATAAAACTAGCTAGCACCCATGTGCACGTACATGCACATGCACACAAATTATCAAAAAAAAAAAAGGAATGGTAAGAGCCAGGCATGATGCTGTAGGCACATAATTCCAACTACCCACAGGGGAATCAAAAGTTTCCCAGCCAGTTTGGGCAAATGAGTAAGAACCTATCTCAAAATGAAAATACAAGGGCAGTGGATACAGTTGCAGCTCACCTGGGAGAGCACCATGCATGAGACCTGGGCTCAATCTCCAGCATCTGTAAAAGAAAGGGGGATTATAGTGACACACATAATACTTAATATTTCACATAGAATCATTTAATTAAAGAGGACTAAATATGTAAAAGTTCCCAGCTCCACTGAGTAGGAATCACCTACTCAGGGCCACTGAGCTTGAGAAGCCTTTGTATCAGAAATTTTCATTTAGAATAATTTTCAGCAAAAAATTTGCTAAACTAAAACATGCATTCAGAAATGTATACAAACTGTAAGTGCATGGCTTCCTTTGTACCAAGAGACACAGTTGTAAAAGTATCACCCAGATCAAGAAATGGGGGAGGGGGCAGAATTCCAGAAATTGTCTGTTTTAGTCCCTCTCTGTCATTACACACACGCCCAGCAAGAGTAACCTCTATCCTCATACTCAACACCAAAGATCAGTTTTTTAACTTTATGGTGTGTGTACATCCATGTGTGTATATGTATTTGTGTGTGCACATGTATGTTCAGGTGCACATGGATGAGGAGGTCAGATGTCAAAGTCGGGTGTCTCCCTCAGTGGCTCCATCTTCTTTTTTGAGCAAGGTCTCTATTGGACAGGACTATCCTCCAAGCCAAACTGCCATCATCTTCATCAGATCAGCGTGGCCCACCTGCAAAAGATCATCCAGCTGGACCTGCAGCCTGCTGACACTCCACAAGAGGAGGGACAGGGTCACTCAGGGGACCCTCAGCTGGGTATCCACCCACTCCTCCGAACCAGGGGTCTCAAAGTCTCCAGTAGGAGCTAGAGTATATAGACAAGGAAAGGATGGGGCCTCCATCTATGCCACCATAGCGGGCTGTCATCCATGCTTTCCAGTATGGCGGCTTTAAGGCCACCCATTGCTCTATAAGTAAGCCTGATAAACTCATTGGTCCTCCAGAGGGAATACTGGTGAACTCAGAACCCTGTCAGTAGGACTTCAAGAGGAGGAGCAGAGGTTGTTTTTGTCTCCTCCAGCACTGGCACTTCAGCAGCAGTCTCTGGCTAAGCTGATCCAGTAGAGAAGCTGGCTAGTAAGCCTTGGAAACCCTCTGTCCAGTGCAGAGATCATACATGCCTCATGCTCGTGTGGGGAGCACTTTGCTGACTGAGCCATCACCCAGACTCAGCTTTTGACTTTTTAGAAATGAAATCATTAATGATGTCTTCTGTGTGTAGCCTCTTTTGTGTTTTACTACATTCATGAGACTCATCTACGTTCTACATGTAGCAGCAGGATGTTCATTCTTGTGAATGTTCACGACCAGTTGTATGCCTATATCACGGCGAACATCAAGGAGCTTTGGGATTGTGTCTGGTTTCTTAGACTAATTGCAGTAGTGCCACTATGACATTCTGTACCCTCCCACCACAAACATGATACACCCTTATTTCCTTTAGTTATGTCTTTTAAATGTCGCTCAGTAGTGTACCACATAAACGTATACATCTTCCATTAGATTTAGTCCTAGATACTATAGGTTTTTTGATGTTACTGTCAATGTCTCAGTTTTAGAATTTTAATTTCAAATTGTATCTGGTTAGTAGAAATGTTGTTGCTTTTGTGTATAGACAGAATATCCAGTGACATTTGCTAAATGTTACTGATTCTAAAAGTTTGGTTGCTGTTCTTAAATTTTATTTCTTTTTCAAAAAATCTTTTAAAAAAAAAAGTGAAAACAAATAAAGCCGTCATTAGACAACATAATTATGTGCATAGAAAATAAAATAATAGGGCTGGAGACATAGTTCAGTAGGTGAAGGCACCTGCTGACAAAACTGACAACCTAAGTTAGATCCCCAAGACTCAATGGTGTAAGTTGTCCTCTGACCTAAACGTGTGCATATACACATTTATCATCTAGAATACTTTGTATAAGATGCTTCCTTTAAAGCCAGCACGGTAGTACACACCTTTAATCTTAGCATTGGAGGGCAGAGGCAGGCAGAACTTTGTGAGTTTGAGGTCAGTCCAGTTTACATAATGAGTTCCAGGATAGTAAGGGTTCCATAGTAAGACCCTATCTCAAAACAAAACAGACAAACACAAAAATACTTTCTTTAGCGTTTGGAAGATCTCACTGATAAAACTGCATTACCTCAAGTTTTCTTATAGAGGAACAGTTAATCTTTTAATCCAGTAGCAAGACTGCTGTAGCAAAGGATTACATTGGAAGGCCTGTATGGTAGTCATTTGATCTCTGATCTGACAGTATGGCTGTCATGTTAGTACATGCCTTTAATTCCAACATAGCATCTCTTTTAAACCAACTCAGAAGGCAATGGTAGTACACACCTTTAATCCCAGTGTAGTACACATCTTTAATCCAGTTCAGAAGGAAGTGGTGGTATATGCCTTTAATCCAAAATCTCAGGATATAAAAGGAGGCTCTCAGTTCACAAGAATGGGAGTTAGTTCAGAGAGAGGTAGAGCTCAGAGAGTAGAAGCAGAGTGTGGAAGCAGAATGGAAGCTGAGAAGAGAAGAGCCAGTCTAGAATAAGCAGAGAGAAAGCAGAGTCAGAAGCAAACTGTTTATCATTTACAGTTTGGAGTTCACAATACAGATCAGAGTGAAGAGGTACTTCTGAAGACAGCTAGTCAGGTGAACCTAGTCAGTAGTAAGTCTTGGAGGCTGAAACATTCTAGGTTTAGTTTGCAAATTAGATTGTATGGAGGCTGAAGCTTTCTAGGTCTAGGTTTAAGATTAGATTGTACAGAGGCCGAAACCCTCTAGGACTGGGTATTGAATTAGCAAAGAATAAACTGTCCTCTGCCAGGAATTTGAGAGAATAATTAAATAAATCAATGTATATGTCTACAGCTACATTTTCTTATTATAAAGATGTTTAATAATAAATGAATGTTCCATAACAATTATAGGACTATTCATACTTTCGATTGTTTTTAGTGTAAGCCTTTATAAGTTATGTTTCTAATGAGCTTTTCCATTTCATCAAATCATCAAATTTATTGTATCAATTTTCCCACAACACGCCTTTATTTTTATTAGCTAGATTTTAAAGATCTATTTTATTTTCACATGTGAATATGAGTATGTGTCTGAATGTGCGTGCACGTACACTTGTGTGCAGGTGACTGCAGAGACCAGAGAGGGTATCAGATCCCCTTGATCTGGAGTTACAGGTGGTTGTGAGCCTCCCAGTGTGGGAAGGGATCTCTGGTCTCCTATGCTGAGTGATCTCTCCAGCCCTTTTATTTCTATTAGAGCTTTTGCACCTTATCGCTGTACATTCCACTTTTATCATTTCTCATCTTCCAGAGTTTATCTTGGCTTCATTGATTTTTCTGTATGGTTTGCTCTCATTTCCTTCATGTTTGCTCTTCACTGGATTCCTTCTATTTACTGAGTCTTAATTTGATACCTCCCCTCACCCCCAGCATTTTGTTCTGTCGAAGGTGTGGCCCCCTTCTGTTTCCATTACCTAGTCTCTTCAGCTGCACATCAGCTGATAGCGCTGCTATTTGTTATTCCTGGGCTTCTCCTGCTCTCTGCTGTCCATGCTTTATTGGAGATTCTCTACCTTTTTTCTTTCTCTACTTTTCTTTCCTTTTTTTCTTTCCTTTTCTCTTCTTCCTTCCTTTCTTCCTTCCTTCCTTTTTTTTAGGAAGGCCTTCATTATGTAGCCCTGGTCATCCTGGAACTCACCTTGTATACCGCGCTAGACTTGGGAAATATTAGAAAGTCAGGAATAGGCTTCTCAGAGAAAATGTGGGTTTATTTGTTCACAAAAGCAGCATGCAGAGGAACACAATTCCCAAGAAAAGAGTAGAGGAAGTATGACAGGGAGACACAGGCCCAGGGAAGTCCTGGTGGACAAGGGGGAATTCTCAGATCCCCTAGTCAATGGGGAAGTAGGGGAGGCACAAAAGGGTGCTGCTGCTCAGGGTTCCGGAGACCCTTCCAGTGTTAGTTATTTCTCTGTTGATAAGCATGATAAGACACCATGACCAAGACAACTTGTGGAAGAAAGAGTCTATTTATGATTCATAGTTTCAGAGAGTTAGTAATGGTTATGACCATCGTGGCGGGGAGCATGGCAGCAGGCAGGCAGGCAGGCACTGGAGCAGTAGCTGGGAGCTTACATCTTGACCCACAAGCAGAAGATAGAGAGAAAGAGAGGGAGGGGGAGAGAGAGGGAGAGAGACTGGGAATGGTGTGGGCTTTTGAAACCTCAAAGTCCATCCCCAGTGACATACCTCCTCTAACAAGGCCACACCTCCTAATTCTCTTCGGTGTTCCTACAGAGGGTCTGGAATGACCTGGGCTGATGCTGTAGCACAGTGGTAGAGTGCCTGCTCACACGGAAGGCCCCAGTTCAATGCCAAGAACCGCACACAAAACAAACAGCTGATGCAGTTGCTCTTGCTCACCTCCCACACTAGCTTCCAAGGCATTGCCAGTTTCCAGGGTTCCCAAGAAACAGACCCCCTCCCCACACTTGGGGTTTATACAAAATAGGCCCTCCCCTTTCTCCAAGGCTTTAAGCCCAAGGGCCAGTAAGTTAGTCATACACCCGACTAACATTGTATGTGGGGAACTTGCTGCGGTGCAAGCTGGCTTCCAGTGTATTACCCTACCTCTGCGTTCAGAGTACTGGGATCACGAGTATGCACCAGGCTTTTGCCCCTATCTGTACACAGGATCATAGTTACCCCTCTTTCTCTCTCCTATCAAATTCTGGCTGTGCTCACAGCTGACTAGACTTCTCACCATTGAGTGCTGTTGTTCAGCAGAAATGAAGACTTCTGGGAATGAGGAAAAACTGGCATTTCCTAACATATTCTGGCTCTTTAGCCAGAATATGTTAATAAAATCTCAATGATAGAGATGCCAGGACATCACGACTGAAGTGGAATTTAAAATGCTATGTGCCGTGATCTGGAAAGATCTTCAGTATGGTTAAGTGGCTTAGCAATCGCCACACCACTTCTTTTGCAAGGAACACAAATATATGTTCCTGTTGGGCAAAAAGGGGAAGGATAGGGGCTGGAGAGATAGCTCAGAGGTTTAGAGCACTAGTCGCTCTTTCAGAGGACCTGGGCTGAGTTCCCAATGCTACATGGCATCTAACAACTGTCTGTAACCCCAGTTCCAGAGCCCTCTATGGCTTCCACAGGCACTGCATGCACACAGTGCTCAGACATACATGCAGGCAGAATACTTGTATACATTTAAAATGAGGGAAGAGTAAGGAAATATATTTATTTATATTTGTATCAAATAATGCTGGAAAACTACACAAGGCATGAATGAAAGTGGTTTTCTGCTAGGGACTGAGGGATAGGGGGTATGGGCAGGTGTGGTGTAGGACTTTTTGTTTGGATATGTGAACCATATGAATGGTTTTAAAAATTATTCTACAATATCTAAATTGTATAGCCCAAAAACCTACCTAAGAAAAGTCTCAATGCAAAGATGTGTTAGAAAATATCCAGAGTCTTGTATCTGCTAGGGGTCATGGGATGGAGGACAATGGTTTTCCCCTGTGGCTGGGGCTCTAGTCTATGCACGTGGCCATCTGTCAACAAGGCAAGGCACCCAAGAAAAAGAGAAAGCAAGATGAGACCAAGTTGACTCTGGGGTCAGGTGATTTCTCAGCTTGCTGTGGGTCTCATCTTCTGCTCTCTGTGGAGCAAAGGATTCAGGCAATCGGCACTCTGTGGTCCCTTCAGTCTCTCTGCCAGTCAGCTTTCCATGGCAAATGATGCTGACACTCCATGCAGGTTGCATTGAGTGTTAGCTAAACTCATGTGCACAAGAGCCTTGTCAACGGTCCTGTGGGTGTAGGCAGTAAAGGTGATGGTAAGGGCTAGCACCTCTGGAAGACAGAGATGGAACCCTTCCCTACACCTATGTCAGGCTGACATGAGGGCACATGGGACTTTCAGCTCTGAGGAGGGCTGTGAGCTCCAGAATGGGACGGCAGGAGGCTGTGCTCTGTTCTTGTCACTGTGTGATTCTACCAAGGGTCTTTCCTCCAGGGGATTGTGCTTTTCTGTGGGATCTCCAGAAGGATGGACTCTGTCTGATAAGGCTGTAATGAGTGTGAAGGCACTCGGGTGAAATTGTGGGAAACCATTCCCAATCTCTCCAACTCCCCCCTTATTCTCCTCAGCCAGAGGAGGAAATGTACTGTTCATTAGACCAGGGTGCAAAGGCCCTTCGGGGTGCTGGGAAGGGGTCCCCATGCAGTCCTGCAAACAAGATGAATCTGTAAATCTCACAGACCTAAGCGTTTTCAGCCATGGTCAATTTAAGGCCACTGTACCCTCCACTCAGACCTGTCTGCCCCACTTCCATGCATACTGAATGGTCGTGGGCTTTTTGTAGTCCAGCTAAGTGTAAACTACATTGCGGATGGTTTTTAGAGAGATGTCTATGTAGTTTACAGTCACTTCTGTGTATAGTTAAATTATTTATGTGTGAGTATGACATGTGTGTTTTGCACAGGTATGCATGTATGAGCGTGTGTGCACATGTGGAGCCAGAAGACAACCTCAGATGTTGGCCCTAGCCTGTGGCCTTGTTTGAGATAGGGTCTTCTTTGTTGACACTACTGTGTACACAAGGTTAGCTGAGCCATGAGCATCCAGGGATTCTCCTATCTCCTTGCCCCACCTTACCATAGGAATGCTGGGACCGGGGATTTGAACTCGGGTCCTCAAACTTCTGTAGGAAGCGCTTTACCCACCGAGCCATCTCCACTGAAGCCATACAGTTAAATTATTCCTGGCCATTCTAGTTTTGGAATTGTTCCAGATACAATCTTATTCACTAGTAACTGCTGTACCGTGATGTGACAGCCCAGGCCAGAGGCCACAGTAAAATATGGCTGTCAATGACCAGCACTGGTAGCTGTGCAGGAGAAAACAGGCTTAAAAGGCAGAGAGCCAAAAGCTAATTTGGAAAAATCTTCCACTATCAAAACACAGGACTCTCTTCTCACGGATGACCTGTCAAGATGGAAGCTGCCTCGTCAACAGTATAAGCAGCGCCGTCTAGACGTCATAAACGCGTCACACGTTTTGGTTCCCTTTAAGGGATTCACACCTGTGAAAACCTATCCTGATTAGAGCAATCCTACAAACAGCAAATGCCTGTGTGTGTGACGTTGGACACTTCATGCGTCTCGCCGCACGGAGCCATGTCTTTGTGTCCCTGACGCATTTTGTCCCGAGGTTTGGCTATTTCCGGTGAAATGGCACACAGAATTGCCGCCGCCACAGCAATACCGTGCGGAGAGAGACGTGCGCTCGTGATGAGACTCCCACATGCACGCATCAAGAAGTACAGCGTATGTAATGTAAGAGGGATTTTATTACACAATTATGAGGCTCAAAGCAATGTAGTAGCAATTCGAGAATGCGTCTGAATTGCCCTGCTTAAGGAGCACCATCAATTTAGGGCATTTAAGATTGATCCTTCGCAAAGGAAAACTTGAATCACCCTCAAGTCTTATAGCTCATTTGTACAAGAAACCTGATGAGGGTTCTCCCCAGTTTGACAACAATCCTAAAAATGTTTATGACTTTACCAATTAGCTACAAAGCCAAAAGAAACTTTTCTAAATCATCATTTATAAAATAACCAATGGATTAGCCACACCAGGGGGAAGCCTTGAATTATCTTTCTACAGTCTCTCTACAGGAAATGTCAGTATAGAAAGTTGTGTCATATGAGATGACCAAAAATGCATAGCTAGAAATGAGAAACGTGGTACCATTATAAACATGTTAGGAGCTGGGAGTCATGCATGCCTGTTCCAGCACTGGGAGGCTGAGACAGGAAGATCATGAGTTCAAGGCTAGCCAAGGCCACAGAGGGAGACTTTGTCTCTAAAATCCAAGGCTAGGGATATAGTTCAGTGGTAGAACACTGGGCTGGTCATCCATCCAGCAGGGTGTGTTAGGCAGTGAATAAAGTATGCTACTTAGCAGACTTGGAGTCTACCTGGCTCCCTTCATATATCATACGGTCGTCCAGTTTAATGTTCTTGGAGAACTCCTTAAAGTTGGAGCGAGTGTGTACCTGGGACCTCTGACCCTTTTACCTGCCCTTGGGACCCTTTTCCTCCTGCTGGGTTGCCTTGTCCAGCCTTGATATAGGGCTCGTTCCTGGCCGGGTACCATCTTGTTATGCATTGTTTGAGTGGTAACCCTGGGAGGCCACTCTTTTCTGAGGGAAGCAAGGAAGTGTGGATCTTGGGGAGAGGCGAGAAGTGGGGGAGTTGGGAGGAACGGAGGGAGGGAAGGGTGGGGGTTGGGATGTATTATATGAGAGAAGAAAGAATATAATAATCATAATTATATGTTATATATAATATATTACATAGAATATATAATTTAAAATTATAGCAATTATAGTTAAAAAGATTAAAACAAAACAAAACACAGCATGCTGCTTGCAATTTTCTAAGTGCCAGCAGCTCCTATTTGTAAGTTGTTAGTCAGTGTGTCAGAAGTAAGCCCTTCAATTTCTTTTCTCAGATGTATTTCTGATTTTACATTAGTAATTTTTATGATTTTCTTTGAGGAAGGCTTTCAAATTATATACACTTAGAGCCTCATAAATCTTGGGTCTGCTGCTAATTCATGTTCCACAAGAGACTGTTGTCTCTCCAGCTCTGTCCTGCTGCTTGGGGCTCCAGTGGAGGAAAGTTTACACTCACTAGATGGCAGGGGAGCTGGCATGGCTCGCAGTCTTCCTAAGCACAGCAGTGACAGCTTCTTCCAGAGGGAAGAAGTCTCCCTGGGAGCCCTTGGTAACACACTCCTGTATTCAAGCTTCTTACAGAGCACGCCCTGCCCACCCCAGCACTTCCAAGACAGGGTTTGGCATTCAAGCTATGTGTCTCCACCCCATTGATAACAGCATAAGCCATTGATAACAGGGTTAATATTTTTTTTCCCCTTTCAGAGTAAACCTGCAAACAAGGAAGCAGGTTTATGTTTGGCCACCCCAGTCAATTCTTTAATGTTTCCTGTTGAGTATCTGGAAATTTCTAGGAAGACAAGCACACTCTCTGCAAATCATCAGATGGTTTGGACCTTTTCAGTGTTTCTACATCCTGGGCAGCCAGAGGCTCTGTTAGAGACAGCAGCAGTTACTCCATTACTCTAACTTTGTAAGGTAGCTGAAAATCAAACAGCCAAAATCACCTTCTGCACCTTCCTTGCGGTCAGTCTGCTAGCCACACTTAGGGGACCAGGAGAGTAGCTGTGCTCTAACAAATCTAAAATATCTTCACTTCTTTCCTCCACACTCTGGGCCACTCCCAAGGGTTCACTATTCTGCAAACAATATATGCCACAGTAGAATAAGAGGAAGGACTAGAGAAACTCATTAAAAAATATGTAAATACGGGTGTAGCACTAGGAGCGACAATACAGACAGAATATAGTCGCCTTGGCTAAGATTTAGTTCATGTTTATTCCTCAGCTTCGCAACACAGCTACACAGCCAGGGACCAGGACATCCCCTAATCCACTTGCTGTAGTTCTGCTTCATTCCCTGTTGGCCATTGCACACCAATGTTCAAGTTCAAATCAACCAAAGATGGTCCAGGACTAGTGGGGTTAGCAGGCAGGGCAGAGGCCTCTATTGCTGTGACTTCTTCATTACCTTCTAAAAGTGTAGGTCGATGTTACCCTACGGTGTTTTCTGAGTTCTGAGTTTCTGCTTGAGATGGCAGCCAGGAGCCAGCGCATGTGGGTGACTGACCGCTTGAGATGTGGCTAATGTGACTACGGAAGCAAACTTGTAATTTGGCTTGATTTTAATTACTTTTTTAATAAAATAGCCACAGGTGGCTCCTGACTAGTGAATTGGGCAGTTCAAGTCTAAGTCAGCCATTCTATCCAATGTCAGGCTCTCCTCCTCTTGGCCTGTTCACCCAGCAGCATGGACAGTACATAGTGGCCAGTTGGCAAGCTATCTGTTCAGCACAGCTGCTGAGTGTCCCCACTCTGATTCCTTGGCCACCAATCCTCTGAACCAGCTGATGTTGAGTTAGCTGGCAAACAACACCCTTTCAAGAAAATCAGGGATCCTGGCAAGATGGTTTAATGGGTAAAAGTACTCATGATCAAGCTTGATAACCCAAGTTTTATCTCTGAGACTCTCATGGTGGAAGGAAAGAGCTGGCTCTTGGAGTTTGACTTCTGATTAATGCCCCCCATAATACATAAGTGAAAAAAAGTACATTGAGGATTTAATAGAGATGGGAATGTGGAGAGCCCCTTGATCTTGAGCTAAAGTTTTGCTGTGTGTCTTCAGCTAATTCTCATTTGGGACAGCTGCTGAGCAAGGCTAAGTTGTAAAAAAGACAAGCCCAGAGGCAGTTCCTTTCAGGGAAGTCAAAGATTACTTAAAGAGACCTTCTTCTTAATCTCACAAAGTAGGAGGATGGCTTTATGGCTAACTAAAGAACAATAATGTTTTGTATATATTTTGATTTACCTTGTTGATTGTAACCTAGTGCTTACACATATGCCTTTTTCCCTTGTGATCAAACCTACGCCTTCTACCTCATGATCACTCAACCCTGTTCTTGCAAGCATACCTGATCATAGCCTTGGAAACCACAAGTATGTCTCTGGTGGGAAAGGGTATAAGAAATGGACAATAAACTATTTGGGCAGTTCGGCCCTGAGAACTCAAGATACAGTGTGTGCATGTTCCAGTTATTCAGACTGCCCACGATCCAGAACCGTCTGAACTGGTAAGCTGGTCTTATCAGGGGAATGAGCCATAGGTGTGGCCAGTAGCAAAGAATTTGCCTAGCATGTACAAGGTCTAGGGTGTGAGTCCCAGCACTTTGGTGGGGGGTACAGTTAAGAGTTCTACTCCAACATGTGGATGCTTATGCCAGGGCTGAGTTCATATACCACATCCTGGAGGACAATGTCCCAGGTTCATAAGATATTGTCTACTAGGATGGTATATATGGTTATTCATTGGGCCATTCTGCCCTGTGTCATTGGCCCTTTGCTGTGACTATGAATTGTGTTCTTGGGGCAGGGCACTGTTTTGTGGGTTGCTAAGATAGTGTGAGGTGTATCTGTTCACTTCCTTGCTGGTGGGGCTAAGAGAAGCCCGATAGAGAAAGACTTCATATTCTACTCCGGTGTATTTGTTCCAGTGAAGACAAATCCCAGATTCTCAGTGCAGAAAAGAATTTGTGTGACTAACTACCATCAAATGACAGGCTGCTCCTTCCTGTTGGTCTCTCTCTCCGGGTTCCCATGTGGACCTGCCTGACAGCGGCTGAAGGATGTCCCGCCCCCGCGGCAGTCCACCCATTCCTTGGCCAGGAGAACGGGCTTAGACTTAAGTGGCAAGAGGCATGGGCCCGAGGTAGGGGTTCAGTGACTTCTGGAGAAACTGTCCACTTGGGGACCTGAAAAATGACGGGGCGCAAAGAACGCGTTGGGAGCTGGGTTTGGTGAACACGATACTCGACTTTATTAGCAGATTTTTCCCTGTATAAGTAACTTTCCCAGAGAAGGCGCGGTCCTGCTATCTGGCGGAGAAGCCTAATTAGCATGGCAGGGCGGGAACACCTGAGGCGGGAGAGAGAAGCATCTACCCAATGAATGGATTCAGCTACAATACAGGCTAACATGTCCCTTTAGCTTCCGTGAAGCAAGCAAGTTATAACTAATATTTTGGCTAGGGACCTTCCTGGACTAGGAGAGGAGAAGGTTGCCAAGTGTCTCTTCCCGCTTCACCTTTCCAGGGAGCGAGGGCACTTTCTGGCCTCAACTTCTACTGCTCTCCAGCCCCCAGGGGTCCCACACCTTCCCACAGTAGCATGATTTCACATGTGCAAAAGTAGACCCCACTACTGAAAATGAGAACCTCACTGGTGGTAGCAGCAGCCTCAGCTCTGGAGAGATTTGAGAGTCCATCCTTGGATAGGTGGTCTCTGTCCCCACCTCTTTCTCTGAACAGAGAATGATCTGTGCTAGTGTGCTCTTAGTTTCTAATGAGTGTACCTGTTATGCATACAATAAGCAAAGTAGGAGAATAAACTGTAAGGTGCAAATAGAAACAGGTGATAGATCATGTGGTGGCTTGAATAAGAACGGCCCCCACAGCTCATTTATTTGAATGCTTAGTCATCAGGGAGTGCCACTGTTTGAAAGGATTAGAAGGGGTCACTCACTGTGAGTGGGCTTTGAGGTTTCAAAAGCCCATGCCACGCCTAGAGTCTGTCTGTCTGTCTGTCTGACTGTCTGTCTCTCTCTCTCTCTCTCTGCCTACTGATCAGGATGTAGCTCTCAGCTTCTCCAGCACCATGCCTGCCTGCCCCCATGTTCTCTGCCATGATGATAATGGTCTAAGCCTCTGAAACTGTACGCAAAACCCAGTTAAATGCTTTCTTTTATAAGAGTTGCCTTGGTCATGGTGTTTCTTCACAGCAATGGAACGGTGACTAAGACAGGTAGCAAACTCATCAAAGATAAACTCTTCCTCCTTGTAAGTTGCCTTTTTCAGGCATTTGATCACAGCAACATGAAAAGTAACCAAATACAGTCCCCAGTGTGGGAGCAGTCTCGGTAACAGGTGCAGAAGATGGTACCTGAGTTGATATGTCAGCCTCAGAAATAATGAGGTTGGGGCAGATAAAATATAAAATATAGAATATGTTGGTAAATTGTCATGTGCTGTTAAATCTATTAAGAAGCTATCTCTAGAAGCAGAGTAGACACTCTTCCCCCCCGCCACTTCAGAACCAAGGTGTTTGTCTTAAAATGTTCCCCAAAGCCCCTTGTCCCGAAATAGGTTGGTCCCTAACCCTGTGACAACCTTAAGCAGAGACAATTGGAGTGGCCTGCCTGAGAGAGCAAGCAAAAGTAACTTCAGATCAGGTAGGTACTTAACACATCCAGCAGAGACCAACTGGGGAGGAAGCAGTCACGCTGGAGCTCCCGAGCCAGCTGGTGGCACACACTTTAATCCAGCACTTGAGAGGCAGAGGCAGGAAGATCTCTGAATTCAGATCTCTGAATTTGAGGCCAGCATGGTCTACAGAGCAAGTTCTAGGGCACCCAGGGCTACACAGAGAAATCTTGTCTCAAAATAAATAGTTTACCCAGCCCTGAGCTTTGGGTGTCCCATTCCCATACGACAGGGATTGCTATATCATGGGATAAACAATAGTGATGTCTTGAAAAAGCTTACTCCCTCTTTGTGGGGCTGTCCTAGAGCTAAGAGGGGGTTGAAGCATGCTTTGCACCCTGGAATTCTCACCCTGCGAGTAGAAGTCATTCGGTTGTTCCCCTCAACTTACTCTGACAAATCCCAGCTAGCACCTATGCTGCCTGCCTTCACAGCAGGGCACTGATAGATCCCGCCACTCCAAAGGTCTGTAGCCTGGTTACTGTTTACCTGAACACTGCGGCTTGAGGGCCTCGGGCTGGGCATCTCTTCTCCCTATATGACCTTATAAGGTCTCTTCCTCTGGCCCCTTTGAGACCACCCCTCATGCAGAAGAGGCTCCCCCAGGATTTTGGCCCTAGCTAATATCAATACACCTCCTAGGTCTATTGAATGTGAGCCACCCACATTCAACTGAAGCTGTGGTCTCAGGACCACTGCCTTAACCAATGACTCCCTGCCCCCATAAATGTGATTTTCCCTTGCTTCAATAAGCTGAGCTGTTTCACTGAAAACTGTCTCCTGGGAAGTCTTTCCCACCAATCAAATACCTGCCTAGACCTTTGGACTGGCCCTGACCTCTCCTCCTTGGAGCTTAGCCCCTGGGAGGGGAACAGACAAAATAATCCACATCTCTTGCTGTTAAGTGAACAACATTTTTGTGCTTTGGGGCCATTTTCCTTTCTTCCTGTCTAAGGTTTAGGGGACAACCCATTTTGGGACAAGGGGCTTTGGGGAACATTTTAAGATAAACATGTTGGTTCTGAAATAGGGTGTGTGTGTGCTCTGCTTCTAGAGCTTTCTTCTTCCTCCTCCTCCTCCTCCTCCTCCTCCTCCTCCTCCTCCTCCTCCTCCTCTTCCTCCTCTTCTTTTTCCTCCTCTTTCTCCTCCTTCTTGTTTTTCAAGTGTAGTCTTGGCTATACTGGAACTCTCTAAGTAGACCAAGCTGGCCTTGAACTCATAGAGATCCACCTGTCTCTGCCTCCTGAGTGCTGGGGTAAAGGTGTGGGCCACTACCGCCCAACAAGCTAGCTTCTTAGTAGATTTAACAGCACATGACAATTTACCAACATATTCTATATTTTATCTCCCCAACTTCTTTATTCTTGAGGCTGACGTATCAACTCAGATACTAGGTGGCCATCTTCACCTGTTACTGAGACTGCTCCTATACTAGGGACTGTATTTAGTTACTTTTCATGTTGCTATGATCAAATGTCTGAAAAAGGCAAATTTGTGAGGAGGAAGATTTTATCTTGGCTCAGAGTTTGAGAGTTCCACAGTCCATCACAGCAGGGAAGCCATGGTGCTGGGAGCCCGAGGCAGCTGGTCACATTGTGTCTGCAGACAGGAGGCAAAAAGAGACAAAGCTGCTGCTCAGCTCACTTCTTCCTTTCTACTCAGCCCAGACCCAGCCCATGGGATGGGGGCATCCACAGTTAAGTTTCAACAACCTATAAAACTCTGATACTGAGCCGACTCCCCTTCTTGTTACCTTTCTAGGTCAGCCTGGGTGGGTGGTCATTGCAGTGTGGCATGCCCAGAGCTGGGTGGGGTGGTCACCACAGTGTGGCATGTCCAGAGCTGGGTGGGGTGGTCACCACAGTGTGGCATGTCCAGAGCTGGGTGGGGTGGTCACCACAGTGTGGCATGTTCAAGGGGCCAGCTAGGTGCAAACACAACATAACTGGGGAGAGCACCCTAAGAAGCCTGAAGTGTGAATTCATTGAGAATGAAAGGAAGGCAGGAAGACAGTGTGCGGACTGTTTCCACAGCTGAACAGCTGTGTGAGTGACAGGGCACCATGTCCCCAGGTGAACACACAAAGTGCTTTCAACTGCAACATCTTCTCCCCTTGGGCAGTTTGCGCACTGGCCTTCCTGACTGTAGTTTCAATTCCAGCGTTCATTGTACATATGCATTTTGGCACGCTAGCCCTGCATAAAGGTCTGTCCATCTGTCCATCTGTCCATATGTATGTTCTTTGCAATTTACACGATGTTATATATACCTCCAACTTTTTTTTTTAAGTGTCAGGGATTGAACCCTGACACATGTGCGCTACGCCTCAGCCGAGGTGTGTTTTTAAATCATCTGACATTTATGTCTTGGTGGGTAGATCCTGAACAATCTTCATTTCCTATATAGTTACTGGTCTCTCTGTTGGTCTATTTTTTTCTCTTTTTAAAAGATTTATTTCTTTTTATTTTATGTGTTTGAGTGTTGCACGCACGTCTGTGTACCACATGCATGCCTGGTGCCTGGAGGCCAGAGAAGGGCATTGGATCCCCTGGAATTGGAGCTAACAGACAGTTGTGAGCTGTATGTGGCTGCTGGGCACTGAACCTAGGTCCTCTGCAAGAACAGTAAGGTTCTTACCCACCAAGCCGTCTCAGAAGCCCTCACAGTTCTGTATTTTTTTCTTTTTCTGTGTATGAGTGTCTGCCTGCATATGTATATGTGCACGCCTGGTGCCCACAGAGGCCAGAAGGAGGTGTCAGATCCCCAGAACTGGAGCCAAAGGCAGTTGTGAGCCACTTGATGGGTGTGAGAGCCCCCTGAGCCCCTGCCCCAGGTCCCCTGCTAGAGCAGCCAGTGTCCTGAACTGCTGAGCCATCTCTCTCCAGTCATTTGCTCTACTTTCTGTTTTTGAGACAAGCTCTCACTATGTAGCCCTGGGTGGCCTAGAACTCTACGTAGACCAAGCTGGCCTCAAACTCAAAGAGATCTACCTGCCTCTGATTTTTCTGGGCATGGAAGCACACACCTTTAATGCCAGCACTTGAGAGGCAGAAGTAGGTGAGGCTCTGTGAGTTTGATGCCAGCGTGAGTGAGTTCCAGGCCAGCCAAAACTAAATAGTGAGATCTTGTGTAAAAGGGGGTGTGTATATGGGACTGGAGAGATGGCTCAGTGGTTTGGAGCACTGTTACTTTTGCAGGAGGCCCAGGTTCAAGTTCTAGCACCCACATGGTGGCTTACAACCACCCTAACTCCAGTTCCCGGGGATCTGTTGCCTTCTTCCCATGTCCATCTGCACCAGGCACGCACACTGTGTACATGTGTACGCGTAGGCGAAACATTCATATGCATAAAATTAAATTAGAAAATGGGAATCAGGATTTGCAGAGGCAGCCTGACTTGAAGTACTTCTTATCCCAGAGGCAGCTGCTCTGGCCACCCTGCTTGCTCTGCTGTTTTGAGCTTTTCTTTCATCTAGTCCAGAATCAGTGTAGCTTATATTTTGGTTTCTCCTCATTCTCCATTAAAAAAAAAAAATTCGATAGCCTACTGATTCCATGAGATTGTACGCAGTGTGTGCACACAGATATACAAAAAAATCAGTGGCTTGGTAAGTTCGTGAAATACTGAGCTAAAGTTTTTTTTTTTTTTTTTTTTTAAATTCTGATAGAAGTAACACTAAATAATAGTGAGGGTGTGGGATTACAACCGCTGCAGCGAGTGTAAACGTGCAAACACACAGGTGAAAACAGTCTGGCAGTGCACACACCTGAAAATCGCATTCTAGGTCTCTCTGCTCAGGACTGACGTACATTCCCAACAAGCACACCTGTGTTCATAGAGCACGTGTTCAAAGCAAAACCTGGGGAAACGCAGGTATTTACTGGCAGCAAAATAAACCAACTGTATGATTCGATTTTTACAATCATTCTTCAATAATAAAAGTAATGAACTACTGACATATAGAAAACAGATGGATCCTCCAAATATTATGCTTGAGTGAAGGAGGCCAGACCGGAAAGGCTGCACATTATTGCAGAATCCATTAGCCAGCAGCTTTAGGACAAGCAAGCCTCGGCTGGTGTTTCTGCAGTCAAGTGTGTGCCTCTGGGCTGGGTGAGGAGGGGGAAGAGAGGCATGAGGGCTGAGGTTCCACATCTAGATGCAGGGGTGAGCTGGATGGGTGTAACCTTTTGTCAAAACTCATTGAACTGAACACTTCAGATCTGCAACTGCACCAAATGTAAATCACACAATAGAAATTGCCGAAAGACTCCTGAGAGCCATCCGCAAGCGAAGACTTAGAAGAGCTTTTTAATGCTTATCAGCAGTGTTTCCTGGCTTAACCGGAATCTTGATGGCAGGGTGATCTCTTCTCAGGCACAAACTGAGGCCACTGGATCTACAGGGATGGCCGCTTATTCTCGGGTGTCGTGGAGTGCTGTGTGACCCATTGACTTGGGGTAGGGGTTGCCTGTCCTGGACACTGCTGCTCATCATCCACCTCTATTATCTGCTGATGGGGTTTCAGGGTGTCTGTATAGGGGCTGAGCTGTGACAGTCAATATTAAGGGAAGTCTCTGTCACAGGTGCTGCCTCTGCTGGGCCAAGGCCTTCCTCTGCTTCCCTTGGTGGGGCTATAGGGTCCTGTGCAGGCTGCCCACAACCCTCACTGACTCACACAGCTGTGCTCGCTGCTGCTGAGCTGCTGGCCCTGGCCCTACTGGGGATGCAGTGGCCACAACTGCTTGTGTGGTCTGTAGGCTGTCCAGTACCAGTGGATGCTCATTTTCTCTTTTTTTGTAACCTGCTGCAGAACAGCTGTTCTCTCAGTGATTTCCTCTTGTTTTCCAGCACAGCTAAAGGGACATTCATATTTTTCTCTTTCTTCTGTTAATGCAACCAATACACCACAGGCACATTTTATCAATGAATCGGGGTGGTGTAGGAATGAAAGATGTTTGTGTGTGTGTATGTGTGTATGTGTGCATCCGCATACGTGTACGTTTGCACAGCCTAAGACCAGGCAAGGGGAAGGGAATGGGGGAATGGATGAGGTTATGGGCAGCCAGGCAGGCAGTTGACAGCCTGCCCTGCGAAAGGTCCTTGCTGCACACAGGAATGACATTGCTGTGTGGTGGAGCTGACAGATGCTCTGTAGGAGATTAGGAAATAAGTCTGTGTCTCCCCTGGGCCCTGATAGCATCAGCGGTTAAGAGGCCTGTCTGATTTCATTACAAATCTCTGGTTCCTAGTGCTGCAAGCGCAGCCCCCAGGTTCCCAGGTGTGGGAGGACAGCAGGCCACTGCAAGGGCATTTTGCCTTTAATTGTGGCCATTAATCTGACATCAACAGCTGGTCTTTCCTACAGGAGAAGGGGTGCGGTGACAGGAAACCTATCAATTGGGGAGCCAGTTGACCCTGCTGCCTTGTTCTCTAGCAGGTCCAGGAGAGGGAAAAGTGGGCTCCAGCTCTGCAGGGCCCATTGGAAGGATCTGGGTTTGCCTCCTGGATATGTAGGAATCCCATGACCAGCTCCTCCTGCTCCATGCCCTCTTGTTTTCCCAGGGACCAGTAGGTGTGGTGTGGCATCCTACCTAGTGCTAGCCCCTGCCCATCAGGAATGTCCATGTGAGGGGCAGGCTACAGTGAGGTGAGGGCCAGGGCAGAACCAGAGAGACAGATAGCTATAGTGATCCGGCGAGGAGGAGCCAGATTGCCTGTGACTGCACATGTGGGCTACAGGGAGGGTGTATGTCTTCCCTTCTCTGTCACCCACAGCTTTCCACCCTGGCAGATTTGGGTTCAGTTCATGGCATGGACCTGTCCTGAAGCTCTTTAGCCTCAGCCAGGCATCCAGGGACAGAGTAGGAGCAGATGTCCACAGAAGATACCCAGAGGTCTGGTCAGGGGAGGGGTGAGTCAGATGGAGCCAAAGAGGAGGTAGCTGGATACAAGCCATGGAGGGTGTGGACAAAGTGTGTGTGTGTGGGCCCCCTGAAAACCCCACAACAGCCCTTGGAGAGGCTGATGGAGATGCTATTTCTGGAGTCTGAAAAGGCTTTTCCAGGTCACACAAGGGGTTTGTGTTGGAACTAAGGCCCGCCATGATGCATTGGGGCCTTGAGGACACAGATCCCAGCCAGGACCATCCCTTACTCTTTGGCATGGATACAGAGAGAAGAGGACCGGGTCTGAGGGTCTTAGACCTAGGAAGATGATGTTTGGTGCTGAGGAGGCTTTTATTTCATCAAATGAAAATCTAGACCCCTCCCCACAACTGCTCATTATAAGGGGAATTTGGGATAAGAATCAGGTGAGCCCAATGTGAATGTGGAACACTTATTTATTTAGGGTAGACCACAGGGGTCCCAACTCAGCTGAGAGACTGACTTTCCTAAGCAAGGTGATCTTAGGCAAATTGTGGGAGGCTGCCAGCCTGGCTTTTTTCACTGGTATCGTGGGTTAGGAATGGGTGACCTGACAGAGTTGACCTTAAGAGAGGGGATCATAGGCAGCTTCCCTGGCACCGGTCCTGGGTGCAGGAAGCTCCTGGGAGTGTCCTGGCTACTGCAGGTCTTACCCTTGTAACAGCAACCAATGCAGAGGAGACCAACCAGGCCGCTGCCCAGGAGCTTGTCCAAGAGGAAGACCCACCATCTCTCTCCCTCCTCGCTGCTCCCTCTCAGGGCCTCCTTGGGATTCTTGAACAGGGACTGGTGACTACCTTCTGTATGCCCAGAATCTGACCCTGTTTTTCTATCTTCTTGGGAATGAGCTGAGCATGGAGGAATGGACTACCAGCCTCTCACCTGGGTGTCTAGATCCCTTTGCTGGACTCCCCTCTGCTGTTGTGGCCAGGGTGATCTTTCCCATGGTGCAAATCTGATCCTGTCTTGCCTCTGCTCACAGCCTCCTGCAGCTAGCAGATGCATCTGCCAAAATATACTCTTGCCTCTACTGGAATGTTCTCCACATTTTGCCCACATGGGGAACTTGTATTTTTCCTTCAAAGCCCAGCATGACACATCTCCTCTCAGAAGTTTTCTCGGGCTGTTTTTCCTCTCTGTAATTTCAAAGTACCCTGCCTGGACCCTCATGCTGCCTTCTCTCTCATGTGGATTCCTCTGTTGTCAACAGTTAACATGACCATCACTGTCACGTTCTGCAACTTGCTTGAGGACCAGTCTTGGACCTGCCTGTACCCTCCTCATACCTAGTTCATGATGTGGCTCTTGCCGGCATTGGTTAACTCAATCTGAATTTGTTTCTACTCAAAAATGCTGTGGAATGCAGGTGTTATGTACCAGGGCAGTGCTGTGTGGCCTTGGGTGTGTTCATTCCCTCTCTGGCTATGATTTCCACATCTCTACAGTGAGGAAGCTACCTGATCTGAGTTTTGGTCACTGCCCAGGGTCAGCCTGTCTGCTATGGGGTGAACAGAAGGCTTCAGAATCTCAGCTGCTCTGCAGACCACCTACCCCTCAGGTCCAGGGTCTGTGAATCCCAGAGGAACCAGCAGCATCGTCTTTCACCAGGACCAGTGCTCTTGGGAGACAGAAGGGTTGTGTGCACAGCTTGAGGTGTCTTCCTTTTCCTAAGGACTGCTGAGACTCAAGGAGCCATGAGGGGAGCCCAGGGTCATACTCTGAAGATGCCAAGCAGGAGTTGCCTTCAGCTCTGAGTAAAGCAGTTATCACATTTGATCCAATAATCATGCTGAGCATGGTGGCATACATTGATCCAGCTTTGGGAGGCAGAGGCAGGAGAATCTCTGAGTTCAAGGCTAGCCTGATGTACATAGCGAGTTCCAGGCCAGTCAGAGTTACAAGGACTATCAAAAAAGAACTATCAAAGCAGGACTATCAAAAAAGGAGGAGGAGGAGGAGGAGGAGGAGGAGGAGGAGGAGGAGGAGGAGGAGGAGGAGGAAGAGAAAATCTGTTTGCTGCATTGCAATATCACATCATTTGCAGAAAAGATAAATTCAAACAACAGAATCACGGCAAAGAGACAAAGTCCACGCTTACCTCCTAATTAAACCAGAGAGAAGCCAGCCAGGTCTGAGGACATCCAGTCCATTCAATGAATTAGCATTTATTACAATCAGAAAACAATCTAACTCAATTAAAATGTTTCCACAAAAGAAGTTTAATGACTTCCCCCAAACAGAGCACATTCAACCATGGTGTTTATTATGTCAAGGCAGCTTCAGGAGGGGGCTGAAGTGCTGGCCTCTGTGTGGGCAGCACTCTCAGGGCAGTGCCTGGGAAGGCAGCAGGTGGCTGAGGTCCTGGCCTGTGCCCTTATTCATGGGAGTCGGTGGGTGGCGGGTGGGGGACTGCTTCTGGATTCACCGACCCTCTAACAATAAGAAACCCTGGACAGCCACCTTGTCATCAACTCCAAACCACAGCCTCTTTCCCCTTCAACTCCCCATTATGCCTGATACCCCTCAGGGAAGGGTCATAATCACATGGGGAAGGGGACAGGTCTGGGTCCATTTCTCCCTCTGATGTGTTCTGTCACCTTGAGCAGGAGGGACTGTTAACAGGGCTTTCTGAAACACAGCCAGGAGGTACTTGGCAAGCTTGAGAAACTGCCATTCAAAAACAACAGTAGTTCTCTGACTCCCATGAGATAGAGATTTGAGTTCACACTGTCTTTGTTCCAAAAGTCTCTCCTTGGTTACAAAACAGAAAGCAACACCTACTTGGTTCATCCTTCTGAGCTTACATATTTGAACACTTACCTTTGCCAACACTAAGCTGGGTTGTGTTCCTGAGAGGTAGGAATCTCCATTCAAGCAAGGATCAGAAAGGGTGCCTGGGGATACAGGGTTAGTGGAGTTGGACCCTGGGTCCAAACCTGGGCAGCCAGCAGCTGCCCTTGGAAGCTCACCTTCCACCATGAAAAAGCTCACAGTAACCAGGAACCTTGGAAGAAGGGCTTCTGTGGTCATTGGGCTGATGAGGCCACAGAGGCCCTCTTTCTGAAATGATGTGTGGGGCGCCAGTGCTTTGATCTGGAAGATATGAAGTCTTTGTCCCATATTGTCTATACACACACACACACACACACACACACACACACACACACACACACAATCACCAGTGAGTACCAGCCCTAAAATGAGCTTTGTCCATATAATAGCCAATGGGATGCCAACATGACCTTTGTTTAAAAAAAGACAGAGTCTGGGACATGGTCCTTCCTGAACACAGACCTAGTAGGTCAGCTCTTTTCTCCCAGCTGACTAGCAGAGCTGGCCTTTAGGCAGGGAAACGCTGCTCAAATGCTGCTAAGGTACACCATTCTAACACCATCTTAGTTTTTCATTTCTCTCATTTGCAGGAAGGTTAAAGTGTTGCATTTTCCTGACTAGTCTGCTCTGCTTCCTGGTGTCCTTTGTTGGTGATAATTTACATGAGCTCTTTATAACTTGGGATTTTAACTGTTACATTTGTTCAAATAGCTTTCCTGGTTATTTACTTTTCAATTTGCTTTCTAATGTTTTCAGTGGGCAAAGGTTTATCATCTTCAGTCAAACCTATTGATCTTCTCCTTTCAGATGCCTCCCATTGCTTTCTAGCTTAGAAAATCCTTTTTTGACCCGAGATAAAACACATATTGACTTAGTCTTCTTTCTTGTTCTTAGTGACCCTTTTCTTCTGTTTTTCCCTCAGTGGTGTGCACTTCTGTTTGATCTGTTTGGGTTTATATTGGTATGCAGAATAATTATTTTCTGAACAGCCACAGTTGTGAACAGTGTATTGGAGACATTTTTTCCTATGCAATGTCTTATGCTATATTCCGTTGGTTACCTATGTATGTGCTGGCTAGTTTTATGTCAACTTGACACAAGCCACAGTTATCTGAAAGGAGGGAACCCCAACTGAGAAAATGCTTCCAGAACATCCAGTTACAGGCAGGCCTTAAGGCATTTTCTTAATTAGTGATAGATGGGGGAGGGCCTAGCTCACTGTGGGTGGTGCCACCCTTGGGCTGGTGGTCCTGGGTTCTATAAGAAAGCAGGCTGAGCAAGCCATGGGGAGCAAGGCAGTAAACAGCACCCCTTCATGGCATCTGCATCCGTTCCTGCCTCCAGGTTCCTAATCTGCTTGAGTTCCTGCCCTCACTGCTTTTGATGATGAACTGTTACATGGAACTGTGGGTGAAAGAAATCCACCCCAAGTTGCTTTTGGTCATGGTGTTTCACCGCAGCACTAGGAACCTTAGCTAAGACACGGAGCACAGGGTTGTATTTATCAAACCTTTTCAAAGCTTCTTGAGTTCCTTAACTTGGACAGTTTCTATGATTGTCCTACTCATTTTTCGAAATGGTTTTGAGAACCATTTTGTAATTTCTTTCCTTGGCAAAAAACCTACTGATATTCTAAATCCGATTTTCATTAAGATATTTGAGAAGATAATCTGATAGTTCATCTCTGTAATTCTTATGTTATAGTTCTCAGAAGTTTTCTGGTTTCTCATATTTTATTTCTTTATGGACAACTTTTGAATTTCATTTTTTAAAATGGTGCTAGGGATCAAATGCAGGGCCCTGAACATGCTATGTAAGCACTGTACCCCTGAGCTATTCCTCCAGCCCCTCACATTTAGTTAACTGTTCATTCATCAGTCAGTGTGTGACTGGATGCCCAGAGTAGAAACGTTAATAAAATTCCTGTGTTGTACATATTATTATTTGTAGTGAGGAAGCTGCCTTTCAAGAAGCCTGACAACTGTCAGCAAATAGAGCACTCTGTAGAGTCTTGGCCAGAGAAATTACTGCTTTGTAAGGGGAACCCTACAGGTGTCAGGGGGCATCTGCTGGGCCAGACCATAAGACTGGGGAGAGGTGATCATGCATGGCTGCTGGGGTCAGAATGGATCAAGGTAGGGGCTGGGAGGGGTCATGACTCAGAGGCTGAGTGCTCATCCAGCATCAAAAGGCCTGTGAGAGAGAGCAGAAGGGAAGAGGGAGAGAAAGGGGGAAGAGAGAACAGGAAAGAGGGAGATGAGAGGCAGAAGACCTGGCGGAGAGAACTCAGACATCTACATCTGCCGAAGTGGTGTGAGGAGAGGCTTGGTGAGCAGGAGAATGGGAAGAGGACTGCAAGGTCTGAAGTATTTTGTTTTTAAACTTAAAAGATTTAAATTACGTATATGTACGTATGTGTCTGTGCACTTGAGTACAGACGCCTGAGAAGGCCAGAGGTCTTGGATCTCCTGGAGCTGGAGTTACATGCGGTTGTGAACTGTCTCATGGGTACCAGGACCCAAATTTGGGCCCTCAGCAAAAGCAGCAAATGCTCTTAACTGCTGAATCGTCTCTCCTGCCTGCCTGAAGGTTTTTGTCTCTGCCTTTGACTCTGGCTCAAGAATGGATTGGTGAGCAGGATGGTGGTGGGGACCCATCTACAGGGAGTCCCTGTACCCACTCCCAGCAAGCTAATTACTTTTCTAGAGGCTCCTGGATGCCTTGCTTATAGATTTCCCAGAGGCCCTCCAGTCTTGCTCGTATTTTTTAAAAATGAATTTTGTTTTTATTGTTATAATTACGCAACCTTGAAACTTCTATTATTTTAAAATTATGTATTATGTGTCTGTGTGTGGGTGCTCCTGGAGATGGTGTTCCAGGCAGTTGTGAACCACCTAACATGGGTACTGGCAACAGAACTCTGGTCCTTCACAAGAACCGTATTAGCTGGAGAACACTCTTTACTACTGAGCCATCTATTCATTCAGAAGCCCCTGGGTTCTAAAGCTGAGACTTCCGGTCACTATGTTCTCCAGCAGTTTTCACACATCTCCCAGAGGACAAATGAGCCATTAGTTATTGGAATGTTGGTGCACATAGCAGAGAGTATTCTGGTATTGTGAGAAGCCCTGTTATGCCCAGAAAACCTGTTTCCTCGTAAAGAGTTTTGCACGTTTGAGTTAGAACTTAGCAACCGGGCCCTTCTCCAGGCCCCCACCCATTGTGAAATCCAATTTTTAAGTTTTAGCTGTGATTGCCTTGAGCTGCTTTTAATGACAACTTGTGATGTGCCAACTACTGCTCCTGGCTCCTAAGGTGCTAATGAAGCTCCTACCCTTGTGCAGTGCAGGCTCACTTAGAAGGAAGCACCGGCAACAGAGTGGAGGGCACACACGTAGAATCCCCAGAGCTGTGGGGACCTGCTTATTCCAGGTAGGAAAGAAATCAGCTTTTCTATAGCATGGAGTGGAAGAAATGACTCTGCAGGAATGCTCATGACAAGCGGTAAATGGCCCATCTCCTTCCATCAACCTCTCTGCCTCCTTGGATTCAGGTTAAGCCAACCCTGAACTGCCTACCACCTACAGGGCCCACATCCCTGCACCAGCCCAGGTCCCCAGGTGGCTACTAGTAGCACTAGTGTTAGGCAGTCATCCAGTCCTTGAACCATTCTCTGTGGCCTCTGGGATGCAATGCCTACACCCCCAAGCCCAAGCAGTATGCAAAGCCTGTGTATCCCTAGGCAATGTCTAGTCAGTTTGTTGACTCTTCCTCCTGGATGCAGGAGACACAGCTTATAATCCACATTCATCTGGAGTTTGTGCCTCAGCAACAGAAAGCCCAAGCCTAGCAGCTACATTTCTGGGGTAAGCCTGAAAAGAACAATGGTAGCAAATGTTAGAGGGTGTGAGAGTGGAGACAGCAGAAACACCATGTGGAGACTGTCCACCATGGTGGCAGTAGCAGGAGTTAGAGCTTAAGTTTGGTTTAAAGTCTACACATTTGTACTTTCAGCTGCATTACTTTCAATAATGTGCCAGCTGTTACTGTTATTGCTGACTGCTGTCTTTTTGCTTAAACCAGGTGGTCTCCTCTTTGTTACCTATCTGCCTTTGGAAGGATTTCTCGTGCAACAATGTATCCTAAGGGATAGGCCTGAGGTGTGCGAATTCTGTAGATGAGGCTGTATTGGCCTGTCCCTGCACAGCCCCACTGGAAGAGTCAGCCAAACCTGCTGTAGCCAAGCGTCTGGAACCAGGCAGCCTCTAGCAACTGAACATCAGGGGGCGATCTCACCTAGCAAACTACTTCATCTTGGAGACCTCTTCTCAAATTACAGAGGGGCTGAGAGAAAAAAAAAAAAAAAGTCAATCAGGAAGAGATGAGGTCCAGACAGCAAAGGGCATGCTGGCTAAAAGCTATCTCGTTGCCTGTTTTAAGGACAGGTAGTTTTAAGGTCATCTCTGGAATGAGTAAGAGAGCATCTGCAGCCAAACCCATGCCAGCATGTCACTATGGACAAGTCACTGGAAGGACACGTACTTGAGGTCTGGTTTTTAGTGTATATTAAATTGAATTTATTTACACAGTAACACGAGGCCACAGAGTACACAGCAAAGTACCACAGCAAACCAAAGGGCGGCGCCACTGGTGACACAGGGGACCTGCTATTTATTTATACAACTCTAAAATATGTAAGGAAAGGGGTAAAGCGCTGGGGGAGGAGAAACAAATTTCCAATACAGAGCGTGGGCAGTGCCATGGAGAGTTAGAGAGATTAGAATAAGGACTGTCATGATTCAAAATTACTGAGGCAGGTGACATCTTGTTTCTGCCTCCATTTCCTACCCAACTGCCATCCACATCATGAACAGAAAACCCATCCCAGTGTGTTCTAACGCAACATTCTCTAGAATTGGTAAGGGGAGTAAGAAAGGGACAATTTTGAGTAGGCTTCCTGAAACTGTGTGATCTAATCTTTCAACAACACTGTAGCCACAGGGCTGGCTCAACATTCAAGTTACCAAGTGCGCAGACACACATACTAGCCACGAACCAACGGGAAAAATGGATTTTCTGTACCACGACAATATTCATAGCAAAATATATAACTCTGCGATTCTGCTGGGTTAAAAAAATCCAGACCTCTTTTGATTCCCTGAAACTTTCTTGATTTAAAAAACAAAACACGGGGGTGGGGGTGGGATGAGGTGGGAAGCAGGAACAGATGTAGAGGCTCTTGAAGGGAGAATGTAAAAGGGATGTTCAGAATGCAGATCCCCATGGCCCATCTATGTGGGCAAAATTTCCAGCGGCAGCTGATGCAGAAGTCTGATTTCAAACAGCTGCAGGGTAGGTGTGTAAGAGCTGTATATAGCACCTTGGACAGTCTGGGTACTTATACAAATTAGACAATGGTGATGCCGACTGACAATCACCTCTGTAGGAAGGTTGGTAAAATGGTACAGTGTGTTAGGAAATTTCCCAAGAGTTCTTTAAACAACCCTTTTGAAAGCACCTTTTTAAGGGGGAAAAATCACCTCAAGCCCAAACTTTCAATATTACACGGACATGGTGCTCCCATGCTAAGGTCTGGGCAACAGCCAGCCATGGTGAGTAGGCTGGTGAGAGTTCCTTCTCCTTAGATACCAGAGACTATCACTATCTGCTCTGCCTGCTGCCGCTCCCCTCTCCCACCACCAGTTACCTTCTTTTCCTTCTGATGTACAAATGGACTGCTTGGAAATAATAGAGAGTCTTGTTTTTTGTATGGACTTACCAGTGGACTACTCCAAACATGGAATGTATGCAAATTCCCTTCCTCTGGCATCTGTCACAACTCAACCCAGTCACCTGAGAAGCCTCAGGATGAAAGGCTTGGTTTCTTTGGTACAACCTGTCTAGAATCTTGTATTATGGCTCTGACTCCCCCCCGTGGGGCACTGGTTTGGTCCATGGCGTCCCACCTGTGCACTGCTGAGTGTGGACAGATGGACTTTAGTGCACTCTTCAGCAAGGGCAGCACTTTGGGCCTCTGAGAACACGAGCTTCAGCGAGGTAAATCTAATAACCCAGTTTTATGGCAGCCATCCTGTTCACTCATTAGGCTGGAGCAGAATCTCAATCCTTAGCTGCTAGTGAGGGGAACGACAAGCATGCCAGAGTTGGCCCAGGGAGCTGAGTTCCTCTCGACCCGTTTCCCAGTGTGTACACTTTCTGTGCCCAGAATTACTGGGAATCTAATGAAGCCTCCTGAATCCACCCCAGTTTTTGAGACTATCCCGTATCTTTTCAGATCATTCTGGATAAAAGCTATGGGAAATTCCAGACTGCAGGTTACCAGCTAATGTCTGGTTACTTTCCATCACTGGATCAATCAAACCTAGAAAGCTGATGTAAGCTTTCCATGACCTACTCTGTGGGCTTCAAGATCTTTCATGGGGATTTTGAGATAGCAGAAGCTTTACTCCTAGAAATATCATCCTTCCAGGGGTTTAGACTGCCATGTTCATGAATACACCCTGAGTTTGGAAGCAGAACCAGATCCTCTGACAATGGAAGGCTGCCCTGACTAGTTCTTGAGTGATTTACTTTTTGGCCCTCTGTACCAGCGGTTTGGGAGAAGGAACGCTAACTCCCCCACAACCTTATCTAGCCCTTCTTCTGAAACTCACTGCTATCGGTCTAACTTCTGATCTAACTCAGCCTTGGAGTTGGTGATTTTCATGCGTTTCATGCTGTCTTCCTACAGATTTTGGTTGGTCATTTGTTCATTCAGCTACTATCCTTACAATGAACTTTTGAAGACTATGTGGGTGTATGCGTCCCCAAAGGGCTCTCCTCTGTGGCAGCCTAGACCTCTCTGAAACAATCCTTTCCATGGCTAGGTTACTATGCTAACAAGGCACTCTGAGAGACAATTCTCTTGTTCTTGACTGCTCTAGCCACAGACCTGTTTCTCTAGCACCCACATGTGCTGGTTGTTCACGTTCATGTGGCATAAGGAAAGGTTCCAATAGGGGCTTAGTTGTTCAAACTCTCAACATAAATAGAAGAATCTATGGCATAGACTTTAATAGAAAAGAAAAAAAATCAGGTCAATACAGATGTTACTAGTGAAAACTTCAAGTGCTATACTAGCGGCACTCCAAAATCCAGAGTATACGTGTATATAAAATGTGTGTATGTGTCTGACGAGGGTAGGATCTCCTTCTAGTTGATGAATGAATTAAAATGAAAATGTACAGTATCTATGATAATGTTATACTGACTAAATTTCATTATTTTGAGAAATGCTCACAGGACCACCTGACGAATGTCTTACCTACAAATATAGTTCTTGTCTCTGTTCTGACCTACCCAAGAGCACCCGCTTCCACTCCCCCTCACATTCTGTGGCCATCTCCCAGAGAGAATTAACACAGCCACCCACCTCTGGAAAGCCCGAGGCCCTTCTTCCGTTGGCTGGCTCATCTACTGCCCTTCACTAGTGCGGACAGAAGAACAGTGAGAGACATGTGGAATGAAGAGTGCTCAGGTTACCAGTGCAGTGAGACGGTGGTGGCAGAAATGCGCATGCTTGTTCTACCACAGCACGAAAGAAGGATGGGTCCAAGATAAAAGGGTTAAAAAAGATACCTACAGACAGAACAAACAGAGGGGACTAGGGGACATTCTGCATTAAATATGTAACCTCATTAAATAGCCAACATTCAGATTTACATGGGCAAGGCACCATGAGAGTGACATTGAGAAGGTATGTCTCAATTTGCAAACATTGTGGGAAGTGAAGGACTGGGCCAGCTGACGTGGTCAGTGGTCTCTATGCTGCCAGTTCAGTGCATAATTAAGTAGGGAGTTATGTGCACATGGGCTACGAAAGATGAATCAAACTCCAGCCTGCTAGGCATGGTGCAGCCATGACTCGTGACTGCCAGCTCCATGGTCATTCTGTCTGAGGAGACAAGACTCTCTGTGAGCCAATTAGCCCTCTTTCCTGGGAGTCCAGAGTGCTAGCCAGGAACACAAGGCCATCCTCCATATGCAGCCTCACACCTATCATTCTCTTAAAAAAAAAAAAGCATAATAAAATACATTCTCCTTTCTCGATCCTCTTTGATAAAAGTGAATCACGTGAAAGGCTGTTAAAAATGTTAAAAGTCTAGAAATTTCCAAGGCCACTAAGGTGCCACCCAAGTAATACTGCACAGTCAGTCTTGACTTTAAGACAACTCTGTGCTGGAGGATCAGGGCTCCCTGGGTTTCCTTACTGGCAAGGTGCAGAGAACACATCTGTTGACCTTGCTGCAGGTTGCTTTCCCAGAGGCCTAGCCTCCATCTCCAGCATGTGCATGCACATGGGCACACATGTGTACATACTTACTATTCAAGTGACTCTTGGGATTTCAAGGCTGAAGTAAACAGATACTCACAGTTTTGAATAAAACAAGTGCATGAGCGTACACACACACACACACACACACACACACACACACACGTGGAAAGAATACTCGCCTCTTAGCGCAAATATGTGCCAAGGGAAGGAAGGGAGGTTTCTGTAGATCTCACTCAGGTAAAGTTGCAACATAAGCACTGTAATATACAGCTTAAAAACACATACAAAAATTGCACATAATTCATGGGAGAGCATAGGCTCCAAGGGAACAGTTCTTAGCTATCCACTGCAGCCGTCAGCCTTCCTGTGAGCTGAGCTCCAGAGCCACCTGGGAGTCTCAGGAGCAATGTGCCACTCACTCGAAGATGCAGTCTTTCTGGAAGAGGCTGGTATTCTAAGGAGCAGGTTCAGCCATCTTAGTGGCCTCCCCACATCCCTCACCTTCTGGCCATTTCAACAGCCAGCTTAGAGGTTAATGCTAAATGGACAGCCGTTTCATTCAGGGCTGTTGTCTACAGCATTTGGCAGACTAGTTAATACTGGCTACTGATGGAAGGGAGCTGGCCAATTACTGCTTGTGGGGGAAACTCGGACCCAGGCATCACCAGTCCTGGCTGCCATGCCGATAGATCTGACAGTAATCAAAGAACAGTACTTTAAAGTCTGTTCCCTGAGGGCCCCTGGAGAATTGCACACGCAAGGACATTCTCTCCTCATGTCCTGCCAATTATTCATAAACTCTGAACTGCATTCCATCCCGCTGAGGCCTTGGTGACACCACCTTCCATCAGCTGTGATGGGCCACACGATATGGGTGAGAAATCCAAACTTCAGCAGGTGGGGACAGAGTAAAGGTGAAGGACAGCTATGCAGCAGCAGCAGGGCGGCTGTCAGGCTGCTCTGTGCAGTGCACACATTTACTAAGAACTAAAATGGAGACAGATTCGCAACCCAACAGATGGGAATCTCTCCTCTCCTTTCACTTTAGGCTAATCCCCAGTGACCAAAACAGAGCCCAGAAGCATAATGGCATGTCTGCCTGGGAAAGAGGCAGTTATTGATACCTTAAAGGAAGAGGGATCTGCTGAGAGCATTACTGGATGACAGCTGAGGTTGGTGACATGTGTGCTGCTCTAGGTAGGACAGGCAAGCTTCAGAGTTATGGAAGAGGTGACACAGCTTACTGAGTTCATTCCGTGGGAGCCAGCCCTTCATGGGTGTGCACTTTCATATTTTATCCCGTATTTGTGGGACTATTAGGATGACAAATGTTCTAAGAGAAGGTGACCGCACATTTGTGCAGCTGAATTTCTGTACAATAAAGAACCACTCAGCCCCCCATCCTGCAAAGTTGCGGGTGACCTTGCTGAATGGACCCTCTGTTCATGGACAAGGACAGCAGGCTGCTCCTCTCCTTTCCTTGAGTTCTGAGTGAGTACTAGGATAGGGACATGAGAGTGACATGAAGGAGGCGAAGTATTTAATAACAAGAACAGCATCCAGGCCACATTAACGGTGTTGCAGGATTTTTACAATGTAACTCAGGGAGTCTGAAGTGGCAAAAGCCAGATACTGAGCACAAAGCCAATCCTCAAGGCTGATGCTCCCCTCTCTATCCAGTGACTTCTCAGCAAACTTGATCATCAGCAGTGTTCGCTTGATGTCCAACCAGTTTTGGAGCAGAGTGTTCTTCTGTACCACAGTCGTAGAGGTGGTGAAGGTTTGGAGGAGATCCTCACGGGGTCCCCAGAGCAGACATTGGAGGATGCCTTTGGCGTCAGAAATGAGGATGCGCTCAGAAGGGTTGGGATTCAGGAGGCAGCTAGCAAGCTGCTGCAGGCCCCAAGAGTATGGGGAGCGGAGAGGAATTCGAGGCAGATCTGTGCGTGTGTACTCCTTCTCCTTCAGCCCTGGGTTTTCATCGAAAGGGTTGGGCAGGTGCAGCATCTCGTAGATGAGGATACCTGTCTGGAATTCATCACACTTTTTATACTGGGTGGCTGTGATGATCTCTGGGGCAAGGCGGGACTGGTCTCGGAGGATCTGGGGATCCACCAGATGGCTCTTCTGCTTGGCCTGAGAGAAGTTGCTCACAATGAGCCTTGTGGGACAGGCTGAGGTGGGGCTGAGGTCTGCAGGCAAAGGGCCCTGGACAGCTCCCCCAGGCTGGTGCTGGACAAGCAGCAAGTTCTCCAGCCGTAGATCGCAGTGAGTGACGTGGTAGGGCTTGAGATGCTCAAGGCCACAGCACAGCTGTAAGAGCAGTAGACACACTTGTCTCTCATACAGGTCAGGGCTTTTCCCATGATGGGCCAAAGAATCTCGAACAAAGTCAGCCACAGTGAGATGGGGAACCTCTCTGGTGATGACGACAACATGGCTTCTCTGCTTCCGATTTGTGACTCGTTGGTTCTCTTTTTGGGATGACTCTGTTTCAGAGCAGGACTCGAGATTCTCCCCGGCAGTTTCTGCTTTCACCTCTTCCTCACTGTCTTCAGTTTCGTCTTCTGCCTTTTCAGGAGAATCAGGATCTTCCCAGGGAAGCAGACGATTAGGGACTTCAGCAAGGAAATGGCCACAATCCTGCTGGATGTTAAAATGCACAGCTAGACTCTGCCGGACAGCCAAGCTATGGTAATACTGCTGAGATTCCTTAGCTTTGCTCTTACAGATCTGAAAGAGAACAAGAAACACTACTTACACTTCCTTTCATAATCAGACTCAAGATGTACTGAGGATGATTAACTGGAAGGTGACTCATTCGGAATAATCAGTCATGAAGTCTTCGGAAAGGGTCTTGGCAGCCAGCCCTATGCTGAGTGACTACCATTTGGTAGCACCCATTTCTCATGGGCCCTACATTCAATGCTTTAAAATAGACTGAGGACTATGGAAACAAATGGAAACTGGACATATATATGCAGAAGAATGGATCTTGACCCCTATAGCTCTCGCCAGTTACAGACATGTACTCAAGATGAATTAAAGACTTAACCTCAAGGCCTGAGGTTATAGAACCAGCAGGAGAAAGCGGGGAAAAGGCTTTAGGATGTTGGACCAAGAAAGAAATTGTCCACAGGACTCCGAAAAGATAGGTAACAAAAGCATAAATAGACAAGTGAGATTACATCAAACTAAAAAATTTCTGTACCACAAAATAAACAGGCAACAGACTGAAGAGATAACAATAGGAGATATATTTAATACTGCACATCTGATAATGGGCTAATATTCAGAGTACATAAGAAATTCGAAATAAAAAACAACGCCAAACAAACAACTCTAACAATAACAAAAATAAAACTCAAATGATACAATTAAAAGTGATTAGCACAAGACATACAATGGGATACAAACACACACACACACACACACACAACATGGAAAGGCAAATCAAAATCATATCATCTCACTCCCATTAGAATGGCTGGTTATTGGGGCTGGTGAGATAGCACACTAGTTAGGAGCACTAATTGCTCTTACAGAGGACCTGAGTTCAGTTCCCAGCACCCCTGCCATCACAATCACCTATATAACTCTAGCTCCAGAAGGACCAAGATGCCTCTGGGCTCTGAGGGTGCTTGCATTGAATTGTACGCATCTCACTCTTCACATATATAAAATTAAAAAATAGCAAAAGTAAATCATAGAAAAACAAACAACATCAACAAAAAGAATAGCTGTTACAAAAAGAAAAATGCCGGTGAAGAGTATGGAGAAAAGGAATCTCAGGCACATTGTTGGTAGGAATTTATGGAATACAGTCACGTGGAAAACAGCAGAGGCGCGCCTCAAATAATGAATAGAGCCACCATATGATCTAGCAAGCTCACTGCATAACCACAGGAAATGGAACTAGTACTGTTGAAGGAACATCTTCATTCCAATGTCTACTATTGATAGGCAAGAAATGGAAATTATATTAACTGCTGACTGGATAAAGGAAATATGGCCCATATACATAAAAATAATGACACAGATGGGAGAGGAGTCATCTGCTAAGTGAAACAAACCAGGCTCAAACAAACAATAGTATGACTTCTGTCAGATGTGGACCCTGAAGAACGGTCTAATAGAAGCTGGAGTGGAGCAGTGGCTCTCAGGGGAGGGGATTAGGTTGGGCAGCTGACAGAAACAAGAGGTCGGAGAAGTAAATTCAGATGTTTGTACAGCATGGTGATTATAGATAATACACTATAATTTCAAAAAGCTAGAAGAAAGGACTTTTGAAATTTTTACCATCAAGAACACCCATCAACATGTCCAGTTAATGTTTTTCTAAAAAAGACAGGTAAGCGGCCAGATAAATGCTAGTAGTCTGCAGAACTGAGTGTACTGTAATGCCGAAGCTTGCTCTCCTCTACCTTTCATCCAGCTGGAAGGCAACAACAAACTGCAAAAATAAATCTTCACTGACTTTCTGTAAACATTTCTAGCCTCTCTCTCTCTTTCCTACCCCCACTCCCTCTCTGTAGTACTGGGGATCGAACCCATGGTCTTGTGCTAGGCCAGCTCCACTAAGAATGTTTTCTTTCACAGACCCCAGAAGCTTACATAGCCAGGGACACCACACAGCTCAGGTGTCATAGATTCCCAGTAATACTTGCTCTTGGTAGTAAGGATGTCACCTGTTTGTTACAGTAACATGGAAAAGAGCAAGTTTAAAAAACTGTATTTTATTCATTTTACTTAAAAAGAAAATTGCAATTCTCTTAGGAGATGCAGATGGATCCCCAGTTTGGAGAAGCAACACACACTGATTTCTATTCATAGATATTAAAAATAAAAAAAGCAAGGGAATCTCAGGGCAGAAGAGCATCTCTTTCTCGTTGCCTATGCTTATTACAATTAGAGACTTGATATCACTGGTCCATGCCATGGAAATAAGTCCATATATACCTAGTGAGACAACGAAAACAAGCTCTTTCAAGTCTTCTGTCACATAACTAATAAGTTTGAAAAATGCTTTATATTTATTTTTAAAGCAAACTTCTGGTCTTGAAATAGACGTCCTCAGGCAGAGTTCAAGTTCAAACATTTATCATTCAGAAAACATTATCTTTGGAAAGCTCTCAAAGTCTCTAGCACATACAGCATAAAATATCCTATATGCTCATCAATCACATGAATTCCTTCTATAATGTGCCAATAGCAATACTTCATGTTTATGTGTCACCAGGTATTTAAAATCTTATAATAGCCATAATCTAGTTGTATGGGGGCTGGATCTGGCACGTGGTACCATTAAACTCATAGGCAGTTTATAATATGCTTAGTATCATACTGCCTGTTGAAATGGAGGTACCAGGGTCCCAACTCCCCAGTCTTTCAAAAGCCTATCAAATATCATTGAACTTGGTTGAGTGAGACTGAAAATTAAACTCAGTATTCATGTTACAGAAAGGATACCCCTAAGGACTTAGGCCTGGGATTAAGCCTTGCCAATAGCTGAGTATTCTTGGGCATGCTCACTAAATTTCTCTGGGTTTCAATCTGCCTAATAGAGCAAACAACTTAACGAATATGGAAACCTTACCTCACAGGCGGTTTGAGAGATTAAAATTAAGATCAAGCACATGGAGGAAATCTACACATGATTAAGATACACAAATGTAATGTTGATAAGCGATCGTACCGTTTGGGAATGTTAAAAAGGATGCAATCTTATAGAATCTTTGTATTTTTTCAAAGAGTACAAGACAAAAAAGATACATGTTTGTTCAATGTGTGTGAGTGTCCATGTCTCCCCTCCCTTCCTCCCTTCTTCCTTTCTTCAAGTTCTGAGTACTACCTGCCACAGCAGTGGAGCTCTCTAACTGCTGGTCTGATGGAGGACAGCTGATGTACACTTGGTAAAAGCTTTCTTGTTTTTGTTTTTTGAGATAATGTCCTAAGAGCCCAGGTTGTCCTGGAACTCACTAGGGAGCCCAGGCTGGTCTTAAACTTGAAGCAATCCTTCCATTCAGGTTCCCAAATCCTGCGATTATGCATAGCTAAGAGCTACCACACTCAGCTAAGGTCACCACCATTTATGCCAAGGTCAGCATTACGTTCCAGTCCAAGGAAGCCAACCTACATCTAAGAAAAAATGGCTTTACCTAGTTTTTACTTTTTACTATGCCCACATTACACTGAAAAAACAAAACAAAACAAAAAAACGAAAACAGAACAAAACAACAACAACAAAACCCCATCAAACCTCACCATCTGGTGATTCAGTAGCAAAAGTAGAGTAGATATCCTAACTGTGATATTCTAATTTTATCTGAATGTACACACAGAAATAGTCATCCGTATTTTTTATAAAGTCATCCAAAGTTTTGGGAGCAGATAAGAACATGGATTCTACAACTAGAATTTATGTTTAGCTTCACAGATCAACTTGAGATAAGGGATCAGAGTGACTTACAAAAAAGAAATGATAAATTGTTCCACTATTTTGGATGCTTGGGAGGAAAATGGTCTGCCCAGAGAGCAACCTGAGTAGGTAGCACTTCCCTATCTCTGCATTTACACAGGCCGAAGAATAATAGCTCAATCTAGTTTAAGGGCAAATAAAAATGAGAGAAGAATGGAGCATAAAACAGAGGAAAGGTACTGGACTTTTAATTGGTTTATAACCATGAAGCCAGTTATAACCCAAACATGGACTTATGGAGATTTCCATAATAGGATTTCACATGATAGGAAGCTCATAAATCTTTATTATGGGGGCTGCAATGATGTTAATTTAGGCAGGAATATTATATTATTCTATGTACTACATAGTAGCCATTTTTCAAATATTAATAACTTGACTCCTTTAGATTAAAAAAAAAACTTCAAAATGGCCTGACTTCAGATGATAAATTTCTAGTCCAAAAGTTATTTTGGAGAACAAACTACTTTTTCCAGAATAAATGGACAAAGTTCTTACTGCCAGTGTCTATTTATTTTTTATTCCTTTACCTAATATTTTCTCTACTCAGAATCAAAGCAAAAATTTCAGTTTCTTGTTTTCACTTATCTCTTTTGAGCAGAATTCAGTCTTTCCTTGTAAAGGGTAGATGGTCTGAATAGAAGCATCTCAAGAAAAATTCCTTAGGGCTCCTAGGTCCCCCCTCCCCCGAAACAGAAACGTGACAGAGTGAGGGTGGTCTCGTATCTTCAGGAAAGTTCACATTTCCCAGCAGGAAAGAGCTCTATGGAAAAGCCTACTTAAAATGCTACCAATTTTGGCAGATTCTGCGCTTGTCTACATTTTTTGGAGTCCAAAGAAAACTGAGTGGCTGCGCCACAGAGCCACTAGAGGGAGCTGCAGCACCAGCATCCAGCACCAGTGCACACTGCAGCAGAACAGAATCCAGCTGCTGAAGGGTGGCTTGTGGGAAATATACCATGGCCTGTGTGACTGTCTTTGACTCATCAGAGGTAGTGATGCTGAGTTCATGGAAAGGGAGCACTTGGTGAGAAGAGCACAAGCAGGCCAGGAGCCCGTCCTGGGCACAGGGCTTCACACTTGCTTGAGCCACTCTCCAGAGGGACCCGGGGAACATCAAAAAGGACAGCTAGCTGGTTTGCACACAACCCCTGGCCCCAGCATGAATAATGTACCAGTGTAAAGTAGGGACTTGAAGGGAAAATGGGTACACATTTGGACTGATAAAATACACAGGGGAGGAGAAATATCTGGTTGTCATCAACTAGGGCCAACAAATCTGATGATTCTATAGCACTTGTCATCACAGCATCCTGAAGCATCCTGATAAGATTTCCAAGTACAGGGGTGGGGATACTTTAACTACTGACAAGTTATCTGCTGGGAAATGGAAAAACAAAACACAAAAATAGAGTCAGCACCAAAGTACCCTCTCTCAAGACCTTCTTAGACCAAACATACAATACATACACAGTCTGGTCTTAGCAGGGAATGTGAGCTGGACAATGGATCCTCATACATAATCTGAAAAGTTTAATTTCAAACATTCATTTCAGTTCAGGGGCTTATTTTATGTGTTGCTCATGGCAACTGCTCTGCATACCTTTGAGGCGAATTTGTCATTATAAAGCATTTATGTTTGTAATAAGAATGTCAACCTAGAAAGCTAACTTTTATAAAATAGACTGTGGGGGGGGGGCTGTGATTGCAAAGCCACATCATAAGCAGCTGAGAGGGAAAAGACAGCACGTGTCCATCATTACTAACCCTTCCAAAATGCCTGCACTGTCTGGAACCTACATTGTGCTGCCCTTTTGAGGACAGATACTCAATTGAAGGCAAGAGAGCAGAGACACAGGGGAAACTGGTCACTTGACTAGGTCCCAAGGGTTCCCTGAACTGTTAGTGTTCATGGACATTATGTTCAGCAGCCACCTGCATATGCTGCTGACCTCACACCTGCACTTGTGACCCATATTTATCTTTCTGGATCTCACACCATAAACACTGGCTGAATCATTTGTGTTATCTTATGCCATGAATTCCTAATACCCGGCACAATTGAACCTGAGCCCTTTCCATTTTCGCTCTCTGGCCTTCTCTGTTCCTGGTGAATGGCTCCAATGTCTGGCTCAGTTTTCCATTTTCCAGCACCAAGTTCACTCTGGATTTCTCTTCCACCTTTACTCCCTATGGCCAACTGATTTACTACTCCTATTGATTTTATTTCTAAATATCTTTGAAATTTTCCTTTCTTAGCTCTACTGTTACCACTACCACCTTCCTAGATACCACAAGGGTTTTTCAATGGGGCTCCTTGCTTCTCCTATGAATTCCTTAAAAATAACTTTCATGGGAGAAAGCCATCTTTAAAAATCTGGTATCACCTGTCCATTTAGATACCTTAGTACTATCTCTTTACAATTGTATTTCCTAGCTCTTTCCATTTGTTTTACCATGTAGCTCTGTCTGCAGCCTGTCTCCCATTCTTGCCATCCCCATAGGTGTCAAAAGGATTCCTACTTTTTCCTTTTCAAAGGCTTTTTAAGGTGTTCCTTCTGATAGAAAGTGCCAAACACTATAAACTTTTTCTGCATCTGGACATTTCACTTATAGTTAGCTCATTTTATGGTCTACTTTAAGAACAGACACTTGTACCTCAAGGCCTAGCAGAGAACAAGGCACACTGTACATGTTCAATTGACCTATACAAAACACCAAGAAAAAGCTACATTTAATCCAGTGTGGCTATATGGTTTATTTGCTTAGAGCAGCTGGAACAGCTTTTATGGAACAGATAGAAGTTGGCAAAGTAATGGAGAAGGGGCAAGAGCAGACAAACCTGAGTAATCAACACCCATGAATGACCTGACCACACAATTGAGTAAAACTGGATCAATGGTAGCTGTCTGCTGAGTTGAGTCTGCCCCAGAGGCTCACTGACTTTGTACTGAACAAAACTATACAAAACGACAAGGCTCTTCATCATTCTACTCAATTTTCTATTCTTTTCCCCAAAGAAAGTAATAATTACAAAATGCAGGACTCTTCAAAAATAGCCTACATTAGCTTTTCTTTTTCCATTATGGGCCCAGTGTGCCTTCAGCCTACTTCCACTTTACCAGCAGGGGATTTCAATTCCTCTTCACATTATGCATTTTACAGTGCCTCGGTGAACCTTAAGTGAGATGGATTTTGTAGAGAATGAATTGTAGAGGGACCAAATGGGAAACACCGAAGAGCACACACATTCTACCATCTGTGCTATTCTGTTGCAGTACACAAAAGCACAACTGCAAATGGGAGCATGTAGAATGACAACATCAAGTTCTAAACAGATACCCAGTATTTGATACTGTAAGTATATGCTTGATGTTAATTCCCTGATGTGCTGAGGAATATCCTTTACTTCTAGCTATAAAGGTAAGAACCTCATCCCCTCCCACGACCCCTGTAGGCAATGCAGCTACAACATTCAAAATAGATGAAATGTTTAATATATGAAATGCTGTCTGGGCCCAGAGTACTGAGAACAGCAGACTGCAGGAATTTGTTCTGAGATTTGTCAGGTTGGCCATGTATATTAATGCTTAAATTACTACAAAAATGTTCACATGGCCAAGAAACTCACATGGAACCTAGAAGAGATATTTGAGAAGGCAACTGTGTAAGGACTCAGATTAGGAAGTCAATTAATGTGAACCTCAACTTGTAATTCCCACTATGTTCTCTCACCTCATTAGTATTAAAGCTCTGACTTTTTTCATATTAGGCAATTTATTTTGATTCAAAGTTCGTATAAACCATGCAAGGCCATATGAGCTCTTCTTTCTGAACAAGCTCCCAGTGAGCCTCTGCTACTTCTGTATGCATCGAGCCATGAAATGAAGCGGACACTAACCTGGAATGGCTGTGTATGTGTAGCTGGGTACTGATCACCACTTTCTGTAATGTTTCACTGTTGGACATATTTGTGTTGAATTATGAAAGTGGGAATGGTTTCCCATCTAGATTTTTCTGTAGTACTAAGCTAGTAATTAACAGCCTGTGTAGATAGTATGAACTTGTTGTAAATTCCTACCAATAACAGCTATTCCCTTAATGTTTTTTCATTTAGTGCTTTGCTTCCTCAGCATCTACCCAAATAAGACAAATTGAGATTTGAGTAAAAAGTGAAATAAAAGGCACTGGACTCTACAATTCACAAGCTTTTAACAAGGCTGTGGTGTAAGTAGAAAAACAAGTAGCCCCGCTGGTGTAACGGGAAAGTCCCAGGTCTGAGCTTTGCATCACCTAGCCTTGAGAACAAAGACCTATACTATCAGAATAGAAGCCACCACTGTCTCAACCTTGGACTGCAGGCGGCAATACATTCAGAAAGTTAGTTGCATCTTTATATATGTGAAACACTAGGCATCTTCTTTAAAGTAACTTCATCCAAGTCTAACATACAGTCTTTTATGGTAGCATTTATTCAAAGATTATCTCGTAAGATAAACGAGAAAAAAACCTTAAGTGAGATCAAGCAATAATCTACCAGGCATCTACCCCATCTCTTCCAGGCAAAAGGCACTACATGGAGGGCTAGCTCACTACTCAAGTACAATAGGAAAGGTTTTGCTTAGGAGTCAGGAGTCAGTCTCCCATGAAACTGGTGTCTCTGCAAAACTGACCATCCTCTCTGGTCTCAGTTTCCTTCAGTAAAGGGTGAAGGCCCTTCTAAAACTGACTGTAGTCTACTAGGATGTTTGGTTAGTGGCTTTTGTGATTCTTTGAAAGACAAAGAAGGCAATGGAGATTTACTTAGCAGGGCGGTTTAGTTCAAGTTTAATTTTATGTTCAGTTTTATTTAGAGACCAAGGAAGTTGGGGCTGGAGTCCAGCCAGTGTGCAGCTTACCCAGACAGTCTGGTCTGCTGGATGGTAGTCTGCCAAGATGAGAGAAGAAAAGAAAACATGGATGAAGAAGAAATGGGAGCTGAAGGTAACTGGGGATGGGTTTTGCTTTCCTAAGATACTGAAGAGTTGACCATATTCACTGCCTCTGCACTTCTTATGCTCTAACCTGCTGCACTGGTGCCATCCCCGCTACTACTCACTGCGTTTCTTGAGGCTGACTGGAGATTGAACTCTCGTTCAATAGGCTCAAGCTCTCAGCACAGTCCTTGTCCGTGGGAAGTTGCCTTTCGTGACTACTGTTCCAATTGCTCCTGCTTTGAGTCGCTTCTATGTGTAGGCCTTTTCTCACATTGCAAACTCTTCCACTACAATCTCATACATTCCATTTAGCCTGAACTAAATTGAGATACTGGGGGGTGAGAAAATCATCTTTCTAGGCTTCACATTTCTTACGAGCCTCAAGTTCCTGTGTTTAGCTGGCTGGTGAGCCTCTCTAATTTGGCTGTCATTTGCATGCTTCACAGACAGCTCATCTTTCTGATTCATACTTCACTCCATGGCACTGCCATCCTTTTGGGCTGTCCTGCCTAGAAATTTATGACTGCTGCCTTCATCTTACACCTGGCACTTACTATGCATGGCTCACTCTTCGTCAGCTCTGAACCATATGCCCTCCATCTTTTCCTGTCCTACTGCAGGGTCGGTGGACTCACAATTACCTCTATTGCAAAACCATAATGTGACCTCCCTGCTTTCAGTCTATTGGACTTTTCCTCCTATGATTTTCTTCTAAAATCACTAATCTTGTATTAGTCCTTCTGCTTGATCCTTCACTGTAATCTGTCCTATTCAAGAGTTATTCATGCTTTTGTCTCCCCCACTGCACTATAAGCTCTTTTAGGGTAAACCTTTGTCTTGTGCATATGTATCATTGTAAATCCACAAAATATCACAATCTTCTATATTGTTTTTTTGAAAGGTCATGAAATATTTTATCAAATGCCCACTATTATACATTGTACTAGGTTCTAAGGACGTAAGAATTAAAAAGCCATGGTCTTTGCAGTAGGCACCAAAAGATATGGTGGGTTAGAGACACAGGAATGTTTCTATATTGTGTAATAGAATTACTGCTTATTTGTATAATTTAGCATGATAATATTATGTACATATTAAGTCCTGTGGATAAGATAGGTCTAGTTATATAGTCTAGGCTGGCCTGAAACCCAAGATCTTCCTGCTTCAGCTTCCCAAGTGCTGGGACTACAGGCATCTGCCACCATGCCCAAACATTCTGTAACCCTTTTCTCTTATTCTGGCTTTATTATGGTTTGTCTGTAACCTGTCCTCCTGGGCTCACGTGTTCAAACATGGGGTACCCACCTACTGGAGCTGTTTGGGAAGCTGTAGAACTTTTAGCAGGTGGGGCCTCAGTGGAAGTGGGTCACTGTGGGGCAGATATTGGGGTGTATAGCCAAGCCCTGATATGGCTCTAGTCACTCTGTTTGCTAATCTAACAAAAAGTGAGCATGCAGCCTCACAATCTTGATCCCACTGCTGCAAGCCACTCCTGTCACTCTGCTTTCTTACGTGATGGGCCAGCATGTCTTCAAACTGTGAGCCAAAGGAGAAATCCTGTTTCCTTTAAATTCTTTCTGGTTAGGTATTTGTTATAAACAATGGAAAAACATAACTGATGAAAAACAACAAAACAAAACAAAAACAAACCAGTAAGAAACTGGGGGGCTGTGGTGAGGAAACAGACCAGACAGTCCTTTGGAACAGGTCTGGAAGGAATGTGGAAATCTGGAGCTCCAGGCTAGAGAAACCCAGGGTTCTTTAAGCAGAGGTCAATGGGTGAGGCTATAGAGTTTAGTGGGTCAGTCTGGCTGGAAGGGGACTAAAATGTCAACAGAAATATGGCAAGGCTTATGAGGTTTCTGAGGGGAATGAGGGCTCTATTGAGAACTGGACAAGATGCCATTTATATCACACACTGCCAAAGAATATTCTGCCTATGTCCCCAAAATTTGAGTGAGGATGAATTCAAAAGTAATAAAAACCAATTTGGTTGTAAATTTCAAGACAGCATAGAATATGTGCTATGATGGTATAGTGATCACTGGGTGAGAATGATTAGAGCAGCAAAAAGGACAGGCAAGAAGGCTGGGAAGAGAGCAGCTTTCATTGCTAAGGAGATGAACACAGGAACTCAGCACTCTGCACTGGAACACTGGTACTGTTTGGGAAGTTGCAGAATTTCAGCATGAGGGCCTCACTGGAGGAAGTGGGTCACTAGGGGATGGGCCTTGAGGATCATAGCTCAGTCCTGTTACTACCCCCAGTCTCTCTCTCTCTGTTTGCTGATCCAATGAGATGTGAGCAAGTAGCATCGTATTGCTGCCACCACAGCCGAAGCTGTTCCAGTCACAATGTCTTCCCTCCATGATAGACTGAAATCTTAAGTTTAAGGTGTTTCTTGTTATATACTCGACTAGAGTGACAAAGAAAGCAATTAATATAAGATTTAAACATAAACTATGTTTTTTACTTTACAGAGAAATACTAGACTTAGAAAAGGCATGTACATGGGCTAAAGCAACATAGCTAATATGCAACCAAACCATAAATTAAACCCAGTTCTTCTGACTTTTCTTAACCACTTTGTCAAAAGGCATCAAAAATTCTCTATGGAAACCATATGGGAGGTGCTATTACAAATATGGTTTCCTAGAGCTCACTGCCAGCAATTCCAATTCTGTAGGTAAGGAATGGAACCAAAGAAATGGTCCTGTTAGTGAGGCTCCCTTAGGTACTTATGGAATAGGTCATCTGCAGGTCAGAAGGCTGAGATTCCTCATTGAGTCATACTGTTTCCCAGGAGCAAGGCAGGGCAGATAGAAGAACCAGCATGTGTAAAAGCTGGGGAACATGAAGTAGGAGCTATTTATAATTTATGTTAGTGGATAGGACTACAGAGATGAGTAACCAAGGATACCTAAGGGTACCTGCACCTTCAGAAACTCGATGTGATAGATAGGTCTCAAATGCTCGAGTCTGCCCCCTGCTATGGAATATATCATAATATAATCTTTTAACAAAATCAAAATCACTTATAATGACCATCACTCTTACACAGGATTTAATCGTATACTACTATTCCAGAGTTCACTTTAAACAAAGATGTGGTCATACTATTTGGTATTCCATGACACTTTACAATAAATATTTTCCATCTTATATAGTCTTTATAGTCACCACTTTTAATGGCTACAAACATTTAATTGTGATGTGTCCTAATTTATTCAACTGTTTTCTTAATATCAGGAGCTTAATTTGTTTCTAATTTTGGCATCACAGAAATTCTTGATGTTGCTACATTTGTAGCATTCTCTTATAATCTTAAGAAAAATTGTATACATCTTTGAAGTAAGACAAAGAAAATATCTAAGTATAGAACCTATCTAAATATGCTTAGGTTAATGCCCCCAAAAAATGATAATGAGTAATCCATAGAATTTGAACTACTTTCCCAGTATTGTTAACATCAATGCATCATCTCATCGTATTTTACATGCACTCTAGAGTTTATGAAAGCAGTTTTGCTACATTAACACATGCATTATAGCAATCTTACGAGGCAGCCAGTTTCTGCTGATGTAAAAACCATAAGACATTCCTTGACCCTGTTTAATAGTAGAGATAGATTTCAGAACGTGGGCCCAGATGACTCCAAAGCTCTTATTCTGTATTACAATGCCTTTTAGTTCAAGATCAATACAAATAGAGCTATTTATAATGAAGAAAACTTAGAACAAATGAGATAGGAAAACCTTCAAATTCAGGAGAAGTCCCAAGTTAAAACCACCAATTTTACAACGAAGGCCAATATTAATACCTGCCATGGATTGAACTGTCTCCCTGAATTGTGTTGAAGCCTTAATCTCCAAGGGAAATAAGGAGGTAATTAAAGTCAAACAAGCCATGACATAATGTTATTAGTGTCTTTGTAGTAAGAGTGACCTGAAGGCTCACCTGCTCTCTCTGTGACATCAGGATACACTGAAAAGGTGGCTGTATATAAAGCCTGTGAAAGCCTTTACCAGAAACCAAGTCAGCCACGACCTTGACCTTGGGTTTTCCAGACTCCAGAATTCGGAGAAAATAAATTTCTGTTAAGCTGTGGAATCTATGACAGTTTTTCTATCAGCTTAAGTAAACTAAATCTGTAGTGGTGCCTTTCCAACAATAGTTAAGAATGTTCTAGAAGCAGCCTTAGAACTGCATAGAAGGCTGAAAGCATTTAAAGATACATGTTAGAAAAAGTCTGGATGACTATGAACTGACAGCTACAGCAAATATAGATGTTAAAGGAGATGATGGTGAGGTCTCTGATAGAAATGAAGAATACATTATTAGAAACTACTAGAAAAGTGACTCATGTCATAAAGTGGCAGAGAACTGGACTGCACTGTTCCAGTGGTTTGTTGAGGAAAGAATGTATGGGGGGCAGGGGGAATATATGAATTGGAATTTTAGCTGAGATGTTCAAGTCAGATGTTGAAGAAGCACCTTGGTTTCTCCTGACTGCTTATAGGACAATAAGAAAGGGGAAAGAAGACACAGAATGTTTGGTCTATTTATTTCATAAAAGGCATGAAAGTTTTATCTTTTGTTTTGCTTTGAGACAAAGTCTTATATAGCACTTAGGCAGGACTTAAACTCTATGTAGCTGAACTGAGGATGGCTTGAACTCCTCATTCTTCTGCCTCTGACACTTGAGTGCTAGGATTACAGGTGTGCACTATCACACCAGGCTTGAAAGCTTGTTCTTTACAGGACACTAAGATTGGGCTAAACAGCCATTTGATAAGGAGGTCATGGGTAGAGCTCACAGGCTTCTCAGCAGAAGTCAGGAACAGGGACAAGGTTGTATCAGCAGAGACTGCCAGTCTGGGTACAATTTTTGTCCAAAGGGGATACAGGAAGTAGAATAGCATGAACAGGCTACCAGATATCTTGAATTCTACAGGAAGGCCTGGCCCATAGAGCTCTTTGGCTGCCCATGTGCACTATTCTTTAAGGAAAAGAAAGAAAGACTATGGAGGGGATAAACAGATCAAGACTATTGCTGGAGAGATGGCTCAGAGGTTAAGAGCACTTATTGTGTTTAAAAAGGACTTGGCTTTGGTCCCCAGCACTCACACCAGCTAGCTCACAACCATCTCTAACTCTGAAGTTCCAGGGGATCCAATGCCTTCTTCTGCAAGCACTCACATACATGGAATTCATATAAACTCATGCTGTTTTTCTTACTATGGGTCCAATGGGTAGGGCTGTTTTCTTCTAGGTGTCGAATGATGAGCCTGCTTCTCTGTTGTGGAATATTTAAACTTATTTTCAAATATTATAAAGCTACATGAACTTCTGTGCAGTAATATGAACTTTGAACAGCCGCTCTATCTGGCAGCCAGAGCTGCTGCCAGGAGGTCCCCTTCTTTAACTGTTAGAACCAGCTTTCTGGGTGTGGGTAGGCTGCAGCTTTCTTGGATATAGAAAGAATGCTAGATTGGAGTGCTGGGAATTGTCTACTCAATTATTCACGGATGGAGCAATTGTTGATCAGATTTGACTTTGTGCACTGAGATCGTTATGTTGAAAGCATTTGACTGTATTATTGTGAATATGGAGGAGCTCCCATTGTCTCCTTCCCCAGACTATAAGTACCAGACAAGGAATACCTTGCCGGGAGTCTTGTCTTCACCTGTAAAATGGCATCAAGTCAGTCAGTTAAAGTTGGGGGTTGTTTTACTGTGGAAGTTCTATTCATTAAGCAGTTAAGACCTTTGTTTTGGTGGGCAGTGCTTTTCTTCAATAAATTACCTGGATGCCATGTGCTCTGGGTCATTCCAACAGAGGTGAGACTCTTTGCCGAGGCCATTCAGACTAACATCTCAGAGAATTGTCTCAGTTCTTTGTTGAAATCGGTGTGAGATATTAATATTTCCATCTACATTTTCCTAGATTTGGAGAGCTAGGGGGACAATGAATTGTGCTTTAGGGTGGGAGAGCCTTTTTGCAGAGCTATATGAGTAATAGAGTAGCAAATGACAGTCTCTTTCTGAGTCATATCAGTTAAGGACATTTGAGACTTGCTAGATTTGGACTTTGATACCACCTCTTCTTTTCTTCCTTCTGATTTCTCATATTTCAGGATGGAATATCTATCCTATGAATGTGCACAACTGAATTTATAAAGCAAATAAGTTGTCTGGCTTTACCAGGTTCACAGATAATAATGTTGCATTAAGGTGAATCATACCTTAAGTCTCACCCATATCTCATTTAGATAGTATGCAGATGAGACTTTAAATAATAAGGACTTCACAGTTGATCCTTGGAAATAAGACTTTTAAAGCTATTGGCATGTATTTTGTGTATGATAAAGGCATGAATTTGAGAGTGAGGGAAGGAGGATATAGAGTTCTATGGACTAAATTGTGTCTCCTTCCAATTCACATGCTGAAGCTTTAAAGTGCAATGAGACCATATTTGAAGACACAGCCTATAAAGAAAGAGATACTTAAAGTTAAATAAGTTATATTGTTGGGACATGGATACAAGTGGACCACTGTCCTTATAAGAAAAGATACCAGAGCATCTGTTTTTAGTGACTCATATCACTAAGTGAGGACTCAGAGGGAACAGACCTTATCAGAAAATAACCAAGTTAGAACTCTGACTTTGGACTTTTCAGCATCTAGAAACATGAGAAAATCAATTTATATTGTTGGGATAGGGATTTATCTTGATAGTAGGGTGTTTGCCTAGCACCTATAAGACCCTAAGTTCAATTCCCAGCAACACACACACACACACACACACACCACACTCACAGATTCTGTTATTTAAGTCACCTAATCTATGATATTCTGTCATAGCAGCTTGAAAAAGCTGACACAAAGTAAATATTTTAATAGTTTACCACTGCAGTTGAGTATGATCCTTTCAAATTGTCTGCCTTCTGCAATATTTTAAGAGACAAATCCTATCTATTAGGCTACTCTAAATTCCATTAATATGGGCAGGGATATTTTAGGAAGACAAGTAGTAAAAAGGGTTCTTTGAGCCAACTGTAGGTTTCTTTTGCTCATCTCTACAAATGTAAGGTTCTCAAAGTTCTTAGAATTTATTTCTTTTAAGGTTGTATAATCAATTAGGTACTTCTGGAAATGCCCAGAAACTCTTCAAAGAGACATTTATATTCAGCATTTAGTGTAAAACACCCTTTCCCAAACCTGCCAACAACTCCCAGTATATAATCACTTGCCACCTGTTCTTTTGAGATTGCTTTTGTATTATTACAAGCAAAGAAATCAATACTACACCATTGATTTAGGAAAGAGACAAGATTGCGTGGCAATAATACATAAAGTTAGTCAAGCCCCACTTCTCAATTGTTTTGAAAGAACAGATAGTTTTATGCCTCTTTCTGAAATAGGTACTCATTCTGCATTGGTGATCCTGCAGCAATAAAGACCAAGATAGATAAAGTACTATAACCCCAATTGATGTAATAGCTCTTGAGAGCTACACAGAATCTCAAAATGCCTTTTTATACTCAGTAGTAATATATTAACTGGAGTCCGTATCTTCTCTTTGCAGTTTGTCCCTTGGTTTAATTTTAAAAGTGTGGGCTGCTGCAGAAGGTCAAAACAGAGGTGGAGTGTTGCAACTGCACAGAGCAACCAGCTGAAGAGCTGGTCCAAACATATATGTCTTGATACACAGGTAAGGCCAATTGTTTACCTTACCCATTAATTTACTAGGACACCATCTGGTCTTTCTAAGCTAAATTAACATGCAAAAGTCATTTAGATATGTTAATTGGTTTTGAACCAGTGAATAGAATCAGTAAAAGGAGGCTATGGGAACGGAGGACATTACACTGAGCTTTGTGCTAAGACCTTCCACTTGCATTATCTTACTTGATTATCTGAAAGAGGAGGAAAAAACATCTTTGAGACCCAAAGTTTTTAACTCTTAAAATAGGGAAGAAGCCAATGGCAGCTCCCTTAGCCAAATAATAGCCCCACAGACAGGGATTATTACTGACAAAGCTACTATGTGGTAAGTATAGTAGTTTGCTGCTGCTGTGGTGCCTCAGCAAGGAAGATAAGGAAGCATTTTCATAGACTCACACCCTCCAGACCTCAGCAGGGAACCACTGTCATGGCACGTGCCATATTGGACAGTAGAATCTTGAGCATCTGAGCTCAGGTGTTTTTATTGATCCAGAACTCCTTAGGTGCTCTACTGATAACACATACAGATCATTATCAATCAAACACCCCCTACATAAATCCAATACCTGCAAACAATACAGAACGCCAAGACCTAGGTCGCCTCTCATTCTACAGTGCACAAAACAATATTTTAAACACAACTAAAAATAAACTTCCACAACAGAAAAGTCAGGATCAGAAGGCAAATTGTTTTGGAGAACATAGCCTATGCCATAGTTATTAATCTCATGGACCTTGCAGTTGACTGCTACAGTAAGTATAAGCAGACAGGAATCCTTAATGTCAACCAGTCTGGGTATCTCAAAGTACTGGGATGTTTAGAATGGTTGACATACATTAAAAAATAGTAAATGACATGATAGACAAAGTGCAGGCTACATAGTTAGAAATATCTGTTTTTAAAAATTACATTTATTTGTTCGTGCGCGCATGCGTGCACATCTGCTTTCTCCTTCGCTATCTTCCACAAAGTTCCAGGGATTGAACTCAAAGTCAGTCATCAGGCCTGATGGCAAATCCCTCTGCTCAATGAGCCATTTTGCTGGCCTGGTATCAATGCTTAAATCCTAGCTCTACTTCCAGCTGTACGACCTTAAGCAAGTGAGTTACTTCACTGAGCTCCACCTTCCTCATGTGTCAAACGGAGAAAGAGATCCTGACCTTATAAGCAGGATGTGAACATTAAGTATTAGCTATCTTTGTCTATAAAAGTGTTTCCCAGGAAGCAGACAAATTACAGCGGAGACGTAAATGAGGATCTTTTACTTGATAGACAATAAAGAAAGAAACATGGAGAGAAAGGTACACAACAGACTTCATTTCTATAGGTAACCACTGCAAACTGCCAAGCTCAAGGACTACTTTTAAGAAGAATTAAGGTCTGAGTTAAGGTCTGTGATAATGTTCATTCTCAATATCAAGGGATTTATAATACTATGGAAACACACCTCCGGGTATGACTATGGGGGGTTTGCACAAAGGTTTAAAAGACCCACCCTGAATGTGGGCAGCACCACCCATGTGCTGGGGTCCCAGGCTGAACGCGTTCACCTCTGTCTGCTTCCCGACTGGGGAACAATGTGACCAGCCAGCCCACAGACCTGCTATGGGCCCTCTCTTACTCTGAGCCCAAATCAACCCTCTAGCCCTTAAGTTGCTTCTTGTCGGGTATTTGGTCACAGTAACTAATACACAGTCAGTCCTTCAAGAGTCCCATAGAATGCTTGCTTCCCCTGCTCCTTAATGTCTATTTTTCCTTTCAATAGTAAATCTGTTTATTAAAGCATCTGTTAATATAGGAAGCTCACTCACCATCACACAATGGAGGAATTGGAGAAAAGTGGGAAAGAAGAATGGATCAGTAAGAAGGTGCTAAGATTAAGGTAAGGCTACACATGGTGGTGAACACTTTCAATCGCTCACAAGAAAAAGGCAGGCAGATCTCTGTGGCTTGAGGCCAGCCCTATATTGTGAGTTCTAGGCCAGTCAATCTACATGGTGAGACCCTGTCTCAAAAAACCAAAATAGTGCTAAAAAAAAAGAAAGACTGAATGAAAGAAAGAGAGGAAGAGAGAGAGGAAGAGAGAAAGAAAGGGAGACAGATAAAGAGATTAAGGTGAGATTTTCATGATTTTCTTACCTTAACTGCATAGTTATTGAGTGGATCTTTTGCATATGAGGCAGTATAGTAGACTGCATCTCCAGCTTCGCAGCATGGTTTGTCACTGGTTAGCCTGAAGTCTGACCAGCTGTCCACTCCAAAACGGAGTTGGTCTTTCTGCCCAGCCATGAAAAGGTCTTCACATTTAACAGCCAGTTTCTTCAAGGCATCTGTATGAAGGCTTCTGATTTTACCTACTACTTCCTCCCGATTTTCAAGCCCTCGATAAAGTGCTTGTCTCTGTGGCTTGTGGATGCTTCGACCCTGTCTATAGGAGAGACCACGTCGGCTGGAGAGAGACTCCATACTGTTGGAAAACCTGTCCTTAACACTGAGCGTGGCTAAACTGGAGATACTGTTTGCTGCTGAAGGAACAGGTCTCTCCTTGTGCAAAGGTCTCTCCAAAGAGTCACAGGACTCAATATCCAGTCCTTTGAGTTCATAGCTAATAGAAGATCCAGCACTGCTGGCATCCCAGTTGGGATCAATATCATAGGTGGGATTAGCCATGACACAAAGACTACTTTCCATGGATTTCTGAAGGTCTTTGGAGATTGGCTCTGTATTGGCTCGAATCATTTTCTTTGGCAGTGGGGGTGGTGTGGGTTGGGAAGCATTCAATACTTCTTGGTCTGTCTTCTCTCCAAAGGCAATGGCATCATCCAAAGCTCCCTTGGGATGCCGTGGATGCTTGGGAGGTATCATAGCTGCTCTAGATTGTCCTGCATTATTTTTAAAAAAAGAAGAAAAGAGAATTAATGAAAAATTTCAATATTATTTCATAATTGAAACGAGTAGAAATGAGTGAAGTAGGCATGGGGAATCAGTCAATACTTTCATTGAAAATGTGAAACCAAGGAACAAATACCTGAATATCAAAGGTATGGATCAAAAGCTCAATGGGAGCAACAAATATGACCTAGGTCTCCGCATTTCTCTGCCGAAGGAACGGGACATTAGTTTAGGTGGTCAACTCTGTTCAAAAAGAAATCTAGATTCTCCAGTCCTGTCCCAGTAATGTTGTTAACATACACCACTCCACAATACTAAGACGGACAGACACTAAAAACACCTGCATTGTGAGAGCAGAGAAGACAGCAGTTGTGGATCAAGAAAATACTTGGGAGCACTACTGAAAACAGAACTGAAATTAGCAATTAGGCCACTATACAGAGCCCAACAAAATATTGTTCTGTTTCTTGTAATATCATTCCAATTTTACATTGTATATAGCATCTGCCATTACATATATGTACATATAAATTATGTATCCACTATTTATGTTTAGAGGGTAAAACACATTGAGGATTCAATGATACTTTCAGTTTCTTACATAATGGAAAGAAGCCATTATTTTCTAAAGACAGAAATGTATCATGAAACTTCCACAAAAGCTACCAAAATTAGTCATGCTATTAAAACGAGGCCTTTCCTCAAGAGACAGAGGTAGAGCCTTGCTATGCCTTGTTATGGGGTGCATCATGTCGAGGTCCTAACCCCTAGTAGCTATGAATAGGTCCTCATTTGGAGTCTTTGTTAATATAATAAAGCTGAGGTTGGGAAGGCCCTGATCAAATATGACTGGTATCCTAATAAGAAAACACACTGTGAAGACAAATAAGGAGAATACTATGTGGTGACAGGGGCAGAGACAGGAATGATTTAACTGTAACCAGGAATGCTGAAGATGGATGGCCATCATTAAATAGTAGGCAGAGGCAAGAACAGACTCTACTCAGTGTCTCAGAAGAAGCATGGTTCTATGAACAGAAGTTTCATTTCAGTCCCCAGACTCCGTAACTATCAAAGAATTAGTTTCTGTCATATAAAGTAACTCATTTAAGGTACTTTATTACAACAGTCCTAGGAAATAAATACATTTTTCTACTTATAATAATATAGAGCACAGGCAAACGGATGGTGTGATGGTTAATACTGTCAATCTGATATTATCTAGAATCACCTAGGAAACCTTTAGATATGTCTGTGAGTTTCCGTATTAGGCTAATTGAGCTGGAAAGCCCCTCCAAATATGGGCAGCACCACACCCTGGGCTATGAACCTGAACTGAATAAAATAAAAGAAAGTGAGCTGAACACCAGCATTCATCCCTCTCTACTGCAGATACAAAGCTGCCTCATATTTCTACTGCCATGCCTTTCCCACCAGGATAGACTGTCCCCTTAAACTGTGAGCCAAAATAAACCCTTCCTCCATCACCTGCTTTTGTCATAGCAATGGGGAAAGTAACAAGTACAGCTGCTTCTAGGGTGATAATAAATGAAGATGGTGGTTTGTTTTGTTAAAACCATGTCATTGAAGAAATACCAATGGAAAGAATCAATATAAACTGTGATTATAATCCTACTTCATTTTTCACATATAGTACTTTCATCAAGAATACCTAGGAGCTTAAATAAACTAGTAACTGCCACATATATACACATATATATACTGAAGGATCTCCTTTCTCCATTAACAGCATATAACAGCAGTTTTATAAGGAGAGAGCTGCATTAAACACAAACAAATACATACAGAGACTGTGGGGGGGTTTGGGGGGAGAAGGGAAGGGAAGATGGGGAGAGGAGAGAATAAATGAGAGAACGTATAGCTCTAAGAGAGCAAGGGTTTTTAAGACTTTCTGCCTGGAATTTGGCTTAGTGCAGTGCTTGCCCAGCATGCACAAGCCCTTGGGTTTGACCTTTATTAGTATACAACTAACTAGCTAAATACATTTTCGTGAAGAAAAACTCAGGACTAGATAGATTCGCTGAAGAATTCTACCAAATGCTTAATATTAATTAAACTGAAGTATCACTACCAATCCTTTTCCAAAAAGAAAAAGGGAAGAGGGAACACTTTCTAGCTTGAATTTTGTAGGAGAAATGCTACTCAGACAACTAAACCAAAGACATCACAAGAAAACTGGAGACTAATATTACTTATGAATATAAATGAAAAAAATAAGACTAGCAAATAGAACCTAGCAACCCTTTAAAAATTATGTACATAATAATGTGCTGTAACAAATTGGTTTAATCCAAAGAATGCAAGGTTGGTTTAACATCTAAAAATTAATCAGTATAATATATTATGCTAACAAAGAAGAAAAAACAATCTTACATGATCTTCTCAAATTTGTAGAAAATGTATCTGAAAGAATCAAATGCCAGTTGATGACAACACCCAACAAATTTGGGACAGAAGGGAACATCCTCAACCTGATGGCTTCTATATAAAACCAAGAGCTAACATCATACTTGATGACAAGAGACTAGATGCTGCCTTCCTAGTGTCAGTAATACAAGGACTTCTGTTATTATCATTTTACTCTATATTATACTTGAGCTCTAGCCATGGAAATTTGGAAATAGTAATAAAAACATCCAGATTGGAAAAAAGTAAAAGTATTCTATGTACAGATGATATAATCTTGTATTTTGAGAAGCCCAAGGAATCATGAATATCCATTAGAAGTAACAAGCCACAGCTGGGACTCTAGTTCAGATGGTAGAGTGTTTGCCTAGCATGCAAGGTGCCTTAGGTTCAATCCCCAGCACAACACAAACCGAATGTGGTGGAGTACACTTTTAATTTCAGCACTTAGGACATGAAGGCAGAAGGAGCAAGAGGTCAAAACCATCCTCAGGTACACAGTTAAGTTGGAGGCCCGTGTAAACTACATGAGAGCCTGTCACAAACAAACAAAAAGAAAAGAATATGCCAGTTTAGAGAGACTGCAAGATACAAGATCAGTATACAAAAATCAATTGTAATGACTAATCTAAAACTGACATTAAGAAAATAACCCTAATTGTAACAAAGAGAATAAAGTATTAAGGGATAAATTTAATTAAGCAAGAGTTGTATGCTGAAAACTATAAAACATTGATGAGAGAAATTAAAAATTACCAGAATAAATGAAAATTAGTCATGTTATTAAAAATCAGTCACATTATTAAAATGACTAATCTTATGCAGTCTATTTAAGCTCATGGATCAGAGACTCTAATATTAAGATGGAACTACTCCCCAAATTAACCTACAGACTTAATGTAATCCCTATTAAAATCTCAGTTGGAGTTCTTGCAGAATTGATGTGGGGACCCTAAAATTCACGTGGAAACATAAGTGGCTTAAGAGTGGCCAAAACAAGTCTTAGCTCATTATAAAACTACAGCAGTCAAGAAGATGTAGTACCTAGAATAAGAGCAAAGATGTAGATGAATGGAATTGGTTTGATAGGTCAGAAAGAAACCTTTATATTAAGGGGTCTAAAGGTTGTTCAAATAATTCAATGGAGGAAAGGATGAATTTGCAACAAGTGAATACACATATGCAAAAAACAAAAACAAAATATAAAATTGGACCCCTGTCTCACACTATACACAAAGATAAACCAAAATGCCTAAAAGGTAAGTGTAAGAGCTAAAACTATAAAACTCTATATTAGTCAGTGCTGGGATCAAACCCAGGGCCTCAAGCATGCTTGTGTAAGTGTGCTCTACCACTGAGCTACAGAAATGTGACAAATCTGATAAAGCACAGAAATAAGTGGCTGTGTCCTTGAGTTGGGCAATGGTCAGTCCTAATTCCTACTGTAAAATGAGAAACAGTGTGGTAAGTGAAAATAAAAATTTATATGCTTCAAAGAGCAACTTCAAGAAAGCAAAAAGAAAGTGCCAGGCAGTGATATACCCCATGAACTGGAGGCTGAGGGTAGCCTTGCTACATAGCAAGATCTTAGAGAGACACCAAAAGGGAGCAAGAGGGAGGGAGAAAGAAAATAAATCAGAAAGAAGAAGGGAAGGAGGGGAGGAAAAAATACAGAGTAGAAGAACATGTGTCCACATTATATGCCTGGTAAGAGGCCTGCACCTAGAATATATAAAGAATTCTTCTAAAAAGCTTTAAAAATGGGCAAGAGATTCGCATAGACATTTCTCCAAAGATGATATACAAATAGCCAATACATAAACAAAAGACATCCAATACCATTACTCATTAAAGAATGATATGTAATAAAGCCGTAATACTTCACATCTGCTAGAATCATTATAATAATTATAAAAACAATAATAATAAAAACTGTAGGCAAGTATGGTGAAGATGTGGAGAAATTCGGATGATCATACATTGCTAGTAGGAATCTAAGATACAATAGCTACCCTAAAAAACAGCCTGGGAGTTTCTCAAAGAGTAAACACAAAGTCATCACATGAGCCAGCATATGCACTCCTAAGGAGATATCCAATGGAAGAAAACATATGTCTATGCAGAAACCAGATCACATACTGTATTATTCCTAACAGCCCCAAAGTGGAAACAACACAAATGTTTATCACCTAATGAGTGGGTAAACACGATGTGGTATAGCTGCACAATTGAATAAAATTTTCCACTTCTTTCTCATCTTGGGTTATTCGTTCCCCTCTCCAGTGCTGGAATACAAACCCAGGGTCTCATACATGCTAAGATACTCCACTGCTGAGTTATATCCCTGGCCTTCCTTGCTCATCTTCAAACACTCTGCCTCTGGGGAGTGTTTAAGTCCATTACTCCCAAACTGATTCTCCCTTGGGACCTCAGATATGCCTTGAGTGTATTTTTTCTAAGCATATATGCAATACTGCTCTCTAGTAACAGTCTGAATTTCCTACTGGGTTGCTCACTGATGGCAGGGACTGTGTCTGATTCTTATGCACGAGACCAAGAAAGAATCTGGCTGAGAATGAGTGGCTAGGTAAATAGACAGACTGATGCAGAGAGAAAAAATACCACCCATTTTGTATCCAGATACTAGAAAAGGTTTTTTTTTGGGGGGGGGCTGCCATTTCCTACTCATTTCTCCAAATAAGGAAAGACAGTAACAATTGTGTGTGTGTATATATATATATATATATATATATATATAAAATTGTGGGTGTGAGTAGTATCAAGACCTCCAGGAGTACCTTTTTTTTTCTTTTACAATTACCTGAGAATTAAGGAAGTAAGGCAAGGTCTGTTACACCAGCAGCTTTTCAGTGCATATTAGAGAGGTGGGGAAGGGCTGATGGTGCAGTTTGCCACTGCTTTCAGAATAAAGTTCAGACTTTTCTACAAGCTGGCCAAGGTTCTTTGTCTTTATCAACCACTATTTCTCATCAAGTCTACATGAGTCACTCCTGTTATTGCACCTTAGAACGAGTTCAGGTGGCTGTGAACTGCCACCTGTGCTGGGAACCAAACCTGGCTTCTCTGAGAGAGTAGCAAATGCTCTTAACTGCTGAGTTATCTCTCCAGTTCACATTTTCTGTTTTTTAATAGGACACACACGTACCCAAACAAAATAAAGAAACAAAAACAAAAACCCAGCAGTAACAACAACAACAAAACCCCAGCAAATTACACTTTTAAAAATATTTGTTTTAGGTTTAATTATATGTGTGTGTGTACATGAACATGGTATCTGCAGAGGTCAGAGACATCAGATACCCATTGGAGTAGGAATTATATATAGGTGGTTGTGAACCACCTGATGTGGGTGCTAGGAACAGTTCCTCTTAAGAACAATATACATTCTTAACCACTGAGCCACTCAGCACCCTATTTTTATATTTTTGCCTTAGTAAAGGTGTATTCTGTCTTTGGCCCAGCTCAACCTTTTTCTACTGAAGTCTTCATACTCTCTACCTCAAAATGGAAGCCATCACTTCTTCCTGTATTCTTCTAGTCCTGCTTTAGTATAGCGTATTCCAGTGATTTTATACATCCTTTCAGGATCTCATGTGGTATAAGATCAGCAGCATGTGTGCAGTAAATGGCTACTGAACTGAAGGACAAAAAATCCACAGAATTGGTAATTATTCCAATGGAAAGAGACAGCCAAAGTAGCAGGATATAAAAATAATCATCATGGCCTCTCTCCTCCAATAGCAGTACAGGATCTATGGGAGCTATGGAGATTTTCATAAGAGAATCAGAAACTTAGCCATTCCCGATGAAACCAGGAGAATTCCACAGTCCCTGCAAGTAGGTCAAGCTGTCTTCTAAATCTGAAAGCGCTTTATGTTTTTGTGCTTTATCTTCTCCTGTGGTGGGGGGCAGGCAACAAATTCCAATCATTTGGGTCAATGTCTTAAAAGTTTGGTATCTTAGCTGCTTTTATTTTAAAGTTTTAATCCTGTACATTCTTTTGGAGCCTCTGGGATCCAGACACCAAAGCTCAGTTTTCAGCAGCAGATAGAACATCACATACTCTACATTTTTGTGGCATACCAGCTTTCTAAATGGAAAGGGGGAAAAAAAAAGATTGATTCTAAGTCTTGCCTTGCTATACGCTAAAAAGGTCCTTTGGAAAATGTATCACTAAACCAAACTCAAGCCTTACTTTCTTCTTCTCCTCCAGCTTCTGTACTCTAGCTGTCATTTTTCTTCACTTAATTGTGCCTTCAGACGGGAAGCTAAGGAAGGCCCTGTATCATATCACCTTTGCAAAGCAAATGATGAAAACTCAATGAAAAGGGAAATACTTAATGAGACTAATCCAAAGGGCACTTACAAGTCACTGGGAATAAAAATGATTGATATAAGGTTCTAAAATCTTACAACATTGGTATAAATACACAAGAAATAAGGTATCTCTAAAGTGAGCATTTTAAAAGATAGCTGCATACTGAAAAACTTAAAATAGCAATTATGTCATTATAGTGATGGAAATATTAAAGACACATTAAAAACAAACCATAAGAAGTGTTTGCTTGTGATCAGGTAGCATTAAAGTTGTAGGGCCCTAAATAATGACACATTTAAATAGGAGTTGCCCTTTGACCACAAGTTGCTCCATGATTTTCTGACAATCTCTCTGCCTCCAGTCACCCTACATGCAGCTGCCAGGATGAGCTTTTAACCCCGGGTATGCCTCTCCTGAAAAGTCCTCAGTGACTCTCCATGTCCTATAAAAGATGCAGTGTTTGTGATCTAGATTCCTCTAGAAAGAAGCTTTCACAAACCTTTCAGTATGGGGCAACTATCACAGGGACTCGGAAGACGGTAACCTCACATCTTTCTCTCCAAGGGTCAGGTCTTTGAGGGCTATGTAGTATTACCAGCATCTTACCTGGTACTAGAGCCAGTTGGTATTAAACAACTGCTAAATGCAAGTATTAAAGTCCCAATTAACAGAACACATCTTCCTATTTAAAGTAGAGATTCAATTTTCATTCCCAATCTACCCTACCATCTCAAGGTAAGGAATATGTAGGAGAATGGGAAGAGTAAGAATAAAGAGACATTCATGTTCAAACATAGAAATAGGTACTGCACTTTATAGATGTCACAGACAACCACTGCTCACTAGCTTTGTCTCACTGGCTGAGGCCACACTGTGTCCCCAGCAGCAGGCTTCCAAAGCTTAGGAGGAAAGGACCTTATCTGCCAAGCGTTCTTACTGTGCTGGGTGGGCCGAGCGCAGTGAAATGTAAGCAACAACTGGTAAGCCGTGGGGTACAACTTCAGGTGTCAGATGATGAAACTGGCTGACCTCCAGAGACCATGTGCATGTACCCTCAAATAGACAGACCACTTTAACGAATGCCAGTGGTATAGCAGCTGACAGGACCAATGTTTACATGGCCTCGTTAGGAAAACCTTTCCAAAGCCACAGGTCACTTATTTAGGGGTAAGTTATCTATGTAATTTGAATACTGTACTCTCTTAACTAATTCTGAGATATGGGAACTATTTTAAAATATGAATGCAACTAACTTAGGAACAAAAATCCATGATTTCTTTTAATAGAAATAATTACAGTTATAGGAGGTGTAACAAATGCTCAAACAAATGTTCAAAGCTGTCAACTACAGCTCTTATTAAATTCCAGATAACCTTAACTGCATTTCTTTTTTAAAAAATATTTCACTATATTTATTATTTATTTTGTGTGTATATGTGTGTGTGTACCCATGTGCACACATATGGAGGTCAGAAGACAACTTTGGGGAGTTGGTTCTCTCCTTCCACCATGTGGGTTCTAGGGATTTAACTCAGGCTATGCGGCTTGATGGCAAGTACCTTTATCTGCTGAGCCATCTTGCCTGCCCTTAACTGAAATCCTTTAATCTTTGGTTCATACAATTAACACTGCAGTGTGTGGAATGGTATCTGCTCAATAATTACTTATTAAGTAAATATATGAGTTGTAGGGTACTCTTCAGAATGATTTCTTAAGCGTTGGCATTTCTAATGGTACATTCCAAAATCACAACACCAAGACTGGCAATACAATGACTGGCATTCTTTTATGGATAGCCACCCTTCACCTTTAACACCAACAATGTGCCAAAGGCAGAATGTTTTTCATGTGTTTTGCTTTGGTGTTTGAAGGGTGCAGTTTTAAGGATTTTTTCAAAGTAACTAAAATGAGAAAAGTAGACAGATTCTTATGGAGACCCACAGAAAGACAGAAGCAAAGTTTATATGGTTCCTTGATTATGAAATTTATGAATTAAGTCAAATACTAGAAAAAAACAAGCTAGATTAATAGATTAATGGATCACATAAACTGACTTGAAAATATCTTACAGGAACTTTCCTGTGAACAGTCAGATTTCTTTTATCTGGAAAACTTCAAGTCAGACACAGCAGTCATTTTTAGCTCATTTATTCAAACAGACTCTTAATACCTCCTGTGTGTTTTAGATAATGCGCTAGGCTGCAGGGATACCGAAAGAGGAACAAGCCAAAAATATGTGGAGTAAAGGAAAACTTGATTGAGCTTTTCAAAAGCAATGTATTGAGTACTTAGCTACCAGTGAATGAAGGAGACTGAAGTCATCAGCTGGGTTTCAGAACTTCTTACATACTTCTGATTCTAGCAAGATAATAAAGTAGTCAGACACTTTAAGCACACATAAAAGACAACAAGTGATCAGACTTCAAGGCATTTTAAGACAGACATAAGAAACAGGAAAATGCTGAAGGTTTAATAAAGGGATATTCTATCACTTTTTTGGGAAATTGCTTTGGGTGCAGACACCCTGCAAAGTCCAATTTGGGTAGGATTAAGATGGCACAGGTCAGTTCATCCTATGGCCTCATGTGATCACCATCCAGAGTGAAGTCAACCATCATGGAGGGTGTCCTGCTCTAACAATCTATCTTATTCCCTTGAGACAGGGTCTCTCACTAAACCTAGGGCCAGGCTGGCAGCCAGCAAGCTCCAGCAAGCTCTAGCAAGCTTCCTGTCCCTCTCCCTATAGGCTGGGGTTATAGGCATATGTGGCCCATATTGGCTTTTTATGTGGGTACTGGTAATTCAAACTAAGGTCTTAATGCTTTTACAGAGTGTTCTTTCTCATTGAGTTATCTTTCCTATTCCTCCACCTCCTCCCCCCTTTTAATAGACATAGCCTCATGTTTTCCAGGTTAGCTTTGAATTCCTGACTTCCTGTCTCTACCTCCCAAGTGCCAGGATTACAGGTGTGGGTCACCAAGTCCAGCTCAACAGTATCACTAAAATATATATATGTAAAATATATATATTATATTTATATATATAAATATGTGTGTGTGTATGTGTATGTAAATTACCCAAGGGGGCAGTTTAAAACTGTGTGGTGATGATTTGCTGAATGTATTAAAATAGAGAGTTCCAAATGCTACCTACATACTTGTTCTATCAAGGAAAACAGCAATAAACCCAACCCTTAGCTTCTAGAACTGAAGGAATCAACCTTTTACTCCCCGAAAGCAGAAAATTAAGCAATATCAAACCATACAAAGTCAAGCATAGAGCTACTTAAGCACTTAAAGAAGATTTAAAACTATTTTTTCCTAGTTCTAACTTTGTCATGGATTTTTCACTTTTTGGTGGTGGATAAGTGCATAAAAATGTGTTTGATAGTTAAAGTCTAAAATCCATCCTAAAGCTTGATGGCTTCAGAATGGCTGTGCTTGAAGTAATGAGACGGTTTGACTTTGGGCTTGGTTAATATTGGTGTGTGATGTTTTTACTTGCAAGTTTTTGTTTGTCTGTTTTAAAAAATAACAAAAAAATCCGAAAGGAAGACTGGATAGCATTTATAGGCACCTTATACTTATGGCAAAGGAAAGAAATTCCTTCTGGTGCTGGTTCTTGTGATTGCTAGGCAAGAGCTCTACCACTGAGCTGCACTCAGTGGAAAGTGATCTTTCTCACAGAACATCTTGTAGTTTTGGACTCTAAGTAACTATAGTCTTTTAAAGTCTTCCACTTTGTGTCTGGAAGCTGATGATTCAAAAGTCCCAGCTCTTCAGTGCTGTACAAGAATTTAACGATTGCGAGCACTAGAGTCTCGAGGATCTAAGACTCTCTGAGCTCTAGTCTTGATTCAAGGCGGGGCCTTGCTTCCCTCATCTAACAATGAGATAAAATAATTAAACTTAGCTTATGTCTGGCTTCAAGCTCACTCTACTCTGCAGCGAAGAATGATGTTGTACTCTACCCTCCACTCAGCAAGTGCTGGGCTTAAGGCACATGCAGCTACATGGTGCCTGTGCTTTCTTTTCTCTTTCTTTTCTTCCCCCTCTACTCTCCCTCCTTCCTTCCTGTCCTCCCTTCCTTCCTTTTTTAGACAAAGTCTTATTATGAAACCCAGGTTAGCCTCAAATTCACTATCCTTGTGGTTTAGGCTTCCAAGTGCTGGAATTACAGGTGTGAGCTGCTATACCCAGTTGCTAATGAGAAATTTTATGAAGAGATGCCATAAGGTATCAATTCCTAAAATTATGATACACTTTACTGAGGCTGTCATGAAAGAAATTTTTGTATAGCAAAAATATCTACAATATATAATTCTTGTTATGCTATCTAAGAATGCAAAGTAAGTAAAAGCTTCATCTTACAATGTACTTCTAAAAATATAAAAGAACAAGAAAAGTCCAATAAACCATTCAACTATAAAATCTACTGAACTGAAGTTGGAAGTCTTTTCTTTGTAGAATATACTTTCAACAACCTGAGAGTTGTTCTGACTGAGTCTCCCAACAGGAGAAATTAGAGAATTTCTCCTATGGTGTTGTTTCAATCTTTTGGACTTATTAATTAAGAAACCTATTATTTTCAAGTATACTAGCTGATTTGATGGCATTTTTCCTCAAAATAACACGATGGGGGAAAAAGACAAAGAAGGGAGAGGAGAAACTAGGTCCTTTAGAGACACATTCCAGTGGTTTCCAAACAGGGGTCAGTGGTTCATTAGAATCCTGCTGGCATACTATACTATAGCCTGTTCATGCTACTCACCTCTTCCTCCCCACAGGAGACAAGTACCAAGTAACCTTTTTCTGCGCCAGGCTTTGCTTTTCAGAAGGAAAGATACTCAAGAGAGGGAGACATTTCATAATTCACTGGGAATCCAGAGAGATAATGAAGGAAGTAGAGGTCTGAGGAAGTTTTGCAGACAGACACCTCTAAAGCAATTCTGCTTAACCCTTCTTGCACGTTCTCCATTACAGCAGGTCTGTGACACAGCCTGCCTGCCGGCCTCTGCCTAAATACTTTCAGTAATAGGACTCTTTCTTCTTCTAGTCTGCTTGATTCCACTCAGAAATTTTGTTCTTCCTATTATCCAATCTTGTGTATATTTTGCCCTAAAATATTCCTTCTGTTCATCCACTGTTCTCCCTCCCTATCTTAACTGAGGCTCCCTTTTCTCATCCTCATGTGTAGTTCTGCAGTAATAGTACCCGATGCCAAATACCATAGTCTATGTGTACCCATTTTAAATCATAAATGCCATTTGTCTTCTTGAAGCCCTTTGATGGGTCACTATCACAAATAACAAAAGGTCCAAGGTTTTAATCTGAAATACATCTTATCTAGTGCTCCACACAGCAGCAACCTTAAATAGCGGTGGCGCCAGGCTATTCTGTATCTGCACAGTCTTGTCACTCATTGCTTCTGTTGGAACATTTCTTCTTCCCTTTGACAACCAGTTACATCAGCTCAGGGATGATTTCCAGGAAGACATCTTCTGACATCCTTCTTTGTGTAACATCAAAAATATCCGCCAGTGTGTTCCCACAATTGTGTTTATCACATTATACTGAATTCAAATTCCCTTCTTTCTCTTCAGGTTGAATACTTGAAGGCAGGGACCACATTAGCATGTTAACACATGGCACAGGTCTCATGGCAGCAGGCATTTAAAATAAGCCTAGCAGAAACTTGAATAATATTTTTTGAAGTAAATGTAAATTTGTAATTGAAATGGTACAACTTTAGATCCTCCAGGAAAATAAAACATTTAACCAATACACAAAAAAGCAAGGTTTAAATACTGTTTATACAACATTTGTACTTACCTAAGTTGCTATACGTTGCACTGCAAGGGTTCATGTCTATAGGATCCGAAGTGTCATCTTTTTCTTCTTCCCTTTCCTGGTCAGGTGGGGGCAACGCTGGTGTGATTGAAGCGCCATCTTGTTTCACAACAAGAGTTCTTGGATCCTGAGGAGAAAATTCCTCTGCCACTTCATGGGTCACACGACTGAAACAAATCAGACAGCTTATCAAATCAGAATTCAAAAGTTCAGTTAAAATTTAGATTTATGGGGTAGGGTGTGAAGGCAGGGGTAGGTGGATCTCTGTGAGTTTGAGGCCAGCCTGGTCTACAAAGCCAGTTCCAGGATAGACAAACAAACAAACATAAATAAATACTGAAAATGAGATTTATGGAAGACATGCTTCCCATTGACGTGAATAAGAAGCCCTATAACACAACAATGGGTCATCAGCTCCTGTGCATTTGCCTGAGCATAGAACATGCATTTTGATGCTTTATGTTGACTCATATACTGGTGGAGGTAGGGTAGGCTCAAATGAGGCTTGAAAATGAGGCAAGGAATAGGATGATTAAACCTTGAGTCTGAGACCTTCATACATGAGCTATAAACCTACATGTATTATTTTTTTTTGTTTTGTTTTTGTTTTATAACAGAGAAGAGGTAACAATAGTAAGAAGATGCTGAAAGTTTGGTTAAAGAGAAAACTACTAAAGAATTTTGTAAATCAGTTGGCATATTTACTATATTACTTAATAGTATTCGACTACTATTGTGTATATATATATATATATACATATATATATATATAGTATAGTATTATTTACTTTACTTACCGCATAGTATTTGCTACACATTAAAATATTTACTGAGGTATTTAGAAAGGACTAGGAATAAAACTGTGATTACTGTATGCAAAAAAGTACGTATCTGTTTTGGTAAGTTAATGCCAGGTAGACAGAAGCATCAGTTTTCATCTATATGGGCGTGGGAGGGAAGTAAAAGGGAAAAGAAAGCTTAATTCTTTAGCTAATCTCCTTTATGAAAACAAACCCAAAGCATCCTGTTGGTCATGAGTCAGTTAAAGACTAATCTTTTTCTTTTAACCACTGCCAGCTCATCTACTTTTAGCGACCTCTTCCTGGTCTGGCCACTCCCTACCTAAACTATGCCAATTCTGTGGCCACAAAGTACAAGGGGATCAAATTGGTCACTAACTGCTGGAGCACAAAATGTCTGAGTCAGTGAATCCCAAGTCGCTGGCCAATGAAATACAGTCAAAATCAAGTGTCTTTTAAAGGTTTTAGGGTCTGAGAAACATTCGGAGACTATCATATCCTAACCATAGTCTTCCTGACTTCTTTATGGGCAAGGAGAAACAAGGATAAGAAACATTTTTTTTGGGGGGGGTGACATTGCATGTGTAGGTGTATGTGTTCAGGATGCAGGATGACACCTACGGTTCTCAATTACCTCTCTTACTTTTTTGAGACAAGGTCTCTCACTGAACCTAGAGCTTTCCTTCCAGGAAAACCACTAAATCTGACTATAGAAGTAAAATGATGAAGCTTTAATATTTTTCCTCTCAAAAAAGGTATGACATTTTCTAGTCACTTTATATGTACAGTCTTGAAATTAGAAGTAGTTTATATTAACTTTTGTCTTGCAAAGAACATTTTCTTTCTTCTTAAGTATTTGTACAGCTACTCAGTAATATCCAATCTTGACATGAAGTGGTGCCTGAGAGTGGCTTGGAAGTGTCACTTCACTTTGCCTTTACTGAGGCATAAAAGCTGAGCTCCCTTGTTACCTTCTTCTCATGATGCTCCATGTCAAGACAAACCAGCTTTGTGTAGAAGGCTTCATTTTTGTGTTGATGATCTAAGACAGCCTATTGAGAAGAGGTAGCAAGTTTACAGAGACTTCCCTGCTGACTGCTGGTAGAGAAATTCATCCCCACCTCTCCTATCCCCAGGAGCTAGAGCCTATAATGGAACTTTCAGTTCACTGCACATAGCTGGTATAAGGAGAGACCTTTGGCTCTGCTGGCTTGGAAGGAGTATCTCTGAAGTGGCCAGAAAATTTCAAGTCTTATATTTCTGTCCAGACAGAAGCATAATTTTTATAATAAAAGATTGATAAGAAGGTACTCCTTCAGATTTCTCCTTTAAATCTGCGGTTGATGTATGTTCTAATGATACACAAGTAAAAATCTCTTGTGGAGACTACTCAGTTGATAAAGTACCATATAAAAAAGTACATGCATTTAGATTCCCCGGAACTCACAAAAAATTGGACATGGGTGGCATATGCCTGTATCCCAGCACTGGGGAGGCAGAAACAAGCCCTGGGACTTGCTGGTTACTTCTGGGTTTGGTGGTACAGGTCTGCAGTCTGTTATTTTGGAGGCTAAAATAAAAGGATTCCAATTCAAGGCCTGCCTGGGCTCCAGTGTGACTACAAGGCTAGCCTGGGCAACTGAGTAAGATTGTCTCAGACAAAAGAAGTTTAAAAAGGGCTGAGAGTAGCTTATGGGAGTGTTTGTCTAGCATATGCTAGGTTCTGAATTCAATGGCAAACAGGCTGTTAGGGGCCCCAAATCCCTGAACTTACTCTTGGTCCTTTTTCTTTTCCCAAAATTAGTTTTATTTATATATTGCACATGTATGTGTGCATGCACTTGCTTGTATAGATTTCTATGGAGGCCAGAGGTTGATACCAGCTGTCTTTTCCCACTACTTTCTACTATATTGCTTTATGAGACAGGGTCTCTCACTGAACTTGAAGCTCACCATTTAGGCCAGATGTGCTCCGGTGCTGGAGTTACAGATGTGTGCTTGCCACTCCTGCTTTTCTACATTGGTGCTGGGGATCAGCTACTGTGAAAATCACTGCAAGGGTAACTGCTGTTAACCCCTGGAATTCCCAGGTCTGTTCCACATATACACTACAGAACTTTTCTCTAAGAGTATGGACAAACAAAACACGGGTGGTGTTGAGAAGCAAGAAATATCAAATACTCACCCGCTGTAGTCACTCACACAATTCCCCATTGAAGGACATTTTCACAAAGTCTCTCCAAGTCTGCTAGCCATGCTTGAAACCAATGGAGCAGAGGCCACTGAGCTCCGAAGAGTTCTAAGATGCACAAGCTATGCCAAGACACTTGAATCCTGCACTTAGTAACACCCACTGCACCTTGCCCTTTACTATAGGGGTTTGGTCTTGGAAATGTGCCAAATTTCCTTTGGGGAGCTAAGCAAGTGAAAGCTAGATTTATTAACCCTTTGAGGAACAAGGTAGCACAGCCTACATTCCAGGTTAGTTTTCACAGACATATTTTAAATGAATGCACTGGTATACTAGATTACCAGTAGTTAATATAATTGTCAACTATAAAAATCTATGCAAGAGTGTTATGAATTTGCAAATGATTATGAAATGTTTAATCTGCATTTACAATGCAGTCTTAAAAGGAATAAGAACTTTAAAAATGCATCAATGATATGTCATGGCTTAATGCTTGACAGAACAGCTTTTTGTATAATTAAAATAGTAAAAGGGATGAAAAGGAGAAGTTCTAAGAGTTGAAGTGTAGGTAATAACATGAAGACTAAAAACTGAAAAAAAACTGAGACAGCATGAGGCAAGCTCAACTCATTCCTAAGTATAAACGTTACCAAGAGACAAACCACCCAAGAAAAGAAGGGAAGCCTTCCTCTTAGTTTCGGAGTGGCACATTAATTGTATAAGGGAATTTAGATCATTTAAAAAAATAAATGATCAAAATAATCAGAAACTCTTATCAAATTCCGAAGAGATACTTTGTACAGGCTTTATCTCCTAACAAAACATCCCACCAACATTTCACTGGGAGATGTTTAGTGTGACAGAAAACACTTGTGTGTAAATTAGAAGCTGGTGCTTGTTTTCCTATCATTTTGGTCTTCTGAACAGACACCACCACAAGGAAGGAAATAGCAAATAATGAAAATTCCTCCTATCTCATTCAAGAGATAAGTGGGAAAAACTGCACAAAATGAAAATCATAAGGAATATAATTTGAGAATCTCACTACATGTTAACATGTGCGGAAACAGTAAAATGATGACCAACTAGGTATTTTTTTCAAGATAAGTAAATTTCATTATTTATTTTTCATAAAACAAAACTGTATAAGTAATGAGTGGCACATGAAGAAGTTGGAGCTTTTTATATTTCTCTATTTAAATTCTTTTGAGAGAGACTCTAGTCCTGTAATAGAAGGTGGAAAGTCTGTAATAACTATGGTAATGATATCAAAGTCCTTGATTTTCAGGTTCTGTCAAGCTGACTTAGCCTCATCGTCGCCCTTCAGCAGTCATCCTATTTTCATAATGGAAGATGATACACATCTGACTGTTCAGCTGACTCTTGGGATCCTTGGGTCCTATATCCTTACAGATGGAAAACCTTCAGGAAAATACTGGGTCAATACTGAATACGTTCACTTTATGTTCTTCTCATTATTCCCCAAGCAAAACAGAAGAATACTAGTCAGACACCATTTACATTGGACTAGGTTATGGTAGGTGATCTAGAAATCATTTAAAGTCTATAAAGAGCATGGTGATGGTGGGACACTTCTGTAAGACCAGCTCTCAGGAAGCTGAAGCAGGAGGACCACTGAGAGTTCAAGGCCAGATTAAGTTACATAGTGAGTATAAGGCTCACCTGGGCTACAATGTCCAGATTCTGTCTCAAGAAAAACAAAACAAAACTGTCTAAAGAGGTTACATGTACAGTAAGCCATACATAATTTTATAGAGATACTCAGGCATCCAAGGATTTTGTTTTGATATCCAAGGAAATCTTGAAACTAAATCCCAGCAGATTCTGAGGGGAGACTGTACTTAAAATCTTTAACTGACTTTTCATTAATGACTTTTTAAATTGCAGTTTGATATGTTTGATCCAACACTTAAAAACTGTCATATTTGCCACAGACACAATTCTTCTGAATTTGTAGAATGAATGTAAGGTGTTCAAAAGAAACAGACACATGGCTACAGATCTGTCTGTTATCTAAATAAATCCCTTGAAGGTTAGATCTCATCAGTTTGCAATATTCATACATAATTCAAAGCTACAGAAACAATCTCCTATGCAAAAGCCCTCTTGCTTTACCCAGGTGGTAGGATTAATCGTTATAGCTTCAAATGAAATAATTTCTTTTTTCCTGGCAAATTTGTTCAAGACAGATTTTTGTAAAAATTCTGTTAAATGTCTGAATGTACCTTTTAAAAGGCAAATCAAATTTCCCATCAGAACAGATTAAAGGCCTTTCTGTATCTAAATATTTCCATAATTTTAATTCAACTTTAAGTTTCAAATTCAACCACTTTTATTCAGCTTCAGAAGACGCAGTAAATGAAATCAGAATTCTACAGAGACCATTTGTCTCTAGGGGCAAGCAGCATTCTACATTTTACTTGCCACTCCCCTTCTGCTGCTTCACCTGTCTCTACGTGCTCAAAACCACCCATAAATTAACTCAGTTTTTAAAGACTCTTATTCCTAAAAATTGAACATCAGAAGGAATGTTTCATGGCTCTGTTTCTGATCTCCTGGGCTATTTATTTCTAGGGTTGTGAGGGATGCTGGCATTTTCGAAGTGGGATTAGTATCAACCTTCAAGGAGTCATCATGTCTCATACCTTTAAAACCTGTTAGTAGGAGAAAAAGGAGGAAAACCCAACCAAAGTCAAACTCCATTTCTTTTTGCATCTCTACTTCTAGAACCCCCACCATGGTGACATTTCTTAATCCTACTTTGCTTTCCAAGTCATCAACTTGATTTTGCCACATTTCCCAATTGCCACATTCCCAATCACTGGTATTCTCAGGTGGGAACACATGTCTGTTGATCACTATCTTGTAGGTCCAATTTCCCACTAAGCCTCCGTAACCTTTGAAAACGTCAAACTTCTTATCCTGAACGGAGATTAACCTTTAACTGAGATCGGATGAGGTCTTGCTACTGACTAACAAGAGTGTGGTCAAACACATGGAGTTCCTGTGTGCAAACCAAGTGCAGTCGGGATACTGCAGCCAGGTGCAAGGACTTGAAATGGGCTCTCACTTTCTGGCACTGCACAGGGTCCATTTAAAAAAACAAACAAACAAACCAGATGTGATAGTCAACTGTTTTCACACTAAGTTTCAGGATTGCATGCCAGCACATCAGAACAGAGGCCACAGTAAATCATTGTCACCTTCATAAAACTAAGAAAAGTTAGTTTTAAAATCCTGTGAAATAAAAAGTTAGATTGGCATCTGTGTAAATTAACAGGAGATAAATTAGTTTTGGAAAAGAACATTAAAATAAGGTTGCCATTCTCAATGACTACAAAACCACTCAGCACCCCCATTTCAGCCTTAGTTTGTTTTTTAAGAGTGGGGTGAGAGAGAGACATTTCCTGGAAAGATAAAATCTTAGAAGAAAAACACCCAGCTCTCGTGAAGGTCACCAGCATGGGGAGGGGTTCCCGGACAATCTCCACAGGCCGGGGAGCACTGGAGAAGCCTTTCCCCTCACACTTATCTTCCTTTGCTCCGTGAGTCAGAGCAGGGAAAGGAGCTTGTACACATAACAGATGAACTGAGGGAATGGCTGAGAATTAAGAACTCTTGGGACAGACTTCTACTCAGCTGCACACGCTGTTGACTTTACATTTAACGCGCCAAAGTGTTGAGATGTGGATTCAGCTCCTCCCATTTCACAGATGGGCCAAATGAGACCAAGAGAAGCAAATGGCCTGAGACCACCTGAGTACAGAGGTGGCAGTGTAGGGATGTGAAGAGATGCCATCCAACTCTGATGCCCATGTCCTTTCCACCATACTGGGAGCGTAAGGCAAGGGAGGAGCACAGTGTATAGATGCAGTAAATGCCTGATTGTAGGAGAGCTTTGAAAGGAAAATTGCTTTAACTGAAGTGGAAGGAGGTGACGTCTATTTCATGAAACAGGAATCAAGGCCATGGTGGTGGGGTGGAGATGCTATGGGGAGAGGAAAACAAGGCAATAGAAGATGTGATATAAATGTAGAAGAGGGAGCACTATGGGGAGGAGGGGACTAGCTGGAGTGCATGGCGGTGGGGAAGGAGACTTGGGGACCAACAAGAGCAAACTGAAATGTCATGATGAAATCCATTCTCTGTATATTAACTTAAAAAAACAAAAATAATGAGTAAATTTTAAAAAAGAAGTATGAAGTAATAATGATTATAGATGCGTTCTATTTTGAAAAACCTTAAACAAGCCAAAAGAGTAAATATTTACACTGCAAAAGGATTTTTTTCAAGTATGAGCTGCTTGAACTCGAGTGTTTATAGGTATCTGTCCTCCTAAGAATAATCACCTGCACATTTACAGTGCTGGGCATAGTGTGCAGATGTGCATCTTCTAACAGTGACACTCTGAGGTAGGCTCAGTCTCAAAACAGCAGTATCCCAAGCTCATGTATGTTTACCATGCCTTTTCTAAGTCATGTTTCTCAAAAGTGGTGCTACTGGCATACTTGAGTAAGTTTTTTCTGTTGTGGAGTTGTCCACACAGTAGGGTCATTCCAGTATTCCCTGCCTTCCTGACTGTGATAACCAGAAACTGTCTTTTGTCCCTTCTGTGACTTTTCCATAAACTCAGTCCTTTTATAGAGGGTAGGTTGTACTCTGATAGATGGGATGACCAAAGGAGTATGCTCATCATGTTTGAGGAACAGATAGCTAAGATTCTGAGATTTTGAACAAGGAGGTGAGAAATAGGAGATAGACTAGGCTGGTAGGCAGAGGTCTTCTTTACTGTGGATAAACAATGAGGTGTGGCTTTTAAGAATACTGGGCTGGATGGTGGTGGCGTACACCTTTAGCACTAGCACTCAAGAGGCAGAGGCAGGCGGATCTCTGTGAGTTCAAGGCCAACCTAGTCGACAGAGTCAGGACAGCCAGTTACAACAGAGAAACCTTGTTTCAAAAAACAAAAATCCAAATCAAACCAAAACAAAACAAAAAAAGATTTTGAGCTATACACTGAAATAAAAATGAAGTGACACCTGGCATTTCCTTCAAAACAATGGGGTTAGGGGAAAGATGAGATATGAAAGAGATTTATAAATTGATTTTCACTTAAAATTTTTAAAATGTGTTTCTGTACTTAATCTGTGGAGATATGCTGCTTAATTAAAGAATATGCAGGAAATTAGTCTCATCTGGTTCACAGGTAGGAAGGCGGTATATTTTAATAACCTTGGAGATAACTTCAGTTCTTTGCTGGTATTGTGTCAGAGTGCCAAAATGGCATCTCTTAAATGTTAGTTGCAGTGTGGGGTCTACCAAAGAACTTTCTGATCTCAGTTATATCAAAATCCATTTGCATAATTTTATAACATTACAGGGCATCATTTGGAAATATCCTTCATTCCACTATAGAATATTAGTAAACAAACAAATGAGAGATCTCTTGTTAATGCTACCATCAGTCTAATCTAGCAAATGGTTTAAGGATTCAGAGCTGTCAAGGTCAGTGCTATAGAGAGGTGTCTGAAGGCCTGAGTTTTATCACAAAGTGGTAGGCTCTGGTCTGTCAGCTGTCCTTTCCATGGCTGGGAAAAGAAGGGGCTAAAGTTCCTGACTGAAACTGTGTAGCTAAACCCATGTACACGTGTACTTCCATTTCACCACAGTTAAAAGCAAAACACATGTAATAAAGTATTGAGATTTGTTTGATAAAATTTATCACTTAATTTTAAGTAAAACTGATTTTTTTTTCCCTTTTACATTCCTAGTACAATTTGGTGCCACGGCCTTGTTTGGGTTACAGTGCAATTCATTTCCCCCAGATGAGTTTTTTGTACTGTCAGTGCAAAGGTCAACAGTGAAAAAGAAAATACCTTTGCATCTGTGTTGGTCAGCTTTTTGTCACTGTGACAAAATAATCTGAGATAATCAATTTATAAAGAGGAAATGTTCATCATGCTTTATAGTTTCTGTCTATGGTAACTTGGCACCACTACCTTTCAGTCTGTGCCAAGGCAGTATCATGGTGAGTGTACACAGAGGAAGTTGCTTATGAAAGAAGGGGGTAAGGAGGAGGGTCCAAGAGGGGAGAGATGGAGAGAAGAGGAGGGAGATGAGAAACAGAGAGAAACTGAGACTCATGCACCTCAGTGACTCCCTTCAAAGGTTTTATCACCTCCTAGGAGAACCAGGGGCTGGTTACTCAAGTTAACATACGGGCTTTTTGGGATAGATTCAAGATCCAAACTATAGTACAGTATGAAGATAGTGATCTTTATATGGTCTCTATTTGATCTTACATGGGTTGTATTTGAAGAACCACTGAACTATTCTTTTTTTCTTATATTTGACAATACTTTATGAAGTACAATGTGATATATATGTGCATACCATGTATATAATACACAGACACACACACACACACACACACACACACACACACTGCATGTATACAACACAGATTAGACAAATTTAACATATCCATCATTTGATCCATCTTTTTGTGATGAGGCTTAAAATAGTCTTTTAGAAGTTTTGAAATACAGATTGTACTAAGTATTGTCACCATGCAGCATAATGACTCTTTTATGTGGCTGTACTATACTATATGTGGCCTTGAGGCAGCCCAAACCCTGGGCTGCAAACCTCTTACTATTGAGTTTTTAATTTCTTTATAGAAATGTCCATGAATCCAAATGACACAGTTGGCTTGCTTCATTGACTCTAAGATCTGACTGTTGTTAAAACACACTGCCAGGTACCACTCCCAGGGTTTCTGATTCACTTGATCTGAGGTTCAACCTGACTTTGCACATCTAACAGGCTGGTGTTGTTGGACCACACTTTAGAATCATTAGACTTATGTAATGATGGACCACCAAAACCTATCCCAGTGGAAACCCTGTCCCTCTGATTAACACCTCCCCTTCCCCACTGTCCTAGCTTCTGGTGAGCTACTCTTCCCTTCTAGGAGTTCAATTTTTAACATACAATTTTCACTATCCTTTCTAGCCACATACTCTGCTTCTATTAACTTTACTCCTCCTTTTGCCTGCAATGTTGTTGACTAGCTGATAAACGACAAAATCTTTTGTGTTTGTGTGTGTGAGAAAGAGAGAGAGAGAGAGAGAGAGAGAAAGAGAGAGGTGTGTGGGGGCCCAGGCTGGCCTTGAACTCACAATCCTGCTACCCCAGCTTCCTGACTGATAAAAGTACAGATATAAGCTGCCATAATCAGCCTTCTTATTTGTCTTTTAAGATCTGGGTCCAATTTCATTTTTGAGAAGTCGATTTAAGCTGATTTAATCACTAGGCGTTTTGTGCTACTTTATCATTTTGTGCATGGAGCACTTATCACAATGAGGACAGAGGAGCTACATCTAATATGCCAGACCCTGGACAGACTATTTTATATCTTATCATGAAATCTTCAAATTAACTCTACGTGATAAGTATCACTATAGCCCCATATATTGAAGGACCAGAGAGTCAAAGCTAAAGTCAAACCCAAGTTCATTATTTTAGCAATGTCTTTCCCACTATTTATTTCAAGGCTAATGACACATACTCAATTTATGTCTTTGGAACAGTCAAATAAATGTTAGAAATAGTCTAATACCACAATGAAAGGCTCTCCAAGTTTCTCATCTTTCAGGGCCTGCACTCTAGCTAGTCATCAGAGGGGTATTTTTCATTCTTCATTCTTTACAGACAGTTTAGATTTGGCATGTTCATTTACTTATAGAAAAAGTGTATTTTCATTTCTTTCAGCTGTATGTTCCCAGGCATGGGATGGTAATTTAATGATCACACTGCCATCAAGCCAGAAACACAAATGTTGACATTTGATTGTAATGTTTCCCCTCTCAAAGTTGCTTCAAGTAAATATCAATGACAATTCAAGTAAATGAGGTAATTATTTAAAAAGCAAATGGAGTATAGTTTCCAATATGCATATTCATGCTTTAAACTTTCCACAAGGCTAGAAATAACTATTGAATACTTCTTTTTCTATTCACTTCGGGATATTGTGAAATGAGAGAATTTAAATGTGCCTCTAAGGACAGTTCATTATCACAATCATGGATTTATTTACGTATCTTTAGAACAGTGGTAAGACTAATGATTCTAAAGTGTGGTCCAACAACACCAGCCTGTTAGATGTGCAAAGTCAGGTTGAACCTCAGATCAAGTGAATCAGAAACCCCGGGAGTGGTACCTGGCAGTGTGTTTTAACAACAGTCAGATCTTAGAGTCAATGAAGCAAGCCAACTGTGTCATTTGGATTCATGGACATTTCTATAAAGAAATTAAAAACTCAATAGTAAGAGGTTTGCAGCCCAGTTGGCCTGCCTCAAGGCCACATATAGTATAGTACAGCCACATAAAGAGTCACAAAACAAAGACTTAGCCATCATTTGGCTGTTTTCCAGGGTGTGGATAAATCTACCAGAGCCATACTTAAATAGGAGTAAAGTCATTTATTGATCTGCAAGAGCTATATGCCATTATATAAGGTTATCCCTCATAGATAACCTTAGCTATGTGCTATTTAAGTGGCTTCCTTTCTAAATGAAACAGGAATCTGAAATCCATGCATTATATTACTACTGGAGCATGACAGTCTATCACTGAGGATATAAAAAGGGAGCATAAGATTCAATTGATAAAAAGATTATTTTCCCCTGGAATGCATTGTGATTATGTCAGTTGCTTTGTTATTATATGAATTTAAGGAAAACTGGGACTTGCTAGCATTTTGACAACTAAGTGGAGGTATGTGAAGAGATCATTTTAGTAAAGAACATGTAGAAAACTTCCTGGCATTTTGCTAGGAAAATTGAAGGTATGAAGTGTTCATTTTTACTTATATATTTTTATAGAAAATTGGTGAGAAAATCTATCCTATCAATAAGAAGTTGTTATCTTTGCCACAGAGGAGGAGAGGAGGACAGGCTGGGTAAAGAAAGTTTACTGTATGTCAGGGGGAAGATGACTCAGAAGAATGAAATATTCGGGGTACTTGTTCAAGACTGAAATGAGTAAGGATTAAAAAGTAATCCTATTTGTCACAAACTTTGTATAAATGTATTTGTTTAGTTGATTTGTTATAACAGTAACAAGGAAAACAGGGTCCCTACACATAAACATTTGTATAAATAAAAACAGAATACATACAAACATATATACACATAGATACATACACGTGGGGGGTGGGGCTCAGGCCAGAACACATAGAACACATGCTACGGAGCACTGTACTGCTGGGTTATTCCTCTAGTCTTTTGCTTGATCTTGTGATCATTAATGATGTAAGGAAGAAAAAAAGTTCTATAGTGAAACAGATCACGATGTGAATTCTAGCTCTGATAATACTTTTTTTTTTCCTTTGATTTTTTTCGAGACAGGGTTTCTCTGTTGTAACTCTGGCAGTCCTGGAACTCACTCTATAGATCAGGCTGGCCTTGAATTCACAGAAATCTGCCTGCCTCTGCTTCCTAAGTGCTGGGATTTAAGGCATGCACCACCTCCTGGCTAATACTAACTTTTGATCTGGTCAGTTCTCTCATTTTCAGTTCCTCATCTGATGAATGCAGTCAATTTATAGGACTTGGTAGGATTTGAGAAAAATATTTGGGATGTACACGCAGAGAGTATTATGATCAAACAATAATTATTGGGGTGTTAAAGAAAACTAATGCCTAGAGAACTACAGAAATACAACCTGCCTGGGTGACGTGAGGATTGTACCTCTTGGGTCTCAGTATCAATAACCAACTTTTCTCCTTCTCCTACGTGTTAAAAAACAATCTATAAACTGCTTGCTGTCTGCTCTGCTCTACAACATTTGAAAAGAAGATTAAAAAGAGACATCAATAAAAAAACTAAATATTCACTTAAGATAAAGTAATACATATGAGGATAGCAACTTGGAGAATTGATTGAGTGAGGATTCCTTGGAGTCTTATTCCATGCATACAAGGGAAGGAGCATTCATTTTGCTTCTTCCTTACACGTTCTCAGTACCCAGAACATATTATCCACTGATATTACAGTGCTATGGATAAGCTCCCCTGCACTTACCAGAATGTGATTCACTACTTTAGCTAGAGATTCAGGGCCATAAACCTTGTTCAGTGCAGTGAGATTACTTTAATAATATTCTAATCTTGGAATGTAGTTATCAAGATGGATAATGACCACGCAGCACTACTTATAAGCGGAAATGGCTCTTGTGCAATCTTAAAAGATATAAAAGAAAACTTAGCATCTGAAAATGCATTTAAAGTATTTTCCTACATTGCGCCGATTTATTTTACATACCTGCAAACTTTGTCAGGAATCTGAGATGAAGAATGGCTACTCTTCTTCTCTTCTGAATTCTGGAGTAACACATTCTCTGTTCTCCCTCTTTCTGCTCCAGTCTTGCTTTGATCCACACTGAGCTGGCCTTGGTCAGGGTCACACCTGTACATGAAGACGATAGCAGGTTTCTCACTGGACTCTCCTTTTGCCTCTGTGAACCAGTGATGGCGCTGGACCGGAGGAGGAGGCAGCATGTGGATGACCGTTCCATCGAGGCCTACCAGTTTCCCTTTCTCTCGCTCTTTCTCTTTCTCTTCTTCCTCATCTGCTTTTCGGCGGCGAAAAAAACTTTTAAATGATATCCAACGTTTAGGTTTTGCATCAGCTGCTCTTCTGTTGCCTTCAGAATGCAAAACTGATTCAGCTTCTGTTGATCTGGTAGGACTGGTTGGCTTGGCCCAATTGGTAAAATGTCTCTGCAAAAGGTTACTTGCATGGTAAGGGGAGGAAGTAGAACGAGGTGGGGGAAAGGGAGGTGGTAGGTCACTCTGGGTGCTGGTCACTAATTTGGAGGGAGGGGAAGTGACTGGTTTTGGGAATGGGTCTTTCTGAATTTTGGTGGTAGGGCTTTCTGTGGTCTGATGTGCCTCAGCTTCCCCACTAGGCTGGGATGTAAAGAGAGATTTGGGTCGGACTGGGGTATTTTTAGGTATACTTTTTGTAGTATCTGCATCTGGAGGAATGGCATAAAGCTCTTCTACACTGCAAGCCTTAGGGCTAGACTGAGGTGCTTCTGGAGGAGTCTGGGGGGGCTGGATGGAAGCCACAATCTGACAAAGCACGGCGCTTGCTTTCTCCCTGGCAATGCCACTGCTGCCCACCACCTGAGACCCCTGCGTGCTTTCTGTTTTGGCAACAGGCTCTTGAGAGGGTCTCTGGATTTTTGCTGGGGAGCTGTGGCTGGAACTATAGCTCCTCTGTGGAGAAGACTGACCTCTGTTGAGACAATTGTTAAACTCCTGGACCTTCTGAGCTACTGAGCCTCTTTTACGCTCAGTGCTATTGGAAAACCCTTTAGCTTGAGGACAGTCTGGGAGTTTGTTAGTGGTGTTATCAGACACTTTGCTTTCAGTTTCTATTTCTTCATAGGTGTGGCTTATTACGCTTGTGGTCTTTTCCTTCACTGAGAGTTCTCCACTTGTCCCCAGGAAACTTTTGTAGATGGCGAGATTGTCATAAGCATTTGGATTAATAACGATGGGAACTTTAATAGCATTTTTGGAACTCCGAGCATAGGATGGCTCATCATGGATGATAATGGGGAAAGGGGGCATCCCAGCATTGTTATAACTATTAAATTTTATTTCAGACAAATTAGGTGACTTAACAGGGATGGTTTTGGAGGAAATGTTTGTAGTTGTGGGTGAAGTGGGTGCTGATTTATGGCAGTTTTTCCTTAGAGGAACATTTGGTCCAGTTCCCCCACTACTTAATTCTATTTTAGGGATCTTCTGTCGTGGACTGGTGCTGGAAGTCCACACTTCCTGGTATCGGATTGCACTGGACTTTTTGAAATGGGCATTTATTTGTCCTGGTGTTGATGTAGGTGATGTTACTGGAGAGTTTGGAGTAGAAGATGAACCTTTTATCTTGGGGCGCCCCAGGTGCTCACTGGCCATGGCTGCTGACACGTCCACAACAGTATATGGCTTACACAATGGCTGTTCTAGATTTACAACGCGATAGGGCTTTGTTTGTTCTTCTACAGGGACGAGGCTTATGGTGACTGCTTGGCCAGCGATATCTGTAGATGCTTTGCTTTCTGGCTTCTCAGTTTGTACTGCAATCTTGCCATCCTTCTCTTCTAAGCGGAGAGCAAGGACTGCTTTGTGTGTCTCTGGAATCTTTGCTGAGTTTTTAGAAGTTAGTGATGAGTCCTTCTCCTCATTCTTACCAGGTGGACTTTCGTAATTAGGCTCGATTTCTGTCATATCTTTAGATTCTCCTGGGTTACCAGGAGATATCCCCCCATTACAAATCTTCTGGGATAAACTACTGGCTGTTTCAGAACGTGACTCTTCTGTAAAGGAGGAATCTGGTGATGTGGAATCAGATGACACCATGCTTTGAATGCTTCCTTGACCATAGGAGACCCCAGCATTTTCCTCATAACCATTAAGTATTTCGTCATAGCTGTCATCATAGTCTACAGCACAGATTCTCTGCAGGGACTTATTACGTAAGGGGATAGTATTCCATTTTTTGCTCACAAAGAATCGAACAGGAGACAGAGTGTTTGCCCTGAAATTAGCAAAGCGAGGTTGCCCTCTCATGCGAATCTCCATGGCTAAGAGCTCTTCATCACTCTCATCCCAGCTCTCGTGTTCCTCTTCCATGTTACTGAAAAGCACGTCTTCCTCACTTTCCTCACCACTTGAAAACTCAGGGTAGCAGAACCTGCCCCCTTCATTACTGATGACCTCGGTGCTCCCACTCAGAACAACATGCTTGCGCTGAGACTCCTTTATGCTCCCTATCATACAGCTTGGAGGGATCTTTCTTTCCAATGACCGCTTGTAGCAGTCATTTATTCTTCCTAAGAATATTTCTCTGGAGTTTGTTTCACCTCCTCTTATCTGAGGGGTGGCATCCAGACCCGCTATCTCCTTCAGCACGTCCGTTAGTCCACTGTTGTTATTGGATATCTTCTTTGCACTGTCATTGCTGCCACTCTGCTGAGGGACATGGCCAAACCCTTCAGTATCACCTTCAGAATTGTTGTTAAGTGGTTTCTGGCTCAAAGAAGTTTTGTTTTGGTTCCACCCCAGGATGACAGGTTTGTTCTCGCAGTGTTCCTGGATGCTAAGCTCACCACATACACTTTGCCCATCTGCCACCATCATAGTGGGCTTTACAGCTATAGTGGGTTTTTTAGCCACAGGGGGCCGGAAATTCCCGGTGTTCCTGATGCGGTGGTTGTTACTATGGTTGGCATTAGTTTTCACATTGCCATGGGTGACAGATGTTTTCTCAGAGTCTGGAGGAAGCTGGTGCAAGCTTTTAGGTTTAAAGCAATTCTTGCATTCGCCAGGTTTCCAAACGTGTTCAGTAAAGGTGTTACAAGCAGACATTTTTAAAAATAGAACTTCACAGACAATTCTTTTTCTTCAGTGCATAGCAAGACTTTTATTTGCATCTGTTAGTTTTCACCTCCCTATGTTGTCATAGCAGCTCCTCTAAGTATGATCAATCTGTGGGGGAAAGGAGAGAAAAAAATCTGAATGCACTATGTGATTTACCATTATGAATGATGTGGAAAATAACTAGCTTTACTTCCAAGTTTTTCTTAACAAAATTGAGAAAAAAACTAATCGGGGTGCTTTATAATTTTCCTTTAGTTAACAAGCATCTTGGAAACTTAGCCTTTTAACTATAATTTTATGCAGTATACATGTATATATAATTTTTGGCTTGATATGTCTATGCAAATAATATTGTGAACCTCCTCTCCAGTAAAGGCCTCTCTCTGTGTGCATGTGTGCATATATATGTGTGCACACCCACATGTGTGTGGTATGGAATTAGGGGTGGGTGTGCTGGGGGAGGGGAGGATTTGGTGCCTCAAACACACAAGGCAAATGTTCTACCACTGAGCTACACTCTCAACCCCCTGGATTTGCCTTCGGTACTGCCTTTCTGTGTCAATCAATCTCTGTTTAACATTTCTTAGTCCCTATGGGTTCTTTTTCTTTCACCCACCCTTAAAATGTTAGCTACTTAAAAGACTCTTCAAATTCAATATTCAAAATGAATCCCTCTCTGTCTACTCCACTGTCCAACTCCAAACAATGTATCTCTCTTCTAGCCAGTCCTTCATACAGCAAGTCATTTTATTTTATACTTTAGCTAACATCACCACCATCTACCTAGACAGCTACGCTCCACACCATACATAACACCTGTCTTTACTTCAGACTCTGAATCTTACAGGACCCCACTCTCGCCAGCAGTTCAGATAGTCATTATCTCTTGTCTAGATTACTGGGATAGGTTAGTAAGTAAGGCTGCAGTCTTCAACCCATTCTAACCCATCTTGTTTTCTTTTTGCTCCTTCAGGTGTAGTAGAAACACACCAGCCGCACCTGGAACTGGTTAGAAATGAAGTTACTGTAGGTCCAACCCCAGACCATTAATTAAACTCGGATTTTAATTTCAGATAAGCCCACTGCTCTACTACACTGTCAGATGTAACTGTATCACCTCCTTACTTATAACTGGGTATTCTTGGTTAGTCTTACCTAACACATTGCTTCCTAATGTTAGTGTGCACACTGGGTGCTGCCAAGTGAATAAAAACTACACAGAGAACACTCTCTTACATAGTCAATCTCTGGGAAAGAATCAAGAATCTGAAATTTTAACAAGGCATTAGAACCTCTGAGCTGTAAGATGGGATCTACACTTCTTAGCATCTCTGCTTCATCTTGAAAATCAGCTCTTACTGTACTGTCCAATAGGGTTATTTATTTCTTCTCAGATAACTGAAACCCCTTTTTGTTTCCACAAACAAGGGCCTCCCTCCCTTCCTTGTGTGTATGGTGTGTGTAAGCATATATGTGAGTGTGTGCATATGTGCATGTGGAGGCCAGAGGATGATATTGGGTGTCTTTCTCAGTTGTCCTCCACCTTATTATATTTTGAGATAGGGTCCTTCAGTGAACCTGCAGCTCACTGGTTTGGCTAGGCCAGTTGGTCACAAGCTCCTGGGATCTGTCCCCAACAGCACTGGAGTTACAGATAATGTGTCACCACATCTCACTATTTAACACAGGCACTGGGGATCTGAATTCAGTTCCTCATGCTTCTTCGGCAAGCACTTTATTGACTAAGTAATCTCCCAGCCATAGGCTTTTCATTTTTAATTGCCAATCCACAGTTTTTATACTGTTTTAAAGGCACAGTTTATATCTCAGTCATTTCTTTAGGTCTGGGATAAGGAAGAAATGCTATAATTTAAAGTTCTGTGTTGCTCATCTCTCAGCGCTGCAGACCTTCTCCTGGAATACCACCACAGTCCTATGCTTCTTCTACTTGGGAATGACAATGAATTACATTGGAAGGATAAAACCTCCTGATTTCAAAAAAAGCTACAGTAAAACTAATCTTAGGTTGGACAAAAGTTCAGGGATTTAATACAAAAAATATGAAAAAAAAATCAAACTGATTACTTGACTCCTTTAAAATAAAATATGTTGGGTTGGGTGTGTACCTCCATGGTAGGATGGTTGTCTAGCACACACAATGCTCTGGGTTCAGTGTACATGTATACACACACACACACACACACACACACACACAGAGATTTGTATGACAATGAGGAGTTTATCTAAAATACAAAATAGAGGGGATTGCGGAGTGTAAATACAAAACCAGTGAAAACAAAAGATGGATTTGAGTAGATACACTGCTGGAGATGTATGTTTATATACAGATAATACATACCTTACAGATATGTGACTCTAAATATCATTTGTCATATAGAAATGCAAATAAAAACCACACTAAGGCACCACTATGAACTTACTGGAATAATTAGTGAGCATGTGCACAATTGTGGGAACTTCGATGGCTCTGGCACTTTGGGAAACAGTTTGGCAGTTTCTTATAAAGTTAAACATAAGTTTGCCTTGATACTTAGCAATCCCATTCTTCAGTATTTACTAGAAACAATAAAAACTTCTATTTACACTAAAACCAGTATACAGAGATTTAAATACAAAAACTGAAAACAGTCCAAATGCTATATGGTAACAATTACATAACTGTACACGTTTGTCAAAACTTATAAAACTTGACCACTGAAAAAGGTGAATTTTACTATATTTGAGTTAAACTTCAATAAACCTGCCTGAGCTATAAAAGACAGTTTTGGCTGGACAGAAAATTGACTTTGGAGGGACGTTTAAAAGGTTGCTATAGGCATGCTAAGATCTGATGAGAATCTGGCAAATAGTGTGGCATCACATCAGAGAAGGCACAGAAAGAATGGCTGGACTTTGGAGAGAGTTAAGAAGTGCTGATATGGGGTTTATGTACTCCAACAATGTGCAAGGATATTTACCAAACACTGGAGGAGGTGTAACTTCGGTAGGGAAGACGACCAGCGCATACTTCGTGAGCCTGCATATAACAAAGTAGGCAGCTGGTTTTTACCAATCTACAGCACAAAAGAGAACTCTGTGGATCTGTTTGGGGATGACTAGTATAGAAGAATTTTCTAGGCTAAGAAGAAACAGAGAATGGTAGACAATAAGCTGGGTTTTGGCTTTGGCTTTGTGAGAGAACCAGGGAGAAGAGCATAACTATTCCTTTCTCTCAGAAAAAGGTAAATAAAAGTTACACCCAAGGTAATGATGAGGCAGGAGCCAGAGAGAGAAGACAACTATTTCATATGCTGTGAGAGGCACTGAAGGTGAGGCCTTAGGGTCCTCTTAGACTTGGTGGTGTGGACTACACATATTCTGGTGTAGTAGTAAGGATGGATCCAGACTGCCGTGGGTTGGAGAGCAAAGTGACAGAACAACGGTGGACAACTCGGAAAAGTTTGGGTGTGAGAACTGGAGATTCAGAAAGAACTTCTTGATTTTAAGAATGGAGAATGTAGATAATGTTGAATGGTAATGCTGGGGAGACAGAAACAGGAGAGGCAGAAAAGGGAAGAAAATAGAGCACACTTCAAATCCTTTGTCAATGTAAAAATTGACAAAGCCCTCTTTTAATTTCTTTTGGCTGATGAACTAGGGGATCTGAAGACAAAAAAAAAAAAAAAAAGACATTTCTAAGTTTACAGCAAATGAGAGACCAGAACTGAGACAAAACTACACTATCCATGTTCTGTTTTAAAATTTTTATTTATATGATGTGTGTGTATGCCTGCGGAGGTCAGAGGATAACTTGCAGAAGTCAGTTTCTTCCTTCTACCGATGTGGGTTCTGGAGATCGAAATCAAGTTGTCAGGCTTAGCAGCAAGCATCTTTACCTCATGAGCCATCTTGCTGGCCCTAGAATATGTTTAAAACTGCTATTTCTATTTTTGTTAGTTCCTCCCCAACACCTTTGTTTAGTATAGATTTCCTAGAAAAATTAACCAAACCAAACCAAATCAAACTGAAAACAGAAACATTGTGTAATCCTATTATTCAGAATTGATTTCTATTAGCAGTTTGAGGTATTTCCTGCAAGTCAGCAAATTTTCTTTTTTTTCCTTACACGTCCTGCCTACTTAGCACTATATGACATTGAATACAAAAGAGTAAGACATCCTGCCTAATATCTTGTCAACCAAGCTTACCTATTCATGATAAGGGACTACATACTTTCTTTGTAAGCAGTAAAATTATGTTATTTTCCCCCAAGATTAATAAGTATGAAAAATATTTTCCAGTCTAAGTTAGTTAAATCAAAAGATGGCTGTTGAATTGTTTAGCAACTATCACATTAACAAAATTGCCAAATGAGATTCACCAAGAACACAATTAACTCATGTCAGCACTGTGTGTACTAGAAACTCATCTTGGAGTTGCTGTTCCTTTGAAAGTTCTGTGTACATCTGTATTTATGCTGCCATAAAACCAAGAGATGAACTGAGCAGACACCTTCGGTAAGCACCAGATGGAGCTGCTGTCTAAGCCACAAAACCTGGACTTTGAGGGCTTCATTTTAAACACTAATTATGTTTGGAGACAAAGATGTTCAGTTAAAGATGCTGTCAAAACTATTTTAACTTAAAACAGGCTCTTAGAGGAAGAAGCTGTTCCACATGCAGGAGGTCCATCCAAAGCACAATCCTCTGGTTTTACTGCCTTTGTGGAATGACTTGAAGGACAGTCGATAACACTAGCAGCTTTCCCCGCTCAAAAATAACATTCCCCAAACAGGAAATTTGAGCACCAAAATTATATTTGAGACATTAAAAAAATAAAGTTTGACTCCTGAAGCATGTACACAAGGAAGTACAACAGTCCATGCTGGCTCTACCTAGTTGTCAGAACAGGTCGGATACAGAGTACCAAAATGCAATGTTTGGTAAGAAAAGCTCATTTGCTTGTCTATTTCTTATAATATTTTTATTTAAATTTTTCCATAACAAAATATTTTGATTATGTTTTCCTCTCCCCCAAACCCACTCACCCTCTACTCATCCAACTTTATGTTCTCTCCCTTCTTCCCCCTTTCTTTTCAAAAAATAAAACAAAACAAAAATGAAAATTAAATAAAATAAAAAACCGTTAAGATAAAACAACAACAAAAATTTTTTAAAAAACCCAATGAAACAAAAAGCACCCCCTCAAAAAACCCCAAATCCATTGAGTCTGTTTTATGTTGACCTGCCTTAGAGCTTGGTTGATAAACACAAAAACACTCCATTGGGGAAAACTGATTTTCCCTTGTCCGGCAGGTTAGCAACTGCAGATAGCTTCTTGGTTAGAGGTAGAACCTGTGTCCACTTCTCAGTGCTAGGATGACTCCAAGGAAACAGTGTCCAGACACAATAGGATTGACACACATTTGAACTCACAGAGACTGTGACAATATATAAGACTGGCACAGGGTCAAACCAAACCAAATTCCTTGTAATCTTAAAGCAAATCCTCCAGATGAAATGGTTGATGGGAGAATTTAATGGCTGAAGCTGCTCCTAGAAGCTAGCCAGGATCCCATGCTCTAGAATTCTACTTTATAACTTTCAGGATAAAATCCCTCCCAGCTAGCTGATTTCACTTTGAATCAGGAAGGCTGTTAAGAACCTACTATTCCTTTTTGCTCTCTCTGCTGCTCTAACAATGATTATAATTAGTTTGCTTCTTATCCAACTGTTTTAAGTAGATCTGACACAAATAACCAAGTTCACACTGGATTTCAATCTTGGATTAAACTGCCAGCATCAAGAGGTAGAGCTCCTCAAGAAGGACACAATTCCTGTTCTTCAAGAGGGACTGTAGGTGGTCTATTAAACACCATACACAGTGCATTCCTTAAAGGTAACCAAAGGAAATCTGTTAATAATAAAAGAACATGGGGAAAAACTACTACTTCCTCAATCCTGCAACTCCTGAAGGCCGTTAGCTCTCTCTATAAAATCTGTCACATTTCCACGGTGGCAGAGTAAAGAATCCTTTAAGGACACACTATGAGGAGCTAGGCCTCATGTCATCCCACAGTAGTGGTCTTCAGGATGCCAGGGTAAAATTTATAAAGCAAGGTTCTCATTAGGATTTGTAATGGAATATGTGATATATATATATCAAAGGAAAATATGACAAGTAGCCTACGTCATTGTTTCCAACTTTTCCTTCTTCCACAGTGAAAAATGCTGACCAGACATTCTACCAGATGTCAAAACCTTCAGTATATGACTAAAAGGGTGGGGGAGGAAGTGGAAGCAAGCTGTAGGGAGAGGTTTGCAGGAGATAAAAGACAGCGTCAATGTGGAACACAAATAGAAATTCTATGAGAAGGACCTTAACTTGAGGCCTGACCTGATGATGATGATGACAATACTAAGAACGAAATCAGTTCCCAGCCATAAGAATAGACAAGCTCTTAAGACATTAGGTTCTCTTATCTAAAGAAGAGATCAAAGTAAAACATGTTTAATTTGCATATCTTAAAGCTCTATTATATGAAAGAAACAGCCCATCTATCTGTTCTAACCTCAACAGTGTGTGGGTCTTATTAGATGGTAGTCGTTCGAGGTAAGATCTGAGTAACAGCAAATGCACCACAGCACAACAATGCAGCTTGCTTCCCAGCTCTTCGTGAAAGTTTAACACTTTGATAAACTAACTAGTCAAATATGATTAGTACTACTCCTAGTTATACTTGATAGCTACTAGTTTTAATATTAAAGTGCGAAAATGTTCTCTGAACTTTGGTCAAACTTCTTAGGCCATTTGTAAGAGAAGTTTAAATGTTGTCTAATAATAACCAAGGGCTTTATAATTTTATTTTGTTCATGATCTGTCTCTTTTAGACTAGAATGTCCCTTCTTATACTGTTCTACTTGCCAAGACTATTTATCCTTCATGATCCTGTTCAATGTTACCTCTGTGGTGGATTTTCTTCTGACCACTATTATCATATTGTACCATACTATAAATATGTAAGTTCTGAGAACTTAGGACTGTGCTATGTCCTTTTCTTATTTGCATCAATGGACTTCTTAAAAAAAAAAAAACTAGATCCTAAGAAAGAGCATACTGAATAAATTCTAATAAGTAGCAGACACAGTGTCACTTGCCCACGAAGACTCATATTTTCAAACACTCTGCGATATGCATGATATTATTTGTCTTGCTTTTAGGATGAATAAACTGTGATTTGCCAAAGGCCACACAGAACTAGTAAACGGCAGAGCCAGGGTGGGTGAATGCTTGACATAAACGCACAAATGATCTGATTCAGCTCCCATTGCTACACCAGCAGAGAAAGCTGGGATAGGTAGACTTTAGATTAGGGAGTCGCGGCTGACAAAGAAGACAGGTTGTGCATAGATTAAAATAAGAGGAATGAGGAGAAGAGAGATGAGGGATATTTAAAAGGAAGGAAAAAAAGCAGAAGGAAAAGGAAACTAGAAAGAAAAAAAAAAAGAGCCGATTATTCTATTAAAAGAAATCCCACTTGTATGATTTTAGCCACATAATCATTTCTGAAGACTTCATTATTTAATGGGACTTGTACTTTGGTAGATGGTATTATATTTCCAACTAAACTAAAAATTTCCTTCTTCAGCTAAAGAAGAATAAACAATATATTCTGTAGAACATTTATGATTTAAACTTTTAAAGAAGAAAATTCTATATGAATCAAATTCTGAGTTACATACTACTTTGAGAAATACAGATTTACTGCTTCAAGAAAATACTTCATGTAACAAGTTTTAAAATGTACTGAAAGAGTATTTCCTAACCTGGGATGGAGAGTGTATTTTCAAGGGTCTGTGAGTTCTCAAAATAGGTTAGTACCAAGCTAAAAGCAAATCTCTGTCTAAAATAAGTTTATGAAAGGACTGGGGACATGGATCAGAAGTACTTGTGTAAGCATGTGGACTGGGGTTCAGATCTCCAGCACCCACATAAAAGACAGGTGTAGCCGCGTGTGCATGTGTGATCTCAGCACAGGTTCAATGGGCTGGTGGCTGGAGCTTGCTGGCTAGTCAGCATGACTGAAACAGAGAGCTCCAGGTTCAGGCTCAGACATATATACAAACATATATACATATATGGAGAATAACATGGAGAACAACATAGGATCACACATATAGTCAACCTCCTACAGTCGACCTCCGATTACCATATGCAAACCAAGGAGCACACTTGCCTTCATACACATGAGCATATCCACACATATACCACACACACACACACACACACACACACACACACACACACACACACAAAGAACATACACGCACACACACACACAAATATACATTAACATAAACATATGCTGGGCCTTTACTATGCCCACTTATTAAACTAATAAGCACAAAATTATTTCTAGGTCTGTGTGTACATTTGTGTTTATAATCTGAGCTGGCACCAAGCACACTACTAATATAAAGAATAATGGAGGGGAAAACAGGCTCAATTCTTACGTAAATGATTCAGTATTTCCAAGTGAAGACAAAAAAATGACATCATTATATAATCAGTATTTACTGTGCCAAAGTTGGATTTTTATTATGTTAGAAAGGGGCTGGAGAGATGGCTCAGTGGTTAAGAGCACTTGCTGCTCTTCTAGAGGACTCAAGTTCTGCTCTCAGTACCATGCAGGCTTCTTTACTTCTAACAGTTAGATTGTTTCTAACTCCAGCTGGCCTATAAGGCGCCCATACCCACATTATATATGCTTACACATGCATAGACACATAAATAATAAAAATAAGTCTTGAAAAAGGAAAGAAAGAACATGGCATAAGAGGACCAACTTGGTCCTCTTCTATTAATACCTATAATTCTAACACTTAGGGGATAAAGGCAGTAAAATCAGAAATTCAGGATCACCCTTAACTATACTGTGAGTCTGAAGCCAACCTGGCCTACATGAGACCCTGTATCAAAAAAGAAGTGAGTCAGGAGTAATGAAAGCTATAAAGGAAACTGGGGGTAGCAGGCAGTTCATATTCAGTATGAATAGCAATTTAGTATCAAAAAAGCATTTTCTATCATATTATAATATTATTAATTAGCATTTCACCAGGCCTTTTGTATGTAACTTTAATCTGTTTGGTTTATAATTACATGGAAAATAAAAATATAGAGAATTGTATTTAAGTACAATTTTATAATGTATACCAATGCTAAAATATTGTAGTTTTTTTAATTCAAGATTTATAAATTACTAAAGTAAAAGGTAGTGCCTTAAAAACAATATTCTTTTATTTTTAGGTAAGTATTCCTCTTGTGATTTTATTCACATTATTAATTTGCTAACCATCTACAAAGGGGATGTAACCATTTGACAGTTTTTAAGAAAATGAATTAAGAAAACATATAAAATGCTTAACTCTTTGGCTGATTCATAGTAAGCAGTTGGTAAACATTAGTTATTTCCTGTTATTAAATCTGTGCCCAATGAATATATGAAGGAGAGTGATCTCTCCCAGTCCCCTCTATGTGTATTTATACCCCATCTTGACTTAAAAACAGCATTTGGGAAGCTACTTCTACAGAAATTCTGCTAACTATATTGCTTAGGCTACAGTGATTGTGGATGGTTTAAAGTTTAAACTGCCTTGTAAAACTACTTGCTAATTATTGCTTCTACAGGTAAAATGTATTCCAAATTATTTACAACTGCCATGGGGAGGTGGCAAAAAAACTTTACCAACCCACTTCAGATTTATGTTTTGCATCATTTTCAAGATGCTATCAGAATATATCAGGAAAAAATTTCTCAGCAGCAGTGGAAAATACTACTGCTTGTGCTGTAAGAATGTGGGTAGGAGCTGGGCAATGGTGGTGAACACCTTTAATCCATCACTTGGGAGGCAGAGGCAGGCTCTTTGTGAGTTTGTGGATAGAATATCTCTAACAAGGCTAGGCCAGACAAGACCTGAACTAATGCAGAGGCAGTGGGAACTGAAGAGGCCTGATTTGAGAAGCCAAGTAGTTAAGATTTATTAACCAATGGTGCACTAAGAAAGAAATAAAGATGACCTAAGGTCCTTCTTAGTCAAATTCCAGGATGGTTTCCCAAGAGGATAATCAAGCTAAGATCGGTTACACTCCTTTAACTGTAGAGAAAAATGGGAAAGCAAAGCAAAGCCAAACAATAATGAAATTGAACTGATGCTCTGAACGGATATCAAATATATCCTAAAACCATGTAAATGATTAAAAATAATCATATCTTTATGATTTTTCATGAAAACTTGACTCTTAACCTTGAGTAAAATAATAGTGTAAGAGTGATGTGAAATATGCAGAACGCTTAAGTGGAGGGGGAGACAATGAAAGTGAAACACTGATAATCCTCTAGCTAGCTGTATTCTACTAAGTAGAAAAGTAGAAAAACAAAGCTGGGGCTGAGTAACTGAAGTTATGTGGTCAGTGACAGAGCACAAAAAATAGGAACTGTTACCATAGTATTTAAACACCCCAGTTGGGCTTTGAACACATGCCAACAGGTTTTCTAGTGCACACAGCCACAGCCACATCTTAGACTCAGGGAGCATACTGAGTTTTCACTCTCAACATGAGGACACATGCTGGAGGTCTGCATCACTGAACTACGAAAGAGGACCAGCTACTCTTAGACTGCAGTATGACAGGCGTGTCCCTGCCAGGCTTGAGTAAGTGCTAGGCACACGCTCTTATGGTTACCAGAGCACTTGGTATCATTTCTATTCCAATTTTAACAACCCATCACTTAGAAAACTTAGAAGCACAAATGAGCGAGACTCAATGATACTACTAGCTACTTTTGTAAGTTTATACAACTTACTCAAACTAATTATGCTTTATGGACCTTACCTTCTTTTTAAATAAAGAGGAACTTAATTCTTTATACCATAAAAGAAATCAGAAAATGAAGATATACAGCAACCCCCACCGAACAAAATCTTGCTACTTGCCCTTCTGGGTCTTTTCCAATACTCAGACCAAGCAGCACTTGTATACAGCTAAACAGATGAATGTCACATAATCAGCAGGCTATTTAGGAACATGAATACTTCTAAAATATTTTCTAAAATTTATAATCTATTCTAAACATGTAAATGAAAACTTGGGTTGAAATATGATTTTGAATAATTCAGACAAACTTAAGGCAAAAATGAAGTTGCAGTCAGTCTTTTACTAGCCTTAAATAATTAAAAACGTTTCTCATGTACAATAAGAAGCACTTCTGGTATGGAAATAATTACCTGGTACCCAAAGTTAACCTCTACAAAAGTGTACCCCCACATGCACACATGTACATTATATATGTTTGTATCACATATACATACAAAATAAATAAAAAGGTAGGGATATGGCTTAATAGTAAAGTGATTACATAGCCTAATATGTGTGGTTTCCTAGGTTTGAATCCCAATTCTAAAATAAAAAAAGAAAGGGGAGGGACTCTAATTATCTTTTCTGTGTTTTTATCCATTTGCAAATATTTAAGGATGTAATAGTCCCAGAGTCTATACCTCTTGCTCCCGTCTTCTAAAGCACTGGATGACAGTTACCTATAGACCTCTCTCCACAGACAACTCATTATCTTTCCTCCACAATACACACAGTCCTGTGCAGTTTCACAACACTGGGAAGCTTTCAGGTTGGGTCAACTCTGAATGGCCCCTCTCATGCAATATCCAACCAATGGCCAAATCTCTAATCCATCCTTTTAACCCCCTCTTGCAAGCCATATGAGTTCCACATTTTTTGTTTGTTTGTTTTTGATTTTTGTTTGTTTTTCGAGACAGGGTTTCTCTGTTGTAACTCTGGCTGTTCTGGAACTCACTCTGTAGACCAGGCTGTCCTAGAACTCATAGAGATCCGCCTGCCTCTGCCTGCCAAATGCTGGGATTAAAGGCATGTGCCATCACTGCCTGGCTAGATTTGTGTTTTGAATGGAATACTGAGATGCTATGTTGCTGTTTCCTAATTTCTCTAAAAATAGCTCTTTAGCATCTTATTTCTCCATAAAGCTATAAGGAGGTCTCAGCTGTCTATATAATACACTTGAACTCATAGAATAAAATATAATGGGTGTTCCTGATACTATTTTTTCATCTTTTTAAAGCATCATCTCCTGCAGGTTTACTCAAGTAACACCTGTCCAAAACTCTACAAACCCAGTCAAAGTGAACTCCCCTGTCAAGTCGCTCATCTTCCTCTTAGAATTAATTGTTCTTTTCCCTAGATCCCCATCACATGCCATTCATGGCTATTTGTGTACTTCCTTTCCTTGTTAATTTTAGATACTTGAAGGCAAGAGACATTTCTCATTCAGTTACAGCACTGTTGTTTCTTGAATAGACAAATTATGTGTTGTTATCTGGTTTTATTGAAGGCAGAAGCATTCACACAGTGATAAGGAACTAACAACTGTAGATGGGGAGGAAAAACATGAAAAAGCGAGCCTGAGAACCCAAAGGCATTTCAGTACAGGGCACAGCCCCTATAGCCTTAATGGCATTACCATATTCTAGAATAGCACTGTGTCAGATGTTGACACTAATTATAGTAGGGCAACAAAAAATGTTAAATTATATTTGATAATAAGAAACAAAACAACAAAAGTCTGAATATGTTTTGAAAACATTTTCATACACATGGTTTTATTATTTACATTTATTAGATTATAAAATAAATTCATTAGAACTTTAAAAAATAGGAGGAAAAAAGCACTCCAAATTGTATTTTGCATAAAAATCAGATCACAGCAATACTAAGTGATTATTCTAATTAAAATGTTTTAGTATTAAGAATCTCAAACCCACAGCAGTTAGCCAAAAAATTTTGGTAACTGATGCCCAATCTCTCCAAAGGCGAGGTAGAGATGGGTGGGTATTTTTTTTTTTCACTATGCTGACATAGTTGTTCACTCATTCTTCTGTCTTAATGTACAAACAGGTCAGAGAGGACATGAGGATGTGGGGAACACCAGTTACAAAAAGGAAGAAGAAATTGGACAGAGATAGAGGATTCAGAATAAACAAAAATGTGGGAGGACAACCAAGAGAAGTGAGAGGAAAAACAAGCAAAAACCACATTTGCAAAAAGGACAGCACTTCCTTCATTTTCCCCTCTCTTGACTTCCTTTGTTCTAATTGACTTCAGGCTGATGCATGTACCCTGAGATGCATGCTGAATTCCAATGAAGTCCTCCTACACATATACTTTATACCAACACAATCCAGTTAAAAGGATTTTAATTGGTGTGCACCATTCCCTGCAATTTCAACATTTTTAAAATGAATAGTCTCACTAAGTACCAGATGGTGACATGTACTAATTAATCAGGACTATTCAATGAATGAGCATATTAAAATGAATGCACCTATTAGACATGTGTTGCCGATGCACTATCCCGAGGAAGCTGCTCCGTAAATGTGTGCCTACGGAAGGTGCAGACTTACCATGAAGCTCAAGTATCTCCCACAATGATTTGCAGCAGCAATACCATCACACTTGTGTTTCCCTCTAGATCACTCAATATTTCATGTTAAGCAGCCATGAGTCCTACTATTCTGCTATAATCTATTTAACCTTCTTAAGCAAGAGCCAGCTAAATACCGGGTTTACAATTTTTCTGCTGTAGAGAAAGCTCTTACAAACTCATCAAGGTTGTTTTTAAAGGGACAATGGGTGAAAGACAGATCAAATAGTGTTCTTGATTCAGCTCTCTTCCTCCTTATTTGTCTGGCAGGCAGTGGGAGCTAGAGCACCACTTATTGAAAGAGTAACAAAGTAAATAATGGAATCCCGAAAGGCAGTTTGCCACGCTTGGATTTTCCTCAAATATTGTTTGCTTTGGACAGAAATATATAACCCATTGGTGGGTCTCAAAATACTTGTAGGATTTCTTTTTGAAAGAGGAAGAAATCTTAGAAGTCATTTGTTTCCTTAGCATCTTATATTCATGACTCTTCTTTTTTATATTATCTTTTATCACTATCATTTCAAACATATTCTAATAGAAAATTGCTCAAATCTCTCTAGATCTACAGGAAACTATTTTCTGATTTGGTGAAAACACTAAAAACTGAGCAGCAGATTAGATAAGGAGATAGCAAGGCACAGACAAGGCCATGGAGAAGGTACCTTGAGGCAAGTTTATTGTCTGGCACATAGCAATCAATGACAAACATTCACCACTTCTCACAGAAAATAAGGAAATGGTAGAGAAAATTTGCTCCTTGAAAAATCAACCCAAAGAGAAACCTAACTGAAAAAGTCTAAATATGATCCCTTTGGAGAATTTAGGGACTGTGATAGAAAGTATGATTTAGGAGTGTACCTTTCAAAGCTGAAGACAATATATACTGCCTTCTAAAAGAAGCCCAGAAGACAGAGTTTTGAGAAACTGGTGCTTATTTATGATGTGTGGCAATGGCTGTTGCTTAAAATGAAAGCATTACCCCAATGCATCCTGAGGAGAGGGCAAGCCAATAATAGAAACAACAAAATTTGTAGTTACAGACTAGAAGAGCCTCCCTAGTGGCAAAAGCAATTTTTATTTTATTATTTTCTTTGGACTCTTGCTTAAAAATCAAGAGATAGAATTTATACAACATATAAGAAGAATTTAATTAGTTTGAATGTAATTAAAAGTAAAAATGACAGGAACATTTCCATGTTGAGGTTTCTGTGCAATGATTGAATAATCTTTAAAAATTCCATTACTATGGTTTAATAATTTCTGATAGACCCACTGCTTTAAAAGTTTTGGTCATACTAGACAATTTAAATGGAAAATATTTGGGGGTAGTGTTCAGCATACAAGTAGGTTTTATAAGAATCTTGTGTCCTGGGGCTGGAGAGATAGCTCAGCAGTTAAGAGCACTCTGGCTGCTCATTCAGATGACACTGGTTTGATTCCTAGCATCCGCACATCAGCTCAAACCATCTATATCTCCAATCCCTTCTGGGCTCTGTGGGCACCAGGCATGCATATGGAGCATAAACACACATGCAGGCTTAACAAACAAAGCAAAAACAAAACCCATATACATAATACAAAATGAAAACATATTTAAGAAAAAAATAACCTCATATTTTGAGATAAAACCCATGAGACAAGATAAAATCAATCATAAATCTTCTTTCAAACACAAAAAGGAACCATGCTGGGAGACAGACCCCCTGACTCAATGAAGGGAAACAATGACTTACAACAACCTACGTAGACAAAGGCAACTTTCAAACTACTCTGAAAAAACAATCTATTGTGTAACTCTGAAAAAATGCAATTGATTAATTAATGCTCCATAAATCTACAAAGAGAGGAAGAGAAGGAGGGAAGAAGAAAAGAAGGAAGAAGTGAGCAAGCGAGCGAGCATGATATCCCTTGAACACAGAGGACAGGACTGACTTAATGTGAAGAGGGACGTGCTGAGCAACTACCCACTCTCAGGTCACAGCCAGCTCTAACCAGAGACTGCATTAATATTAAAGCTTTGTCTGATTTGAAATGACGCAGAAGTCAAAAATAAGTAACAACTCCGATAAAAAGCAGATGAATCAGATGCACATGGGGAACTAGTGTGGTCTATGTGTGACATTTAACATAGTTGTGGTTGGAGAGTCAACTCCTGCTTCTGTCTTTAAGGTACAGCTCTGAATTAGTCATTCACGCCTTTGGCTAAATGTCAGGCTGCTTCCAAGGTGCCTGAAATTCCTTGGAAAGGGGCCATGAATATATTAAGATAAAAATGGACATTGAATTAACTTTTCTCTGATGATAAACTAAAATAGTAAAAAGACAATATTCAGAATATGTTATACTCCTTGCAGTACTTTCAACCTACAAAGAGATAAGACTGATCCTTTCTTCATTAGAGAAAAAAAAGAAAGAAAGAAAAAAAAGGATGATGTTTAGAAATGGAGAAACAGTAGAATTGACAAGTAAAGCTTATCAATTTATATAATAAAATTTGGGGTTAATATATAGACCTTGAAGTTTGATAGAAAGTGATGAAACCCCCTTTAAGAATCTGTCCTTGATCATGATGTTCAAGGAAAAAAAAAAACAAAAAGCCAGACATAGGAGACAACTACCCCATGTTCTCTCTTATGGTAATTTGGATGAGAATGTCCCCAGTAGGCTCAGATGTTTGGACACATGGTCCCCAGTGGGTGGATCTACTTGGGGATGATAAGGAGGTGTGGCCTTGCTGATGGAAGTGAATCTTGGGGACTGGGCTTTGAGAGCTTAAATCCCCAGGCCACTTCCCGTTGGCTCCCTCTCTGCTGCATGTTCACTGCTCCTGGCTGCTGCTACACTGCTGCTGGCTGCCATGCCCAAATAAACTCATTTCCTTAATTTGCCTTGGCCATGGTGTTTCATCACAGCAACAGAAAATTACTACATCTCTCATAGGCAGAATCTCCACAACAATGAAAAGATGGGAAAGTAGAAGAGGACTATTTGGCAAGAGGAAGGGACCAGAGTAGGGGAGAGGACTATGGCAAGATTGTGAAAGTAAGCACAAATAAATTGGTACTTTTTTTCCATTTCCATACCATTTTTCTTTTATTGGAAACAGATTTTTTTTTTCTGATTATATTCTGATTACAGTTTTCCCTCCCCCAACTCCTCCAAGATCTTCATCACCTCCCCTACCATCAAAACCCACACCCTTTCTCTGTCTCTTATTAGAAAACAAACAGGTATCCAAAGAATACTAATAAAATAAAATGATAAAACAAAGAAAGAAAAATAGCCAAAGAAAAAGCAGAAGAAACACATATAGACACAGAGACACACAGCCATCCCCTAAAAACACAAAACCAGAAACCATAATACATACACAGAGGGCCTGTAAGGTTGTTTTTGTTTTCTTTTTTTTAAAGCCCTGAAAAAAAAAACGACACAAAGAACCTCCAAAGATGCCACTGAGTTGGTTCTGTATTGGCCACTTACTGCTGGGCATGGGGCCAGCCCTTAAGAGTGGTTTGCACATCCAGTGAGACTCCATTGCAGAAAACTAATTTTTCATTTGCTAGTCATTATCAATTGGAGATAGCTCCTGGGTTAGGGATGTGGGCTTCTGTCTACTTTTCCTCTCAGTGCTATGACACCATTTGATGCAGACAGACCTGTGTATGTAGCTACAGTCTCTGTGAGTTCATTTGTTTGTCAGTCCTGCTGTGTTTAAAAAGCCTTGTTTCCTTGGTGTTCTCCATCCCTATTGGCTCTTACACTCTTCTACCTTCTTCCTCTTCCACAGGGTTCTCTGAACCTTGAAGGGAGGGATTTGATAGAGATATTCTAGTTAGAACTGACAGTTCCAAGATCTTTCACTCTCTGTACACTGGTTGTGGATCTTTGTAGTTGTTCCCATTTGCTGCAGAAGGAAGCTTCTCTGAAGATGACTTTTTTCCCTTTTAACAGAATTTTCTTTAAGCTTTTATTTTCCTTTTAAAAAGGAGGAAGAATCTGTTCTCTAAAACTTGTAACAATAACCCTGAGTTGCTTGAACTTGATACATTTGTTAGCAACTATATAGTTGCTAAGTACATAGTTGCTAACAACAGAGCACCCATATCTCAGTACTTATATAGGGCAATTTTAATAGGACTTTTGGGGATGATGGGGGAAAGAAACTAACAGTGAGATAGTACAGTTACTGTGCTGAAAACTATGCCAACTCATCCATCCTTTTAACAACCCTGCATTATTTTTCTAACTTATAGATGAGAAAAATGAGACCCAAGAAGCAGGAGTTAATAAGAGAACGCAGGCCTGTATGACTCCATGCTTTATATGTATGACCCCATGCTTTAAACAATTATGACATATGTAAAATGAGTCACACCAGAAGTAAGTTGTATGGTTGTATTTGTAATAATCTCCTAAAGTTGGTAAAAAAAAAAAAAAAAAAAAAAAAAGGAGGACAAGTAGAAAAAGAAACAAAGATTAGAACCATATCAGTACCACGCAGAATGGAATGAAGTACACTGAATCCCACCAGAAAACCTTTTGGGAATGAAACAATAGCCTGGTAATCACAGCTGCTACTGAGCATGCTCTTAGTTCTTTATCATTAATCCTCCAACTGTCTGAACAGTAGTTCTAAAATGAGCAGATTCTCAAAATAAATGAATAATCTTTTGACTGCTGAATATAATTTTCAAATTCTGAGGTGAATTTCAGATTGTAAAATGCAAAGGCACTATACCAGATTCACAGATAAAACACGGTGCATTTTTAGTAGAGGACTTTCAAGCTTAAGTATATCTAAATAGTCTATAAAACGTAGATTCTGATTCAGGAGGTCTATGGTAACAGACCATACAGACTTTGAGTAGCAGTTTTTAGAATATACAACACATGGAATTGATAGAAATCTGGGAAACAGGAGCTGTAAAAAATTTTAAAATCACCTTTCTTGGGGCAAGCATAAATAGTTCAGTGGTAGAGTGACTGCTTGCCAGGAATGAGCTTCACCCTGGGTCTTATTTATAGCACTGGGAAAACCAAAAAAAAAAAACCCAAAAAAAACAAAAACAAAAAAAAACCCAGTTTCTATCAATCCCTAGATATGTGGTAAAAGCACAACTCAAGGGAAGTTTTACTATACTACACAGCATGATCTTTAAAACTAAATCAAGAATGAACACAATTCTGAAAAACAAAGATAGAAAACTGACATTATCACACATCAAAACTTGCTATAGGGGCTTAGAGAGATGTCCCAGTAGTTAAGAGCACTTTTTGTTCTTGTATAGGACCCTGGTTTGGATACTAGCACCTACATGGCAGTTTACAGTTTTGTAACTCCAGTTCCAGAGGATCTGATGTCCTCTGCTGGCTTCCACAGGCACCACGTGTGTATATGGTACAGGTAAAACACCCATACATATAAAAAATATCTTAAAAGATAAACAACAAAAATTTAAACAAGACAAAACTTTCTATAAGGATACTGCAGTCAAGATAATATAGCAATAGAACAAATAGGTCAATAGAAAAACAAAAACAAGGTCCAGAAATAGACTCATACAAATCAATCATCACTGACAAAGAAGCAAAGGTAATACTCTTCAATAAATGAAGCTGGAATAACTGTATATTCTCATGCCAAAAGAAAAAAAATTGTGATGCAGACTATATAACCTTTACAAAGATTAACCCCAAAGGAGTTATAGATCTTCATGTAAAATGTAAAACTATTACAACAACTAGACAATAACAGGAAAAAATCTAGTTAGCCCTGGGTTTAATGATGACTTAAAAACAAAATCAAAATCATGGGCCATGAAAGAAAGATCTGACAAACTGGGCTCAAAAAATTAAAAACTACCTCTCAGTAAAAGACATCATGAAGAGAATTAAAACATAAGTCACATACTGATAGGAAATATTTGCAAAAGATACATGAAAAGGGTAGTTACTCAAAATTTATAAAGAACTCTTACCTCTCAACAATAAAAACCAAAACAATCTGGTTTAAAAATGGGCAAGGGTTCTGGAGAGATAAAGAAGATACACAGAGGTAAGAAAGCATATGGAAGTGCTGTTTCGTTTACTGTAAAACACTAAGACAACACCACGCACTTATTAAGATGGCTAATACTCAACATACTGACAAAGCCAAACACTAGTCCAGGATGGGAAACAACAAGAATAATGGTCATTTTGAAATACAGACTACCAACAAAAGAAACATAATCTTATCATATAACTTATTAATCCTTGATATTTACCGAGTAGAGTTGACAATTCAGGCTTAAAGAAACCTGAACATAAACAATTATCTATAGTAGCTATAGTCACAACTGCCCAAAAAGAAACCGTCCTTCAGGAAGTCAATGAAAGAATAAATTTTGCTACACCCATTTTCTAAGTCCATTTTCTATTGCATATCCAAAACCGATAATCTATATATGTATATAAGGAAGTTTGTCTACCCAGCTCCAAGTTATGGAGACAGAGAAGTTCAGGTTTGGTGGATACATTTGGTGAGAGCCTCACACTGCTTCCTAACACAGCAGATACAACACACAGTGGAAGGAATGTATGAAAGAGCTTCAAGCAGGTGTATTCAGCAAATAGGGAAGGAACAAAGGAGCTGACTGACGCCTAACAACATACTCCAGAATAAACCAATCTCAGAAGAATAACATTAATCCCTCTTAACGATACTACTTCTTGACATCATTACATTGGAGACCAGTTTTCAATATGGGTTTTGGCAGAAACAAACCACATTCGATCACAGCATCTGTGTAATACAATACTAGTGGAGAATATAATTTAATAACCAAGCCAAGAAAAGAGATGAAGGAATTTTAGATATATATTATGAAGAAGAAAAAGAAGCCAATCCCACAGGGCACATACTATGATTCCAATTCTATGACATTATAGGATATGCAAAATTATGGAGAAAATAAAAGGATCAGTGAAAGAAGAACAGAAAGATGGAGTGCCAGTCAGTTTTAGTGCAGTGGAACTATTATATTTAATACTATAATGGTGACTCCAGGCCATTACACATTTATCAAAATCCTTAGAATATATAAATCAGAATAAACTATGAACCGGGTGATAAGATAACAATGCCAGTTCACTGACAAATAAATGTACTGTATTAGTGTGTGGAATGTTGATTGTACAGGAGGCAGTTTGTGTGTGTCAAGGAGGTTTGGTGGCACACAGAAGAATCTCTGTATCTTCGACTCTGCAATAAACTGAAAGCTGCTCTAAGAAATAGAGTCTATGTGTCTCTATCACACTTCTTCCTCCCAAGGTTTGGGGATCATCAAGAAAGGTGAAAAGATTGTAAAAACAGGAAGAGTGTTTCCTGGACACAACAGAGCAGTTGTACATGTGAACTGACAGCAGCTGTGACTGCATATATGACACCTGTATAAGATCAAGTCACACAAAATCCCAGCATGAAGTGGGAGGGACTCCCACTCTGAGCAGAAGAGCTATTGCCAAGTGACCGTTTTTCCTTCAGGGATACTATCTCTGAGAGGCTACCCATGTTCTAGTAGACACATTATATACATGTATGAAATTCTCAATCAATAAACAAAGAAAAAAACTAGACATTTATAACAAAATAACAAAAACGATGGACTCTGAAGCAGTTAAAATCCAGTATATTAAAATAACTGATTTTGGTAAGATAGAAGAATTTATGGAAAATTAATTGGTTAGAAACAGAAGGAATGGCCTAAAATAAGCATGAAAATTACTAAATTATACATGTCTTTGTGCTTTTGCATTACTACTTTGTACAGAGATACAAAGCACACAAATCATTACTGGGCTGCGGCAGTTCATGCCTATAATCCTAGCTAGTGAGCTAGATTATGAATTCCAAGATAGTCTAGGCTACAGAGTGAGAGTTTGTCTCAAAAAAACCAAACAAACAAACAAATATAACCTAGATCATCTAAAGTTTCCCTTTTAACTGTTACCACTTTGAAACAATTTAATTAATTAATTTCCCTCTGTATATGCCTCCTACCAAATTTTCGAAAATAAGAGTTAATTGTCTACAGGGTAGCAAGGCGGTTTACATTTCAAATTCAACTACTTATTGGCTTATTAGAAAGGCAAAAAGTAAGTATTGAAAGAAATAAAAAAGAAATTGAAACCAGATCTAAAAAAGAGAAGATATAGTTAAGATCACACTTTAACGCTTGTTAAATGAGACATTTAAACTGTTTGTGACATACAAGATACAAAGAGTCCAAGATTTCCCTATACCTTAATCTACTGAGTGTAGAGGTTTTAAGTACCCAACTGAAGTCCAGACACTATATCCATTTTGTCCTGAGCATTTTTTTTTATCCTTCAAGAAAAGACATCTTTTATAACAGAAACTATTAAATAAGCTAACAGATGGTGAGGGCACTGAATCAAGTCTAATTTGAGTTGAATTCAAGTTTGATTATCTGGAGACAGAGGTAATATACCTATATTAGTATCAAATGTCTAACACTGATAAAAATGTTACAGAAGTATGATCTACTAGAAAGCTTTCTGGGACCTAGAAGATCCCCCTCCAGGCAACTAGTTTCAAACTCTGGCAAAGTCACACATCCTTAATCTTTATGACCGACTAATGATGAACAGCTCTTCTTTTATAATATGTTAAAAGAATAAAAATACAATATTTTTTTTATTTTTTCTTCTACTCAGCATGCTAGATAGAAGAATAATAGCCCTCTCAGAGATGCCCACATTCTAAAGCCAGAGTGTATAAAGTCATCACCTTCTACAGACTCTTCTCTCTCAGAGCCCTCAGAAGAATATGACCCTACTAACCTGTATTCTAGCCCACTGGTCTTGATTCAGATTTCTGATGTCTACAACTACAAGACAAGACACTTGTCTTGTTTCCAAATTCATCTATGACAATTTGTTAGGGCAACAATAAGAAACTAATAATGCATAGGACTTAATCTCAGCTTTGGATACTCATTCACCCATTGGTTCCTCAGCCAGTTGTTTATAACTCTACTTGTCTCCTCATTGAGCAAATAAGGATTACCAATGGTAATTTGAGTGGCATTGAATAAATCACAAAGTGTTAGTTATCCTTATACATATTTCTCATGTTATACCATAGCACCATAATTCAATTATTTTTTTCAAAACCTACATTCAACTTAGTTTTCACACACAGAAGAAATACTTATTAATACATCTACCATTAAAGTTCTGGGTAACAGACTGATGTAAAACTCAGTGGTTTGGTCTCATGGACTGTAAGATTAAAGGTGTTCTAGAGCTTAATATTGCAAAGGAAAGAAGTACAATATGTATAATTATTTTTAAGCTTATGCCAATCTACCATGTCATGATTTTGCACTGATTCTATCCTTAGATTATGTCTTTATCTTTCAGGAAAATGTGACTTTAAACTGTGACAAGATGGAGACACATGGGCAATTAAGAGACAGGGAAAGAAACATCTGACACTTTGTATTTCCTGCTAGCTGAAAAGTCAGCTGTGTAGACATAATGGACAAAATCAGAACTTTTATGAAAATTTTCTGCATTGAGACAATTCTTCCTTTTCTGAGAGACATCTCAAAGACTGTTAAAACAGTTAATGAACTATGCTTAATGGCATATAGCATGTGACTTCTGAGTTTAACCTTCTGAGTTTAACCTTATCAGCACCCCTCTCTCATCCCTACACCTCATAAATCACCTTATAATTTCATCCACAAAGGGAAATCCTTTAAGACAGGAAGAAGGAAGTACACCAGTGTGTACTTTTCTCTACAACTCAAAACTTGGTTTTATTCTTCCAACCCAGTTATAAATTACATCCTATGAGCAATGTAATTTCAAAACCACAAAATCACATATACACACATAACTCTTTAGAAGCCCACTTGGGAGCATACTAATTTACCAAACTTCAACTTTGCTTCACAGTGGCTGACACTGAGATTTCTTCTGTGATACAATCAAGGTAGTAGCCATACCTAAGTGGAAGTCTCTATGGTAGGGAACTTCTCCGGCTATAGTCAACAGTGTTGCTATGCCTTCCCCAGACTGTGACAAAACCAAAACACCTTTGACGATCAGAAGTAATAAAGCTTAAAAATAATAAGGCAAATCACGATAGTCTATTTTAGTAATAACAAAGAAAAAGTTAAAAGGCTGTGAAATGGTTTGGTTAGCTATCAAAATTTATACAGTTCATATTAGAGATGAGGAGTATTATAAAAGATCAAGCTGGTGAGTCATAGCTGGCTTGCCACTTGTTTTCCATTTAAATCTGCCTAAATCTGTTTATATGGAACAAAGGCAGAGCTCAATAGCTGACAGATTGTGTAGGGTATGAAAGCTCTGACATGTTTTTAATCTGTAAGTTCACCGAACTAGTGTTATAACATGTTTGTCAAGGGATGGATGCTTAATCCCCCTTAAAAATTATTAAAATAATATAAAACAGAATTTCTCTAGTTGTATTCACAAAGATTCTTATTAATATTTACTCAGTTCTTCATCCTTGCAGGATTATGTATCTTTTGGGGGGAAAGGAGTTGAGATTCTCTAGGGCAAACTTTGTATATAACAATGCTATGCTGCATTGTCACACAAAGCAAATGTGTTTATGCTCTTCATATGTGACCTCTGGTTTGCAGGTGTGCAGCTTCTGATACATTATTCTGTAAGTACAAACAGTTGAACTGGTACCATTGGACATTACATGCATTCATGGTGACTTGGTAATCTAAACATTATATTAATAGTCATAAATCAAACATTAATAATGTTTTAATTTACCATTGAAAACAATAGGATTTTGTTATTTAGATGACAAGTAAGTATTCTTATTTGACTATTAAGGGTTCTCTACACCTCGGCACTGTCTCATGCATCACCCACCATGCTTTTCAATTTGTGCTGCATTGGCAGTTATGTGGAGAGGCCCAAAGTTTGCTATTTGCCGTCAAAAATTTTTTACAATAGTCGCTTATAAGTTATTGTATTTTTAATTCTAGCATGGCTTCTCCAACATCGAAAAAGAAAACAGAACACCTGCAAGAAAAACTATGGATGAAGAAAGAATGTTCAATGAAAAGTAGACAGAAGACTACTTTGTCAAGGCAATTAGTGAGGTGCTCTGTTTAATTTGTAGGGAATTTGTTCAAGTTTTCAAAGACTATAATTTGAAAGGCATTGTACATAAAAACATGCTGTCAAGTTCAGTGTGTGTCAAGAGCTGCGTCATGAGGACAAATGAGTAGAACTTAAAAATAAAAGTCTTCTCAATAAAGTATTTTTTTCAAATGTTACACTGAAACAGATTCTATAGCTAAGTGGTAGCAAAATAACTAAGATCTTTACTGACAATGATCTTATTAAGATATATATGTATGTGCACACACATACATGCCATACACACACACACCCACACCCACACACACACACATGAAGAGCATGGCTTAATTATATGGTCTAAGAAAAGACACATGTTTTTAAAATCAGTTGGTGTCAGCAGACTGTGGTCAGGTGAAATGATGAAACTGGAAAATCAAATGACGTTTAGCGAGTATGAAGTAGTAAAAATGTTAAGATGATTTTCTTTATTCATTAGTATTGTTACGTCTTAGTGATAAAAGAGAGGGACTTATGAAGTATTATTACATAGTACATTAGGAAAATTTATGCACAAAAACATTAAAAATGGATGACATCATGCAAGGGCCAAGAAATTAAATCATTGCAATTCCAGGAATGTCTTAAAAGTGTCAACATTGACTATGGCTACATTTATTTTATGGAAAATGGTTGAATCAAAGAAAAACAATGACAAGAATTTATGACATGTTACCCAGTTGTGTGTGTGTGTGTGTGTGTGTGTGTGTATAGTTCCAGGACTTGACAATTAAAACTACCTTACAAATTTAGGATTTTTAGTGGATTTAACCATTCATTTAAATGAGTTAGACAGAAGTCCCTAAGGTGAAAAACCAACTGATCAATACGTTTCAAGTCATGGCAGCATTAAAAAATAACAAAAAACAAAAACCACAACTGAAATTATGGCAGGCTCAAATCGAGGCAAGCAATTTTATGTGTTTTGACATGTGAATTAAATGCAGTCCTGTGAACAGCAAAAATCATATAGTTTTGCTTTATGATTTCATACAAAAATTTCAGATGTTTTATATTTAAGAAAATGGATTTCAAGATTCTTATGAAAATAATGAGTATTTTGATATATTTGTAACTCCTGTTTTAGTTACCTGACAATTTTCAATTCAGACCTAATGCCCCAAGGCTATCATTTCAATATTTGTGTGTGTGTATTGCATGAGTTTGTGAATACCTTGGTTTTGTGTGAAGGTCAGAGGACAAAGTGTGGGAGTCAGCTCTCTCTGTCAATCATGTGAGTTCCGGAAATAGAACTCCGGTCACAGGTCTTGGCCAAAAGTGACTTACTTGCTGAGGCTGGCTTCCTATAGATAGTTTCTTATGTAAGAAACAGTTAATCAGAGGACATTTTGAACTCTTTTCAAAACTTCAGCCTGAGTTATTATACAAATAGTTCCTACATAAATATCTATATAATATTTTCTAGAGTTCAGTATGGAAAAAAAAAAGGATTTCAGATTTTTTTCAGTCAATAAAGGAAATGTGATGTGAATCACAATCCCTTGTACTTAATGTATTTTGCAAGTGGTAAATTTTTATTCATTAAAGAAATGGAATGAACTAGAAACTTAACAAGCACAGTTGAGTTCTATCCTATGTATTTGATCAAGAGAAGTAAGACATGAGGCCTGGGGAAATGACTCAGTTGATAAATAAAACACCTGCTATGCAGGCATGAAAACCTGAGTTCAGATCTACAGCACCCATATAAAATCCCATAATCACAATACAGGTGGGAAGGAGGTGGCAGAGACAGAAGGATCCCAGGAGCTTACTGGCTAGCCAATTGGTGAGCCATGGGTTCAGAGAGAGACGGTGTTTTAAACAAAAATTAAGGTGACGAATGATATAGGGCAGAAACTCATTGTTGACCTGTAGCCTCCACATATGCGTTCAAGCCCCCTCCTCATCACATTACAACAAAAATAAGACTTGTACACGTCCAGCTTTGGGGGAACTAGGGTAAAATAAGAGTATGACCTTGAAATAAATTAGACTAGTAGGGGAATAGAAGTACACAAATGACAAAACATAGGAAACAATGAAATTTTTAGAATAGAGAGTTCAGAGAAATGAAACTTTGCTTCAAGAAGAAAGAATAAATGTAAGTTTTATAAATAGCATAAATTTGGGCTTACGTGGTAGACAGGATTTTTTTTTTAAATAAAGCCTTATTTTCACATAGTAAAGTCCACCAAGTTTAAGCTACAGTTTTGTGATTGTTACTTGTGTATAGCTGTACAGCCAGCATAACGATGAAGGCATAGAACCTTTCCTCAAACTATCACATCAAACAGTGCTGGAGGGGAAAAAATCAAATTTCAAATTTGGAGTACAGTTCGTAGTAAATGTGTATAGTTTTAGTAGAACAAACTTTTGTTTTCTTGTATTTTCTCTTTGTTTAATTTAATTGATTTCTGCTATTATTTCCCTTTGTTGAATTTCTTTTTCCTTTTTCATTTCAGTTTTGTAAAATAAAAGCTTAGGTTTCCAACTGGCAAGTATTTTCTGGAGAAGGCTAGATAGTAAATATAAGCTTTGCAGGTGACACAATCTTTACATTCAACTCTGCCCTTGCATGAAAACAGGTATAAAACATGTATAAACACTTTGCCACAGCAGCACACCCTCCTCCTCCAGCCCCCTCTCCCTCCATTTTCATAAACACAAGGAGATGGGCTAGATTTAGACTATTCAAATAGCTTTCTGTTCTCTGATTGTGAAGAAATACTTTCTTTGATTTTTAAATAACTTTGAGGGGACTGGAGAGACAGCTCAGTAGTTAAGAGCACTGGCTGTTCTCCTACAGGACCCGGGTTCAATTCCCAGCACCCACATGGCAGCTCAGACTGTCTGTAGTTACTCCAGTTCCAGTGATCTGACACCAATGCACATAAAATAAAATTAAATACAAATTATTTTTAAAAAACATTGATTTTGTATCTAATTTAGAAACCTCAGCAACCTTAAGGGCATTAACAACTCTTTTATATTTTTGAAGATTTAGCTCTGACATTTAGAACTAATGATCTACTTTGAGAGTTAATTTTGGTTCACTGTGAGGTAAATGAAAAGGTTGTTACCACCCCCCACACACACACACACATTTCACACAGCTAATTGTTCCAGAACTGTTTACTGAAAAGATGACCCTTTCCCACTGACTGGCCTTGGCATACTTGTTTAGGAAATGAATAACTGAGCACTATGTAGGGCTGCGCCTAGTTCTGGTGCCTCTGTTTCTTTTCTACTCATCTATTTGTTTTCCTTCACTCTGAGTGACCCTGTCTTGACCATTGTGGCCTTCTAGGGTCAAAGCAGGACTGTGCACAGTCTCTGACTTTGTTACACTGTTGCCTTGGCTTTCTAGTCCAGCTGTATCTCTTCACAGATTACACAATCAGCTTTACCAACTCAACCATTACACTGAAAATTTTCCTCTTATGTAACACAGACATTTAAAGAAACAGTTTCTTCTAGATTAAAACTTTTGTACATTCGACAAATTTTTCTATGTTCTGTTTTCATTATCAGTTTAAAATATTTTAATTAGTTTATGATTGCTCCTTACCTGATAATTTATACTTTTCAAAAACCATCTTGCTGTTAATCTCAGGTCAGAAAACAAACTTTAACGTTCTATTCTTTTAAAGTTTGAGACATGTTTTTTGGCCCACATTTAATTATATTCTGATAACTATCCCATGTGCACATAAAAAGAATGTCCTTTGTGTCATTACTTAGTGTACTGTTAAATGAGCATCAACTAAGGCAAGTTGTTGAAATATTATTCAGATAATCAACATATTTGTTTAGTTGGTAAAGTAGTACTAAAATCAAGCATGATTATAAGTCTACTTTGTTCTTTTTTTGTCAATTTTTGCTGTATGCATTTGAAGCAGTATTATTGACCATATACATGATATGTTGTTTTAGGTTCAGGTTGGATTCCAATTTAATTTTTTATTGTATTACATCTTTTTTGGTGTTCTTTTAATGATTTTAAATAACGTATGTGTCTATGTGCATTCAAATTTAGGTAGTCAGAAGTATTGGATCCCTCTGGAGCTGCAGTATAGATGGTTGTGAGCAACCACATGTTGGTGCTGGAATTCAGGTCCTCTGCAAGAGAAGTATGCACTTTTAACTGCTGAGCCAACTCTATAGCCTTTTATTCAATTTTTTATCTAGTATATTATGCATTTTTTATATAAATCCTAGGGATTACAGAATATATCCTTAAGCTTTCTAAGTTCATTGTTCTTAATAATGAATTCCTTCCCATAAAATGTAGGTATGTAATCACACAGGCCCCTATGTTTTCCACCCCACAGCATAAATCTCACAATATGATAAAATTTTGTGGCTTAAAATGATTATACAGACCATCAAGAAAATAAAAGAAAGGTTTTAAAAATGTCCTTGCTTTTCTCTCAGATACTTAGCATTTTTTTCGTTCTTCATTCAAGATTCAAGCTTCTATCTAGAATTATTTATCTTCAGCCTGGATAGATTCTTTGAACTTTTATGCAGGGTGGTGAGCTGATGCAGGTTTAATGGTACTGAATGTTCCTGGCTTTTCTTGATCTGAAAATCTTTATTTTGCTTCTATTCTTGAATACTTCTACTGAGTATAGACCTTTAGGCTGATTATTTTTGCTTATTAGTTTAAGATTATCATTCTTACTATTTCATCCCCAACAGGTTTCTGATTAGAAGCCAAGCATTAAGCACATTAAATAGTTCCTTTATATATAAGAAGTCATTTTTTTTCTTGTGGTATTCAAGATCTGCTGTTTTTTTGACACTCAGCATTTGACTATGAACAGCTTAGGCAGGGCTCCTTTATGTCTATTTGGCTTGGTTGAATTAGCATTTGCAATTGTTCTTTCATCGGATGTATGAAGGTTTCAACCATTAGTTATCGTACTCTTCTTTTTGTTCCATTCCCTCCCTCCTTTTGCTGCTATTCCAATCACTGAGTGCCATCTGATGGACCTTTGAAGGTTTGTATATGTCCTTTTGCCTGGGAAGTTTTATTTTTCTTGTCTTTACTTGGATAGTTTGAAATCCTCTCTCTTTCTTCTGTTGTTCTACTCAGCTGGTAAGCCCACCCAATGAAATTTGTATTTCAGAACTAGTATTTTTCAGTTCTAGTATGTACACGTGGATTTTAAATTATCTTAATTTTTTTCTGTTGAAATTTTCATGCACTGAAACATTTGTTGTTGTTGTTGTTTTAGCTTGCCAACAATACCTCTAAAAGCTACATGAAAACCCTGGTTTAGTTCCAGCATCTGGATCATTTAAGGGTTAGAACTAACTGATTATCTTCCAACAGTTTCACTTCCTCATTTCTTTGTGTGTCAAGTAATTTTGAATTTTATCCTAAGCTTCTTGATTCTGTCATTTTTCTCTATTGAGTAGTGTTTTCTTTGTTTCCAAAGACTATAAATCTCACTGCAAATGTTTCTTTTTCCTTATGTAGCAGATGTTTTGCTCTTAGCCAGACAGATCTGAGTCTATGCTGAGCATGTAAGGTTCAAGACTCAGTCAATAATGTAGGCACAAAAAGAAAAGAAAAAATGAGCATTAGTTCATTTTTTTACAGGGCACATTCTCTCAGATCTCATAATTTCCTAGTTGCTCCCTTTTGGTTCACAAAACCAGGAAGGCTACAGTTTTTAATATGGCCCACTGCCACCCATTCAGTATCTCACAGTTTGCAGGTGGTCTGTGGCTCAAGGAGAATATGAGGTGACAAGAATATAGAAATGTAGGATGTACAAGGTTATTCAAGGACAGGCCTAAAGGTAAAGAATCAGATGAACAGTGATGCAGGAAATAATGCTGTACTACAAGGGCAGAATTAAATTATTTAAATTGTTGAACGTCAGCTAGATCTAGGAACATGGCCAATCAAATATGTTTCAGGCAGAAGGGTAATAGAATAATATACATTATTTTAGAATCAGATTAATATATGTGCATGGTATAAATGAAGATGACTGTATTAAGGAGATTAATAGAGAGGGAGTTCTAAAAAAATGCAGGTGGAGGGTAATGAAATCTTAATTAGGCCACTGACAGAAGGATAGAAAAGAATGGAAATGAGATGATTCAACAAATGACTGAATGATAGTCCTAAAATTTTTCAATAATCTCTCAACAGAAGATTAAACTTTGCTACTACTATATGGGGAGCATACTGTCTGTTTAAGTAATGAAGTCTACTTTAAAAACCAGTTTAAATTTTCCTTATAAGCCAGACTTATTTGGTCAGCGAAAATTACATATTGTGGTTTTAAAGTTTTGGGTATCAGATGAGTGCTTTTTAATATGTGATAAACCTATTTATAGCAACTTAAAATGGATGCTTTCCCCAAATTTTCTCCCCAGAAGAATGTCAAGTTGTAATTAAGCAAACCAATTCCAGGATTGTCTATGCTCCAGTCACATCAGTTTTCATATATACTTAACAGTCTGGAAGTCTTTTCTGATTGTGATCCTATGAAAGGGGAAGGTGGCTCTTAAGCTATCATCGCCAAAAGAAGTAAGTACCCAGCAAAACCAGTATTTCCCAATGTAGACAGTGGTTATTATCTTCAAAGCACTCTACCTTCATTAGCTAATTAAAAAAAAAAAAACCTCACTAGATTATCGTATTAGAGTTTGATACATTTATCAACAGGTAATGCTTTCATTATTATAACTTAAATAATTTTCTTTTTGAATCATACTTCACCACTGTTTCTGAATGAAGATATCAACATTCCCTCCCTCCTTCACAGAAAGAATGAATGCATTCAAAGAGATTAATAATTTAAAAATGACCAAAGTAAAATACAATTGAATTTTTTATTTTCAAAGGAAGTAAAAGGCTCTGGGTGCAGTACTCATTGTTACCAAAAAACAACAACAATTATAACGAAGAGCTGCAATGCTGTTGTTCATCACTTAGACTATCTTACTCAAATAGAGGATATATCTCATTGCTCACTGTATGACAGAAGCTGACAGGTATGAGAAATTCATTAAAAGCATCTCAGGAAAAACCTTACTAAAATCCCTGGAAGTCAAGACAACAATGAGAGCCAGTTAATCACCTACCAAAGTGCATGAAAACTGGTGGTCATGTTGTATTGCTTTTCCATATACTTCTAAGACTACAAAACAACAACAACAAACAAAACAAAACAGGTTGTAGGAGGAAAGCCCCCCCCCAAATGCTATGTAATTACATATCAAAATATCCCCTGGTATGAGACAAAAAACAAAAGCAAACAAACACACTAAAAATTTACATGTCTTTTGATATTGCAATTAACGTCTAGAAATTTAACTTAGAAGGCAATGATTTGTTCAAAGATTAATCTTCATGTGTGTCTACTGATGTTCCTACAGTGCTACTTAAATAACAGGAAAATGAGAGAATGCGTCACGTAACAAGGAACTGGTTACTTGAGATGTTATTATAACACAGCAGAATATTATACAGTTATTGAAGTAGAAGTGATTACTTAATTGAAAACTTCATAAATTATTAGTTAGGTTAAAAAAGAAGACTAATAACTAGACATATAAAATCCCAACTTTGGTTAAAATAATAAATATAAACCTAATTCTAAAGATTAAAAGACTAATAAATAACAAAATGTTAAACAGAAATGCGTCTTTTCCACCATAAACATTTTATTCAATATTTCTTGTTATAATAATTAAAAAAGAACAACTAAGTTATTAAAAACAGTTGCATGTGCCCTTTATCCACAGGCAATGTACTTTAAGTATTCTAGATCTAACGGTCAAACATCAACCTTGCTCTGCCTTTGCAATTCTGAATGAATATAGCAAAGATCATTCTGAACATCTATCACATAGCCAGTCACGTGGGACACATTGCATTAAATTGTTATGAGTTTGGGGACTCTAATGACTGCACTGTTGCAAACGGATACTAGAGTAAGACTATGTGCATCCTATATAGGATTTGCTCTTTAGAGATGAGAGGGTAGTGCATTACCCAGGTTTGATATTAAATGCCTTCATCATTTGTGAACAGCCAGATGGTTGGTAATATGCAGAGATATTTTGAAATATAGGCTGACTGATTTCAATTAGCTCTGAAGTGAGACGGATGACAGCGAGGATCTGCACTGCTAAGCCCAGGGGTACTGAGAGAATGTCTTCTTACAGATGAGTATTCCATCAGCCAGAATTCACATTGATATAATATAGTTAACAGATTATTCTGAAATACATGTGCTACTGAAAACAATATCTGCTATGAAGCATTTAACTTATGTCCACTATAAGAACCTAGCTAATGTGACAGGAAAAGGGAAATTAAAAAACAAACAACTGATTATAGCCTACATACTAATATTTCAGAAGGCATTAGGAAATAGTGTGAAGGATTTGAGCAGCAACTAAAATATTTCATTGAAAACCTGCAGTAGTTTTGGGTCAAATCAAAAGTGCTGCTTAAAAACATCAGTAAATGAACAAATGTTGCCTTCCGAAGCTTACAGGTGTAATGCCAGTTTTATGTCATGCTCTTCAGTGTGCAGCTGTGTTGTGCTGATGACTTGCCTCTGGACTAGAATCCAAAGAAAAAGATGTAACAAGAATGGCACTATTAGGACTTGACAGCCGAACAAATCCAGGTAAGAAAGTAGAATGGAATCAATGTCCCTTAAAATAAAATAAAATAGAAAAAAAGAAAGAGAAAAAGAAAAAAGGTGGACTTCTAAAATTTATTCTCTTTCAAATACAAGGATTCTAATGGACTCTCAGAAGATGATTTGCCTCTAAATCTCCCAAAGTAAATGAACAACCTGTTTAAACATGGAGTAAAGCAGAAGTAGGAACACAAATTTAGTCTTTAATTTTCTTAGATATCAATGCACCAGTGCTAGGGGAAGATGAAGCAGGAGGATCATGAGTTTCAAGTCAACCTGAGCTACATATCAAGACCCCGTCTCAAAAAATCAAACAAAAAGAAATCAATTCACATCTTTTCTGTTAGAATAGTGTTAATGAAACATCTAACACTGAGAAAATCAAATCATTCTTAATGCTTGCTTCATCTCAATGTTTAACTATAAACTACCAAGTATTTATTATTCCATAGGTCTATAGTATAGTACACCAGATATTTAATATATACTATTGGTAATTACTAGTTATTTCAATGATCTTGTCATTTTACAGACAAAGAAAATTTTCATTTTATTTTGGTTTTACAAAGAATTTTTGAAAAAATTTACAAAGAAGAAGAAATTTTCCCAAGATCACACGGCCCAGGTTCTATTCTAAAAACCATGTCCGCTAATAAAATGGAAAAATCTCTTCTAATCAGCTGGTCTCGGTGATTGAATTTCCTTACAAAGAGAAGCAGGAAAGGCTCCTTTGGGACATACCACTACAGTCCTGAAACACAGCACAGAGTTCTTGCTAAAAAGAGGTATGTCTTGCAGATGCCACAGAAAGAGGTAATAGTATAAAATAGTTTGAAATGGCAATCTAAATGCCATCAACAGCTAATATAGGCAAAAATAAAATTCAGAATAAGACAGGAATTATGTGTAACAAAAACAAGGGTTTAGCTAGGCATGACAGCAACTCCTGTAATCATAGCCATCTGGGAGGTGGGAGTAAGAGGGTCCGGGCCTCAGCTACATAGCAAGTTCAACAGCAGCCAGGGTTACGGGAGATCCTTCTCATTAACCCCTATCCAGCCCCATTGTGATTATTTAGCCAAAAGAACAACTAGCTAGCCTTTTGGCAACACCTTTTGAGCATTTTAGAAATGTCATGTTTCTGGTCTTCTTCAGTGCTGCTGAGCTAATTTATATTTTAGTATGCACATCAGAGACTGAAAAGCAGGGGACTGGAGAGATGGCTCAGTGTTTGCTAAGAGTACTTGCTGCTTTTGCAGAGAACAACCCAGGTTCAGTTGCAAGCACTCATGTGACAGCTTACATCCATCCATAACTGCTGTTCAAGAAGATCGGATGCCCTCTTCTGGCCTCTTGCAGGCACTAAGCATGCATATGGTGCACATAAACACTTATAAAAATAAATTTTAAAGAGGTGCTTTAAAAATTGAAAGCAATAGTTTTTGTTTGTCTTGTTTTTTGTTTGTTTTTACGAGACCAGGTTTCTTTGTTGTAACTCTGGCTGTCCTAGAATTCACTCTACAGATTAAAGGCATGCCGGCAAGCAATGGTTTTTTAATGTAATGTAATCAGCTTACTTTTGGTACTGAGGATTAAGCAGGGTCTTGCTCATGCTAAGCACTTTACCACCTTGTTAACATTCTTCAACCCAATGATTTTTCATTGTAATGAATGGCCTACAGCCAACAAGGCCTATAGGAGTAAGTATTTTTATTCTCTTCTACTATTGGATTAATATTATAAGTTGTTGGAGCAGGAGAGGTTGCTCAGCAGGGAAGAGTAGGCACTGTTTTGCAAAGAACCAGAGTCCCTTAGTTCCCAGCACCCATAAAAGGCAGCTCAAAACAGCTTATAATGCTCCAAGGGATATGCCACTATCTTCTAAATTTTTCAGGTACCTGTACTCATGTGAGTTACTAAAGATGGTTTTTACTTCATTTGTTAAGTAAATGTTGAAGTCATTGCTCTATTCTTTCAACCCAATCTAGAAAGAACTTGGTTTTACCTCCTCCTCTATCTCAGCTTTAGCTTCTATCAAAGTATCAACAGAAAAACTGTAACACATGTAGTTGCATGCTTCTGCCTCTTGAATGATCAGGGCCCAAGATATTTTCTGTGGGAATAAAATGCATTTGTAATTATAAGTTTTCCTCACCCAAATTCATAGTTTTTTGTTTTCATTTAACCACCTAAACATGCAATCTGGATATTGCCACACTCATGTGCCCATGGGTGGTTAAAGAAAGCATTTATGGCTGGGCATGGTAATACATGCCTTTAATCCCAGAACTCTGAGACAGGTGGATCTCCAGCAGTTCAGGTCAGCCTGGTCTACAAAGTAAATTCTAGGATAGCCAAGGCTAAATAGTGAGGCCCTGACTCAAAAATCAACCAAACAAAAAAACCAACAAAACCAAAACCAATCAAAAGAACATTTATGACTTTTTTTTTTTTGTTATTGTCAAAAAAAAAAAAAAAAAAAAAAAAGATTTAAGCAAAACTTAGTTGTCTTGTGCAGCCACTACTGAAGTAAGACTAGCTTTTTGGGAACAGCATTAATGCATTTGGTCAGAGAAAATACTTCAATTTATTAAGTAACTGCTATTCCTACAATCCTATTACATACATACATAACATGCGCGCGCGCACGCACACACACACACACCCCCCATATAACTGACACATTCTTCCCTTCACCGAAAACAGCAACTCTAAAGGTTCTGACAGGGTGCCAATGCATGTATTTTCAATGGAAAACAAGTCTCATGTTAGAAATTTCTAGGCTTGTTTTATTTATTATTTATATTTGTTATCTTTATCAAAAGGATGAATTCTGAAAAACAATGAAGACAGGGTCAAAACTGTATTCTGTGCTTGGATATACTTTAACAACATGCAAATCAACTTTATTCACTGTATTGCTTTATTTCTGAAATAGTCTTTTATTTACAACATTAACATCAGAAATATAACACTCAGACTAAAAGACTGAGACACTACCTTGTTTCTAATCCCACACGCTTCTCCACTATAAACTAAACAGTCTTACACTCTCCAACAAAAAGCACTGAGAAACACTGGGGATGACCCAGCTAACACAATACGAAAAATGGTTAGTGATCCAACTCAATGTTTGAATTGTTCAATAAAACATTCTTAATTGCCTCCCTCCCCAAGTACACTGATGCTCTTTTAGAGCAATATGTTTTATCTGATTTATCTCTGACTTACCAGATGGGCAAAGTCTGACTAAGTTGAGTAAGCTCTTTAAAAAAAAAAAAAATGCTGTTTTAGAAGGGTCAGTTAGTTTCAAACAAAAGCTTTTCATTCAGAAAGCATGTCCCATAGAGATACTTCCTCCGGGGAAAAGCCAGTGTTTCCTGCTGGGCTCTAGCATACAAAGGAGCAAAGGAAGCAGTAAGTTAATGCACACTCTACCCACTGGAGTCCCCAGAGTCCCTAAATTCTGACAGCACATAGAGATTTCTGTACACTGCTATGTTGGCATGTTTTAAGATTTTGTTGAATGTAGGGAAAGATATTTCAAAACACCCAGTGAAATACAGATGATTTTTTTTCTTCTGTCCCACAGCCATTTGTCTTGCCATGTCCTTGGTCATCTTTTATACCTGGATCTCTCTGGCAGTTCACCTGCTGCCCTTACTGCTTGTAGGCCCTCTCTGACTATATCCATATGTAAAGTGAATGCTTCTCAATTCATTTCACAAGAGAATTCATCTTTCAGAAAGTTTACAGTGGCTCCCTATTCATCAAAACCCCAAATTTCTTAGGTTGTGTGTGTCTCTAGATTACCTCCTGAACTACAGTCCATTTCTTGTGTATGTTCATAAAAGGCCTACGGAGAGTTGATAATATAACTCATTGACTAGAATGGTTATGCAGATAAGTCACAAGGCCAAGATTCCAACAGTTTGGAAAGATCTCTTAAGATACAGGTGATTATTTATTACAGCCTCACCTGCTGTGAGTTCTGGTTGTAGCATTTTTGTATAAGGTATTCCAGCCCAGAAATATAAAAGAGTGTTACTGTCACAGAAGCTTGAAAAATATATAATTTTTAATATTCAGGGTATCCCTTTTTTGAAATAATTACCTAAAAGACCAAAAATGTTTCAGATTTAAAATTTTTTTCTTGTGGGGTGAGTTTGGGATATTTGCATATAACAAGATAACTTGAGAATGGGACCCAAGTTTAAATACAAAATTCACTGTTGTTTCATTTATACTTTATCCACAGCCTAAAGGTAACTGTATATGATATTTAAATAATTCTACACACACACACAAAGTTTCACGATAAAGAATTTTCAACTTGCAACATCATATCAAAGCTCAAAACGTTTTTTGACTTTGGAGCATTTCAGATTTTGGAATTTTAGGTTAGAGATGCTCAAATGTATGCATTTGAGTATATGTGTATGTATACTTAAAACTTACATATATGGCAATTCTATAAATAAAAAACAATACAGTAAACATAATGTTATAGAATCTCAAACACTTGCAATGTTTAAATTAAAAAAAAATCACCATTTACTACACTTGCCATATTTCATTATGAAACCAACAAAGTAAATAAATGGAGAAGCCTCCTCAGTGAAAAGACATTGTAAATGTCCAGTTCATGAGACTGCAGTCAACCATGACCATGATAAATGCCAGGCAAAGGTCATATAAAGCAAGTCTCCACTCTTAGTATTAGGCTTTAATTATTTAATCAAAACTAAAATGAAAAAGAAAGAGATCAATATATTTTAATTCTTTCAAATTTATAGCAACAGAAAAAAGAGGATATGTGAGTAATGTCAGGACCAGAAAACACAACAATTGCTTTCTTCCCTGTTGTGTGTGTATGTGTGCCTGTATCCTACTGCCGGGTATTTATTCTGTACACACTTCAAGTAAAATAGAATAAAAATAAAACAAACCTGTCTTTGAGAAATTTAAAATGAAGCTTAAAACATTATTATTTACAAATCCACAGAGACTGACAGCATTAAGTACACTGCAGTGGAGTTGTTACTAAAAATAACCAGACATTTATATCTTCTTTTGCTGACAAAAACTCATTTGTTTTTATGGTTTTACAGCTAGCAAGGTTCTAGTCAAGTTCATAATAACACCAACATGCATGTTCATAAGCAAGACAAAGAATACCTTTTTTTTTTCCTTCATGACAGGATTTCTCTGTTGTAACGCTGGCTGGCCTAGACCAGACTGACCTCGAACTCACAGAGATTCGCCTGCCTCTGCCTCCCAAGTGCTGGGATCAAAGACATGCGCCACTACTATCTGGCTAAAACAAAGAATACTTTTGAAACTGGCTCTAGAGATAATTAGCTACTCCCAAAGCACACCGGTGGAAATTAAAATCAAAATGCCACTTACTTTCTATGTCACGTTTTCTAAGTAGCCCAAATATAAAGCTCTGAGAAAGCTCAGAGACCAGAGTAAATTGGTCTAATAAAAAGCTATCATGGGGAAGTCCTGCATAAATATTCTTGGGGATGTAGAAGGATGATGTAAGAAGCATCTCACTTTTTGTAGGTGAGGGTAGAAACAGGATCAATTCTTGTTATTAGAATTACAATACTGACAAGCACTAGCAGTAAGCCAAATACTTATCACCTAGCATCTCTTTGGATTTCCCACTACTTTATAAAGAATTGCCATTCCTATTTTACAGACAAGGGAATTAAAGTTATCTGTAGCCTGACTCTTAGTGTAGGTCATACACCTATGTTATGGAAAATCTGAACTTTGTACTCAGATATAGTTAATTGAAAAACTGCTTCTTTCTATTTTACCACTCTTCAGAAATTCTCAATTTTTAATTATTCTTACTATGATCTGGGATATTTTTCAAATTACAGGCACATGGGTTACATTCCTATAGATGTTAGCAAATGTGAGCCAGAGCTCAAACACCTCTATTTTTAAGAGGCAGTTTAGAGGGCTGGATTTAGTAGTGGGGTGAGATGGGGTGCAAATCATAGCATGAGTCAGATGGCACTGGGTCAGATCTCCATCACTGCAAAGGGGGGTGGGAGGAAGGTGGAGGAAGAAGAGGAAGGGAAGGAGGGAGGAGTGGGAAGGAGAGAACAACAGAAGTAGTTTAGGTGCTCCTGATGAGCACCAAAGAAGAAAAATATGTATTTAGAATTAGATTGGGGGCTGGTGAAGGAGCATAATAATGCTGAAGAAATGTCATTGTGCAAAATAGCCATACATGGCTTAATGACAGGTCTACATTCTGATAACTGTGTGGGCATCATAGTGTACTTACACGAATATACTCACTAAGCAATGCTCTCTTATACTACTAGGTATCAGTATGTCATTGACAAAAAACATTAGGCACCATTACTGTACTTGTTTTTCAGAAAATTTATTTCTACCTACTGTATTTTGCTGGCACACGTTACATCTATCCATTCTCTATCAGCCATATCCCTGAGTGTATGACAGGGTTGATATAGTAGAAGAAATACGAAAGCACACTGACCCCAGAGATTGACAGTATTCCACTGATAATCAGAAAAATAGACAATTTATAGACATATACACATGCACAAGCACCCACACATGTATATATGCATGTACACCACACATGAAAAAGAAACTAAATTTTTTTTTTTTTTGTTATTTTAAAGTGCTTTCAGACATCGTTTCATGTAGCCCAGGCTGGCTTTGAACTCTTTTATATATCTGAAGAGGACCTTGAACTTCTGATCTCAGTGCCTCTACTTGCAGAATGCTGGAATTATAGGCATGTACCACCATGCTTGATTTATATGGTTCTGGGACTGAACTCAGGACTTTATGATCCTATTTACCTAGCTATTTTATAATACCAACAAATATTTCCAAAAATAAATCTTTTACAATAAATTAACGCTCCTTCATTTCCCACTCAGGCCCAACCCCAGGACTAAATGCAGTTACACTAGCTAATCTTACCACACATTTAGAAGAAATTACAATAATTCTGGAAATCTATTCCAGAAAACATAGAAGAAAGAAAAGGTTGTAATACGTTTTATGAAACCTACTTCATTCTGTCTTACTAGTCAAAATCATATTTTACTAACTTTCAAAGATTTATTTTATTATTTTATGTGCATGAATGTTTTGTCTACATGTATATAACATGTACCATGCATGTTCCTGCCTGGTGCCCACAGAGGCCAGAAGAGGGCATTGGATTCCTCTGGGACTAGAGTTACAGGCAGTTGTGATCTGCCATGTTGAGTGCTGGGAAATGAACCTGGGTCCTCTGGAAGAGCAGCAAGTGCTCTTAACTACTGAACCAACTCTCCAGAGCCAAAACAGTATAAAAAAAATCAAATTAATCAAAATTATAGACGAAATCCATCAAATATGAACACAAAATTTTCCTATGAAATATTCCAGTGATACACAAAAGGAGTAACACATCACAGATAAATGAGATTTGTTTCAGTAATAAAAATAAAATATTCGATCATTATTCTAGGTAATTCACTATACAAAAAGCTCAAAACGAAAACCTGTGATATGTTTATACAGAAAATTCTTTTCATAAAACAAAATATCCATCATAATAAAAATGCTCAGTGTCCTGGGAATTTTCTTCTTCAATATCTAAGAGCATCTACAAACCAAGCCCCAAACTCAGCCAATGTCACATTCCCCTATGAAAGTCACCTTTACCCTGCTGAAAGAGAATAAGGCAGGGGTGAACGCAGCGCCAATGATCCTATTCTCATGTCCACTAAATGTCTGATAGTGAAAAAAGGCAAGAAAAAAGGAGGAAAACTGTTGAAAAGAAGATGCCATTTGTATAAGACATGACTACATATTTATCAATATTTTTCAGAATCTTAAATATGAAAAATTTTTATAAATACTAAATGAAGATCTTAGGGTACAAGGGCAACATACAAAAATAAACTGCATTTCTACATACAGGTAGCATGTTAAAGAAAAGTAAAAATATCTTTAGCAGGGCATGGTAGTACATGCCTGTAATTCCAGGCAGGATCTCTGAAAACTCAAGGTTGGCCTGGAAGAGACCCTGTATCAAAAGAACAAATAAAACAAACAAAAAACCCAAAACCAAAGTTGGGGGGGGGGCCTACAAATATCTTTTAAATTGGCTCAGAAAAAAAAAAGTAAATCCTTGGCTATACATCTAAGAAAACAGATGTATGAGAAATCCACACTGATGAGGGCACAGTGGCACCTGCAATCTTGTTATTTGAGAGGCTGAGAAAAAAAAGATTATGGGTTCATGGACAGACAGCAACATAGAAAGACCTGCCCCAGCGCACACACGCGCACACACGCACAGATATACACTCTGTTGGAACACTAATAACAGTTTAACAACCTAAATAAATGGAAAAACATACTATGTTCTTCAATTAGAAGACTCAACAAAGATGTCAGTTTTTCTCAAAATGATTCATAGATGTAATGGAATCCCAATGAAACTCCTGTCCTTTTTATTAAACAATGTATCACAGACATTTTTCCCATACGAACAAATATGCTCCTATAACATCAATTTAAATAGTTCTATATTCTTTCATTTCCCAGATTTATCCTAAGATTATTATTCACCCATATGTTTAAAGTGTTTCAAATATTTTTGTTATAAACAGGGCATAGTACACATTCTTCTAACTTAATCTTTGCACATATCTTAGTTATCTTAAGATAAATTGTTAGAAGTACAACTTTTAATTTGAAGGATATAGATATTCCATATGGATAATGAATATGTATTTCTATTTTTCAATATACATTATCAAAATACTGCCTAGAAAAAGTTTTATCTTTGAATTTTGACTTAAACCTTATTTCCTCTGAAAAGCTCTCTCTGATCAGCCCTTCCTCATTGCTTAATCCGTACAGCTATTTGGCCTCATTAAATTATTATTATATTTATGGACTATATAGGCAATTACTACTTTAATAAGATATTATGCCTGTGAGCGATCTACTAACTATGTCTTTGTGGAAATATTAGAGAGCAAAAAACACAGAGTAATAAACTGATAGGCTGCAAGGTTGGCACGAAAGGCTAAGGTAATAGAGACAAGCGGGTAATTACCAGTTCCTACAAAAGCAACCTGTTCCAGCACTCTACTAGTATACCCATGCGAAGGCAGTGGTTGCAGGTAGAGACTGCAATTTCTGTTTATCTTTGGAATAAGACACATAACAAGTTCTCTGAAGACTTTCTCAAATTCTGAAAATCATGTCTCACTTATAAAGCATGAAATTTAAGACAATCTTCTGAAGAACAAAGACTCTACGAGTCATTTAGGACGTCTATTGAGCCTTGTTCCCCTTGAGACAGGAAATCATATACATTAATTAAGAATTAGCCAAATTATGCATTTCTGCATTTGAGATCACTCAAGAATAATTAGCTCGTATCAGTCATGTCCAACACTGTGAAGATATTTCAATTAAGAAAAATTAATTAGCTCTGTTAATGATGAGACTCACAGGACAGCACAGCAGTGGGCACTGTGATTGTGCTGCTACTTGATTTAGGAATTACCTGCTAACATTATTGCCCAAATTTTCTTTCAATGCCTCAAGTATATGATGTTAAAATATGGCAGTCCGTGTGGTTTCTAGACCCTGCAAACATTAGGCAAATGTAATAAAGCAGGAGCATATTTTACATAACCATATGTGTCAGACTAAATTTAGGCTAAGAGAGAGAATAAACACAACCCATATCTGATTTATATTTGACAGATACAAAGATATAAGCTTCTGCTTTGAATGCCTACATGCTGTTTCCATGGCAACTGCATAAACATTTTTCTCACAACACACAGTCATCTTTATTCTTTACATCCCATTATTTCCTTTTTTTTCCATTCTCAAGGGAAAGCCTGATTATCCCCCAGGAAAAATCAAGCAGCAGTTTTCTTAATCAATGGGATTTGAAGGATAGGTGGCACAGCTCTTTTTAATGGAAAAACAGTTTCCACCAATGCTCTAGCTACGTGATAGAAGATGGGGAGAATAACACTTGCTTTAGGAAAAGGACAAGTACACACTACAGTGAGTAACTTTGGAGAGAGAAGAGAGTGTGCACTAGAAAGCCATAGAAGGCTGACCCAAGTGATCACATACGATTCCTATTTCTGTTTTCCATGTGCATATTGTATGATGGAAGCTCCGCTATGGGGGAGGGCATCTTTCCTTCCTGTAGTTTGGGGAGGGTCACAAAAGAAATTCTTCTGCTAATTTCCTAATCTAGTGTAATTTATATAGAATGGCTAGCAGCTAGAGGCAAAACAATACTGACTTCAAACAGCAACAAAGGAAGGGTAGAGGACCACATCGGGTCCCTTCACTTTGTCCTCCTTGAGTTTGAGTTAATTATCTCAAATTCAGTGGCAACAAATGGAAGACATCCTACAGTGGATTTTAGCCCTCAAATTAACGATTTCTCAAAGTCCTCTAAGGGATAGTGGATCAAATATCATTCTTAAGTGCTCAGAATACGAGTCTCTATTCCCCACCACTTCATTTATCTCAAGACCTATGACAAAGTATGAGCCAAGGAGCCAAATTTGGTTTCGTTTAATTTTCAAGTGAATGGCTTGAAAAGGCCACCTTTTTTGTTGAAAAGGCTTGCTTTTATTTCAATGGATTACCTCTGTATCTTTGTTAAAATAAATTCTCTTTTTCTCCTTTACTTCCCCGTATTTCTAAATGGTTTATGCTTTCAAGGGAACTTTTAAAAAACAGATTGTTTGATTGTTTTAGTTTCCTAGCTGTTCTTGAACCAGGTAGTATGAACTCTCAAATTTTGCTCCAAATAAATTGTTAAATTTTTTTTAGTTTATCTCTCCAAATAAATCTCACTTATAAAATTTATTCATTCATTCATTCATTCATTCATTCATTCATTCATTTATTTATTTATTGTGTGTGCTCAAGACGGTTTCACATAGCTTTAGCTAGTCTCAAATTCATTATATAGCTAAGGATGGCTTTGAATATCCCTGGATCCTCTTGCCTCCACTTCCCAAGTGTTTGGATTATAGGCAGTGCCACCATGCTCAGCTCTCCAAAATTAGAATCAGCTTAAACAAGATGTATCTCAGTGGCACAAGCCTTTTATCCCAGCTACTAAGTAAGCTGAGGCAGCAGGACAGGTGTTTCAAGGCATCCTGGGAAACTTGTGAGACCTTGTCTCAAAATAAAAGTTGAAAAGAGGGTTGGGGTGTAGCTTAGTGCTATAGTGCCTACCTACTAGGATACTAAAGGCCCTAGGTCCAATTCCCATTCCCAGTATCATAAATGCACACGTACCATGTACATGTGTATGGATGCACACATATGCACATATATACGTAATCATATTCCTGTGTGCATTGTTAAATACCACAAAATAATTCTTACTAGGATTGATTGGATTTCATTCAGTCGACAGAACAGTTGAAATTATAACAATATAACTTATCCCAATAGTTGAGCACATAATCATATTCCTTGGGATCTCGTTTGATTTCTTTCATAAATGAGTACAGGTTTTCAGCATAGACATTATACCTATTTTCAAGTTATACTCAAGTATTTCATATTTCATGGTGCTATTTTATATATTTTCAGCGTCTAATTATTAACAGCATGCAGAAATGTGTTTTTTATATAATGCTGAATTCTGAGTATTTGCTATTGCATTTATTGTTCATTCTAGACTTTTTAGTAGATTCTCTGGGATTTTCTGTACAGAACATGATTTAATTTGCAAATACAGAGAGCTCTGTGTTTTCTTTGGGGAGCTGGCTATGGAATTGTTGTCTTGTTTCCAGTCTTAGGAAAGAAATAGACAGATAGATGTTTACCTCTAAGTATGCCAGCTCTAGAATGAGAGTTTGTCCTTTGCCAGGTTAAGGAAATTCTTTCTATTCCTGGTTTGTTGAGACTTTTTTTTTTTATTATGAACTGATGCAGTATCTAATTATTATTGTTATTTGAGACAGGGTCTCACTCCATATCTTGACCTCCCAAGTGTCTGGGACTGTAGACATGAGACACCAGGTCCAGAAGTACCTAACTACCAGGATATATAATAATAATGTTTTTCTGTTTTTTAATTTGTTGAGATGGAGAATTGCATTGATTTTTCTCCCCCTGAAGATTAAAGGAACCTATTATTCTTGGAATAAAGCCCACTTAGACACTATGTATTATCAATTTTACCCATTGCTTGGTTTGATTTGCTAATATTTTCTTAAGGATTTCCTATGCCCATACAGGTGGCACAGGCCTGTATAGCAGGCTGGAGGCCAGAGCATCAGAAGTTCAAGGTCAACTTTGGCAAGGTCAAGGCTAGGAAGTTCTAGGCCAGTCTGGACTATGTAAGACCTAACTTTCTACATAACTAAGAATTTTCAGATACTGTTCTGTTACTGATTTACCACTAGCTTATCCAACCATTTGCTGGTAGACACTCAGGTGGTTTTCATCTTTTGGCTCTGGTGAATACTCCTGCTATGAACATTTGCGTAAAATGCTTGAGACCAGTTTTCATTACTTTTTGAAGTGTACCACACATCAGAATACCTGTGTCACATGGCAATTCCACGCTTACGTTTTTGATGAAACACCAACCTTTTACACATGACAAACATTTCATATTCCCATTAGCAATACATAGGTTCCAATCTCTTTATGTTCTTGCCAAAACTTATTTTCTTTTGTCTTCTTTCATTACACATCAAAAGGAATGATAACTGAAGTATTATGATAGTTATCCTCACTCATATGAAGTAGAATCTCACTGTGGCTGTTTTAGTGTTTGAATACCTGCCTGATAATTGGGGGATATTGCGTAAGGGTCCAGGAGTCTTGGCGCCTTTACATTCTTGGCAGACGTACAGTGGAATACAGAAGAAAAACCAGTCAAGAAACAAATCTGGAAATAAAGATACTGACGGCATTTCCTTCTCTTTGCATCAAAACAAAGGCTCTGAGTCTTATTTCCCTTTTGGCACAAGGTGTGCAATGGCCTATAATACATCATTAGTGTGTGCTATAGCACCTAAATGGTCTTTTTGCTTCATTTTTCTTTTTTTTTTTATACAGAAAACCAATGGAAGGAAATAAAAGTCAGGCCTGACTCCAAGAAAAACAAGTTTCTTTAGTGGTAAGCTTCTTTTCATTTTTATAACGGGCATTTTTAGATGGCTTTTGTTGTGATGACCAAAGTACCAGAATTGTTATTCTTTAAAAAGTACAAACCAGAATGATAAAGTTATTTCTTTCCTCCTTTATTTAGCTGCTAATACATGGACATTACTTCAGAATTAAAGTACTATTGGGGCTGGGAATGAAAAGACTGTCAAATTGCAAGCACTTCTGCAGATTTGCAGTATTTTACCACTTAAAAACACAGAGGATGGGTTGGAGAGGTGGCTAAGTGTTTAGGAGAGCTGGCTGTTTTTCCAGAGTACCTGGGTTCAGTTCCCAGAACCCATATAATGACTTACAACCATCTGTAACTCCAGTTCCAGGGACCAGGCACTCTCTTTTGCGTCCTACAGGCATCAGAAATGCACATGGTACACGAACATAAATGCAGGGAAAACACCTATCACAAAAAATAATATATATATTTTTTAAATCAGAGAAGGAATTTCCCTTTCAAACAGAAATGAAATGGCATCTGCATTTCCTGTGCTTTTCCATCACTCATGTTAGAGATATTCTGACTGTAACCAACATTTACTGCTAATTACAGTTGGCACAACGTTATCAAAATATGAAAATATATTCTCAACATCCACATTAATCATCTCACCCACTTTTGCTACAGGTCCTGACCTCTCTCAACACTCCTTACCTGAGAACTAGGCACCAAGTGAAGTCATTTCTTAAAAAAACTAACAACAACAAAACACCATCAAACCAAACCAAACCCTCAAAACCTGAGGAACCTGAGAGTTCTTGAGAAACAGCCCCTTTCAGGGTCATTTTACCATGCTGTTCTCAGAGGTAAACTGTTCCCACATACATGCATAGAGTCTTACTACATAGTACTGTTCTGTATTGTCTAGCTAGGCAAGCAAGCATGGAGGCAGGCTTTCTACATGATACATTCATTTCTTGGTAATTTACTCTACTGGCAAGTATTTCTCCCACAATTATCCCAACAGTAAAGACTTAAGAGTAGATATATGCCTAGAGATGGTTGCTTGCCAACAAAAGTCTAGAAAAATATATCTGAAAACTAAAGAATGATAGCCACATTCTTCTAAAAGAAGATTTAAGACATTAGTGGCACGCTAGGTAGCAAGAACAAAGCCATACTCAATAGCACATCAAACACTACTGACTTAAAAGAAAGTCAATGATTTGTAATATTTGAATATAAAATATAAATAAGATTTCTTTTATGATATTTAAAGCACAAGCTGGATGTAAAACATTAAAAAATTCTGTAACATTATAAGGAATGTAAAACTGGCCACAGGCCTGTTACTCAACATTGTTGACATTTTGGTGATAATCTTTCCAAACTGTCCACAGTTAATATAACAACCTGTAATTATACATACTGAGTATGTATAAGTTATTGATGAAATAAAAGACGCTTAAGTTACTGATAAAAGAAAACATACTGCAGAAAAAACAACTATACGCCTTTGAGGGAATTTTACCAATTTGCAACAAGAATGCTGTTAATAGCGAGACTGTCTCCTTATGTGCAACTAGGTATGAGAAAAAGGACTCCAAGAGGTTGCTTAAGTCTTTACAAAGTAGAATAAAGTCAAAGGAGAGTAAACTTGTGGCTAAGAATTTAGGGAATAGAGTCAGGTAAACTTAGGTCTATCTTTAGCAAGTTATTTGATAGTGATCTATTCAATTGACTTCTTTGAGAATAAGTTTCCCATAAAAGTAAAATGAAACTCTTCAATTAAAGCTAAGTTAGGAAGAGTTATGAGGGTTAAAGAATAAGGTGCATGTCACAGAATCAAGACTTAGATCTCACCCACATTCTGTTGACAATGCTTTGGTACCTGGAAGTAAGACTTTGACCAGTGATTAGGCCAGGTGGGTAGAATACTGATTAATGGATTAGTGCCCTGAGACAAGAAATCCCAGAAGACTTGTAAGGATACAGTGACAAGAAACCATTTATGAGTCAGATATATGCTCTCACAAGACTCTGGTCTATAAGTACCTTTACATAGAATTTCTAGCCCTCAGATGTGTGGGAGAAAAATTTCTGTTGTTTATAAGTCATTCACAGAAAGACATTTCCTTTAAAATAACACAAATAGACTAAAGCAGCATGTGCTGGTTTGAGTAAGATGTCCTTGATATGCAGTAAGTGAAAGATTCTGGAACACTCAGTACTAAATGCGCTGTCTTTATTAAAGTCCTTCTCTCAGGGCTCAGGGGAGCTATGCAGAAGAGGAGCAGAAAGAGTATAAGTGCCAGAGGGGATGGATGACTCCAAGGAAATGAGGTCTTCCAGATACGAGAGGACTGACACACATATGAACTCACAGACTCTGGCAGCAGAGGACCTGTACAGGTTCAAATGAGATGGAGTCCCAGTGCTGAGAGGGAGAAGTAGACACAGGCTCTCACCTCTAACCAAGAAGCTATCTCCAATTGACATCCACTTGGGAAGGAAAAATTAGCTTTCTCCAATGGAATTTCACTGGGTATATTAACCACACTTAAGAGTAGACCCCATGCCCAGAAGTAGTAGACAGTCAACACCAAGAAACTCAATGGTATTTTTTTGTTTAACCTCACATTGTTTTGTTTGGGTATTTTTTTGTTTTACTGGTATTTTGCTTGTATATTATGGATCGGATTTCACGTTATTATGGACTTTGTTTTTGTGTGTGTATTTTTTTATTATAATTATTCTGGTTTGCTTATTTTGTTTGTTTGCCTGTTTGTCTTCTATAAAGAAACAAAAGTTAGGTCATGGAGTTGAGTGGGTGAGGAGGTGGGGAGGATCTGGAGGAATTGGTAAAGGAGAAACTGGGATCTGAATATATTGTATGAAAAAAATTTACAATAAAAAAAAAAGTATCTTCCACAGTCTCTGGCATTTGAATATTTGGTCCCTACTGGTGGCACTACTTGGGGAAGGCTTTGGAGGTATGGTCTTGTTGGAGGAAGTATGTCACTGAAGACAAGGCTTTGAGAATTTAAAGACTGCCATTTCAAGTTTATTCTCAATGCTTTCTATTTGTGGTTCAAGATGTGAGTTCCCAGCTTCCTTCTCCTGTCACCATGCCTTCACTCTGCCAGCATGGACTCTAATTCTCTGGAACCATTAGCCCAAATAAACTCTTGTTTTCTATGGGTTGCCTTAGATATGATGTTTTATCACAGTAGTAGAAAAACAACTGAATATAGCATATAAAAGTTAATCTCAAAGCTTAACATATGGTAAGCATTCAATAACACTGATCACTATTATTTTAAGTTGTTTTGACTAGGCAACTTAAACATAAGCTTCCCTTTATATGGGTGGTTTTCCTAATTGAGAAGTATTGCAATGGATGCTTTCAAGGCCTATCAAGCTTCACAAGTATAAGGTTCTAGACAGATAAAGCATTTCAGTGTACTCTTTTTCCACCCATCCATAAGGACTGCAGTTTACAGATAATGAACTTAAAACCGGATGTTTGACTTGAGCATTAAAGTTAAGCTTGACTTAATCTTAGCCTTAATATTACATAGCTAGAATGACATCCTTTACATTTTATCTTCTTTATGTCATGATAGTTTATTCAACTGAAAATCTAAATTTCTAGTTATGCAAGGTAGAATTCTAAGAGCTGTACAACAAAATTTCATTCAAATCTTTTTAGATTGTAGATTTGAAACATTTGGCTTAGATGGGTCAAAAAGATAATATATAAATGTAGATATCTTCTATGCACCTCCTGAACATGGTCCCACAACTTCAGAACTGGGCTAAGTAGAAGAAATAATGTAGTTCTTTTGCTTTGCTTTGTAGAGAAGTAAAGTTTTAATCTGTTCCCTGTTAATATTTTAATAACGAGAGCAATATCAACAAAAAATTACAGTCGGGGCTAGAGAGATACCTCAGTTTATAATGCATTTGTTGTGCAAGCATGAAGACCTATGTTCAAATTCAGAGTGCTCACATAAATGCTGTAGGTGTGGCAGCCCTCCTGTAACCCCAGGGCTTGAAAGACAAACACAAGGCAAACGGGCTAGCTAGCCTAGCTGAACTGGCAAGATCTTGGTCTAGCTGAGACCCCTTGCCTGTAGTGGTTAATTTTAATTATCAACTAATTTGATAAAGGCTAGATTCACCTAATCTAGACAGTTTCTGGGACTGTCTGTGGGGTGGCACTATTCCCTAGGCAAGGGGAGCCTGAGCTACATGTATAAGAGTGGAAAATGTGAGCTGAGCATAAGAATACACACATTTATTTTCTCTCTGCCCTTGACCATGCATATAATTAGCTACTTCAAGTTCCTTTAATGATGGACTCTAACCTGAAAAGAGAGCCTAAAATAAACCATTTCTCCCCTAAGTTGCTTTTGTCAGGGTATTTTAATACAATAAGAGAAATGAAACAAAGGCATTGTCTCAATATATAATGTGAAGAATACTGAAGAAGATCCCTAATGTCATCCTTGGCCCATACATATATGCACAGGCCACTCACGAAGTTATGATTAGGACATCATAAAAAGCTGCAAATACATGAATCTTTATAAATATGCATTCAACACTTTGGCCTAAGATCAAGAGTTAAGAAATTGATTGTCCCAAGTCTTTCCAAATGCACTCTCAGTCGTGTTTGCCATCTAACAGTCTTTTAAATACCAAAAGAAACAAAATGTTCATAGTCTCTTCTAATTTCTTTTTTTTTTAAATTTGTGATGCTCATTCATGCCTTTCCAACTCATTTCTGAACTAATATTTTTTTTAAAGTAGAAACGATCTAAAAGAGAAAATAAATATGAAATTAAAATTTCAAATGTGAAAGAACAGATCTGACACTGAGTAAAGAAACTAAAATAAAACTCAGAAGACAATTGTATACGAAAAGAACTACTAAACCTTTAGTGCATTTGGCTTATTTGCTGAACGGGAGAACATGCTGGGTGAAAGGTGGAATGATAAGACAGTGTGGACCATATTCCCTTTCAAATTAGTTTGTGTTTCTCGTTAAGAAGCTGGATGACAACAACAACAACAACAGTAATACTTTTGAACGAACATTAAGGACCAAAGAAGCTTGACAGCATTAAGCTGTAAGATTAACAGCTTCTTCCACAGTTTGGCAATTGTATGGCCAATATTTAAATTTAAAACAGAGTCCTTCAAGTACTCTAAAATTTTTGTGAAACAACATGACAGGAGAACTCTGGTTACCATTTAACTCTGAAGCACTTCCTTCATTTTGGCGACACAGCAATGAGTGTTACATTCCTTTACAGTTTTAAAATGATTCAAATCTTAAGATGACTGTCCTTTCTTCCTTGGCTCTCATTCCTATATTCTGAAGGTAGCAATGTTTGCTGCAAGAGAAAAAAATAAAACATGTAAGCTGAAGGGCAGAGTAATTTAGAATACATCGAATTTGCTTATCTTTGAATATTCTGTATTTTACCCTAACTCAACATCTCATTAAGAAATAATATCCTTACTTAGTTGGATACAGATACACACTCACACACTTGATAAGTTCTTTGTCATACCTACAAACCAAGTATCTTAAAGAACCAAAAGAATACCGATGTCAAAGATTTTGTAAAACTTCATTTGATTGTGCTTAGAGACTCATTTTACAAGAAATATAGGTATTTATTGAATGGGAAATATTTACTTCAGCTATCTCCAAATGCAAATATTTAGCCAGTTAGCAATTTGAAATTCAAGCATAAAATATATTTATGAACAGGCTGGAGATAGTTATACAAAATTAAAACTTTAAAAAAATCTACTTCTGACTCTTGGGCATCCAATTTAAAAGTTCTAAATTGGCCAAATCCCCAACCTAGATTTTGAACAACACCAATAAAAGAAATATGACTATAAGAGAAACTGAAAGATGAATAATATTACTCTAAAATGATTCCTGGAGCTAGAGAGATGGCTCAGCCTTTAAAGACTAGGCTTGCAACCAAAATATAAAATGATTCTTGATTATACTTACATAGTATAAAATTAAATCCTCCAATACATTTTAAAATTCAAAAGCACTTTAAAAAAGAGAGGTTTAGGATTGTGCTCTATCAAATACTATCTAAATTGAACACAGCTGTATATTAATGTTTTTATGGTGTTTATAAAATTAATGTGACACAATATTAAGCAGTATGTAGGAATTATCAAAATATGTAAGTCTTGAAGGACAATGACAAAATTATTCATTCTTCTTTCCATTGTAAGCCCTTGGAAAAGAAAAACGTACTTTATGCAACTTTTAGTTTTAAAATTGAGTGTGAAAAAGTACACACTGACAGAAAAGAAATTCCCCATGGGTAGGTTCTGGCTACTCCTACAGCACCTGCCTGTGAGTTCCCCAAATTATTTTTGCTGAATATTTTATTCTTGAACTTGCAAATGACCTATTATACTATAGTCAAAGAAAGCTCACCACCGAAATATGAAATGAAAGTGCTATAAATTGTGTTTAGTTCAATCTTGTCATTTTAAATGTCTGATTTGTAGATATGACCTTAAATCTTTATGCACTCTGAAACAGAATCTTAATGGAGAGTTTAATTTAATTTAATGTAAATATTGAAATGCTTGGGATCAAAACTACCATTTAGATGTTTCCTATTTCTACTGTTTCTGTCTCTTTTTGTTGTTTTATCTTTCATTGCCTTAATTTAAGTAAAATATTTTTCAGTGTTTTAAATTAATAGCATAGATATTACAATATCAAAACTTATTTAAAGTTATTAACAAGCAAATCAGAATCCTGAAATATTACCCATATACTGTAATTCTTCCTTTTTATATTGCAATCACATATTAAACCTCTAGATACATTATAAAACCACAGACAGCTGTCTTTTATATTTATTATTTAAGAGGTTTCATCTCCTCCATAGAACCAAGCTTCTAGCTAATATCACTGCCCTTAGTTTAAAAATTCTTAGCCAGGCGGTGGTGGCACCCACCTTTTATCCCAGAATTCAGGAGGCAGGGGCAGGCAGATCTCTGTGAGTTTGAGGCCAGCCTGGTCTACAGAGTGAGTTCTAGGACAGCCAGAGTTACAACAGAGAAACCCTGTCTCAAAAAATAAAACAAAACAAAGCATTCTTAGCATTTTAATAGTGCACTTATACTGACAATGGGCTACCTAATTTTTCATTTGTCTGAATTTGCTATTTGTTTTATCTTTTTTTTAAAAGATATATTCATTGAACAGATTTCTGAGGTAAAAGCTTTTAAAAGCTGGATATGTAGATAGACTTCAAGACTTGAGTCTGAGCCTAGCTTTGGCAACACAGTGAGACCCTGTGTCAAAATAAAGGACTGCAAAATGCAGCTGAGCTATTGAGAACACTTTTGTGGGACTGGTTCTTCTCTTTCCACCTTTACCAAAGTGTGCAGATGTAGAGGTCAAAGAATAATGTGCAGAAGTCAATTCTTTTATTCTATTATGTGGGTTCCAAAGATTGAACTTGAGTCTTTAGAGATGGCAGCAACTGCCTTTAACCACTCAACCATTTCAGAGGCCCTATTTTAAGTTTCTTAACTATACTTAAAATAGCTGATTTTAAAGTTATTGTTTATTATTATTAAGTTATTATTTATTTTATCTAGATTTCCTTCTCTTATATGATAAATTTGTTTCATCACATTGTATAGCAATTTTAATATATATAGGATAATATGAATAATACCTTGTAGTCAGTCTAAATTCTATCTTACTTTGAATTATGCTTCTCTTCAAATGTGCAGTTAAATACTGCCTGATACCTTGAGCTTCTGGAAACCTAGTCTTGTTTTATTAGTGAGGATATGTTTAAGTTTTTCCTTAATCCTGGGATAAATCCCTAAAGTCTTAGACACAGTACTTACTTCTAAAGGAGAACATTTCTGAGCTTGAATTGGAAAATCTGTTGTATTTGAAAACAAAAAGCAAACAACAAAACAAAAATACCCTACTATCTTGGAAGGTTTCGAATTCCAAATCTGATTTGGAATATCTGTGTAACAGGTACCACTATGGATGCTACTTTCCACTAGACACTAGGAGTGTCCTCTATCACATGTAAAGTTTGGGGTTAGCCAAAAATTAAAAGGAATTTATATCTAGATTTTTGAGGCTCCCTGCTTTCTGGGGATTTATACCACCAAATTCCAGAGCCTGCCCAGAGTTGTACAGTAGTAATCTATAAATGTAGAATTAAAATTTTTATCATGAAATTGTATATGTATAATAATGTCTTTACAGAAAATACACTCTAAAGTATTCGGAGGCAATGGGTCATAAAAGTAAGTTACTCTTAAATGACTCAGGAAATAAATTGTTTTTTGTAACTTGTTTGTGAAAATATAATATTTAAAATATAAAAAATATAAATAAACCCTGTCATTTCTAAAATGACAAAAGAAAGAGTATCTCTATGGACAGTCATTTTCACTGTACTGTTCGACGATTCACAATACATGTTAACGTTTTAGATAGCAGCACATATTATGCAGCTGATTCTTTTTACTTATTCATCTTTCAACTAACCACATAAAAATAAATTACATACTTAGGATCTGCTATGTGAAAGTCAGTGTTCTAAGTAAAAGATAAAAACTTTCCTCTTATAGTTTATATTCTAAGAGAAGGAGGAAGAGGAGGAGGAAGAGAAACAGATGAGGAAGAAGAGAAGAAAACAAATTTCAGATGATAATAAATGCTTTGAGAAAATAAAATTGAGTGTCAAATATAAATTGTAAGATGGAGGTGCCTTATTTGTTTGTTTAAAGTTTTTGAGATAAGGCTTCATTATGTAAACCTACGCTATCTTAGAACTCACTATGCAGACCAGGCTGCCCTCGAACTAACAGCTATCTATCCTTCTGCCTCTGCCTTTGCAGTGCTGGGATTACAAGCCTGAGCCAGATGGAGAAGCAGTCTTTGGACAGTGCATTAAGAATAGCCCTCCAATGAACTGATATGCAAGTTAGAACTGAAGAAAGTAAACTGAAAATAAATGGAAACCATTTCATAAGAATTTTGTATGTAGGACATACATGTTACTAGATAGTAATCAATAATGCTATCAAAAATATGGCTTGAGTGAGCCTTATGAACACAGCACCAAATAAAACAAGCCTGTGCATATTAATTCTGTTTGAAACATATTGAAAGGCGGGTCATGGTGGCACATGCCTTTAGTCCCAGCACTCAGGAGGTAGAGGCGGGTGGATCTTTGAGTTCAGGACCAGCCTGGTCTACATAGTAAGTTCAAAACAGCCAGGGCTACACAGAGAAACCCTGTCTTGAAAAACTACATGGGGGCCGGGGGGGGGGGGGGAATGCCTTGTGTCACATTAAGTCTAATCAGGTGAGTAAAGAAAATATGCTTTTTTATTCCCTATTCTAACAGGCAAACAGAACTATATGAGAAACATTCAAGAAGAGCAAGAAATGACAAAAGGAAGCTTTGGTCCATGATCGAAAACAGTAGAAAATCCAGAATCTTGTAAGTGCAATTAATATGAAGCTTAAAATCTCATATGATAGAGAACGTTCTGTTCATTAAAACTAGGTCAACTTCACCACAAAGTAACTGTGATGGTTAATAGTGATTGTCATGTCAACTTGGCAGATCTAGAATCACCTAAGAGACAAATTTCTAGACTGGGTTAATTGAGGTGGGAAGACCTACTCTAAATGTCCTGTCACCATTCTAAAGACTGGGGTCCTAGATTGAAAGCAACCACCGTAATTCGCAACTCTCTGTTCCTAACAGAGGATGCAATGGAGCCAGCTGTCAAATGTTTCTGCTACCATGCCTTCCCTGACATAACTGATTATACCCTCAAAAATGAGCCAGAATAAGCCCTGCCTTTCTTATGTAGCTTTCATTAGTTATCTTGTCACTGCAATGAAAAGAAGTAATATGATGACACACACACACACACACACACACACACACACACACACACACACACAGATATATATATATAGAGAGAGAGAGATAGATATAGATATAGATCTCTGTGTGTGTGTACATATATATATCTCACTAATTTCAGAACATTATTAATAGGCATACTGAAAAAAAACACGGAGAAAAGAATCCAGCCTTGCATGATTAAAAAGAAACAAGATGCATGCTGGAAGCAAGATGAATTCTAGATGTCAGTGCCAGTTCTCTAGTTGGCTGAGGATGCTCTGGTAATGCTTTTGTTTAGTGTAGCGTGTGTGACAGAAAGAGAGGAGGGGTGGGGCGCAGACAGACTGACTCTTACTATGCTACTCAAGCTGATATCAGACTCTTCAGCTCATCCTGAGTATTTGAGAATATAGGCACATGCCATCATGCCCAGCCTCTGATATAACTTTTGGCACTATATTCTTTCTCAAAAGTCCTAGAGGTCCAAAAATATTTTACTTTACTATTTAACTTAATAGTAGGGAATAGTTTTGAGTAAAAATATCACAACAGAAATACCATGCATCAATCTACTGAGGATCCAACATCATACTCAAAACTTTAATCAGACAGAGCAGGCATTGTCAAAGCTGTGAGCTACGAGCCAAACCCAACTTGCCACCTGTTTATTTATAGTCTATAAGCTAAAAATAGGTTTTTATATTTTAAAACAATTGGAAAAAAATCAAAAGGAGGGTATTTTGATGAGATTTAAAAATTATGAGATTTAAAATTTCTTTCTCTATAAATAAAGTTTCCTAAAAACACTGCCAGCACCTGTGTTTATGTATTGTCTATGGTTGCATTTGAACTATATAAGGACAAGCGTGAGTAGTTACGACAGCACAGTAAGTTAACTGCCTATGAAGTCTACCTTTATAATTAATGTTTGCCAATTCCTGACATAAATTCAGTTCAATACCACTAGCCTCTAACATCATAGGGAACATATTTTTAAACGCTTAACGGCTTCCATGGGTTCTTTCCATGCCCCCCCCAACCCTTTGGATAGAGTGAGAGCAAGAATAAGAGAATAAGAGACAGAGACAGAGAGACAATGAAGTTGGATGGGTAGGGAGTGGGGAGAATGTGGGAGGAGAAAACATGATCAAAATGTACTGTATAAAAACTTTTAAATAAATGAACTCTAGATCATATTGTCCATTTTAGTCCTTAGCCGCTGTTACTTTATTCTTTTATATTTTTAAGGAAACATTAAATAGTATTTTTATATTTGCAGGTATTATTTCATAATATGTGGTCAGTTTTACTATATTCTCAAGAAAACCTTTTCCTTGATTCATAAGATGTGTTAGGTATGATACATCATTTTCTTCTGACCAGTTCAGATTTAAAGCTTTAATGGGCTCTTGAAATGTATAAATAATATTTCTCACAGTAGACACAAGATTATTCATAACAATAGTGAGGAAAACATAGCTTCTTGAGAGCTTCGGAATTCTGAAAAGGTGTTAAGACTCATTCTAGAGTTTTTAGACTTCTGCTTCTTTTGACCACGAGGGAGTAAACATGTCCAGAACAATTCTCCTACTGTACACAGCCACCACACAGTACAGAATACAGGAAAAGACATTTTTAGAACAGGCATGAGGACTGAATGCAGAGAAAGGAGAAAGAGATAGTTCTCAGGCAGGAAGCAATTTCCACTACAGAATGGTGAGGAAGAACCCAAGCAGAGCCGGACAATCCTGTTGACCTGAGACAGAACAACATGCGAGGAGGTCAGTAAGGCTAGAGATATGTAGCTGACGTTCAGAGGACAAGAGTTGCGACAATCAGAACCAGGTTCTCTGAGTGCCAGCTACACAAACACTTGTGCATAAGAAGGGCAGTTGTTCCCAAAAGGATGGGATTTGAAGGAAGTGAAGTTTCCAGAGTAAAAACACAAATGATCCTCAAAGCTGACATACGGCAGAAATCCAACACATTTTCTCTAGGATGAGGAAAAAAACGTATTGGATAAACAAGGCAACCAGCAGGACCCCAGAGAGGCCATACCATGGAAACAGGGGAAGGAAGCCTTAGAAAAACGACTACTCTACACATGTGTGAAAGTCATCCAAGCCTGGAAGTTTAGAAAGGAACAAAGCAATACGCAATTAGCAAACTGTCATTTAGGCAAAGTCCAATGTTCTATAAAGAAACAAAACATAAAACAGGGATATAAAATTCACAGCTATTTGTCATTTAGTCAAACTACAAGATATTCTAAGAAACAGTAAAATTGTGATTCATAACCAGAAAAATACTAATCTGGAAAGACTAAGAAATAATAAGATTAACAGCATATAAAGTGATATTTTAATTATGTTCTTTATATAGTGAAGGATATAAATGAAAACAAATACAGTAAGTAAGTAAAATGAAGGATTTTCAAAATAGAACTTCTAAAGATAAAATTTTTAAGATTTAAGATGAAATTGCATAGAATGGACAAGCAGTAGTTTGTATTCTGAAGAAAAAAATATTAGTGAACTTATGGACAGATCAACAAAATTTACCCAAAAGGAAGTTCAGAGAGAAAGAGGATAAAACAAAATTTCTTTTTTAAGGGCAGGGTAGAGAGATGGCTTAGGAAGTGAGGGCACTTACCACCAAGTCTGGTGATCTGAGTCGGATAGCCAAGACTCACATGGTGGAGGAGTCCGCAACGTTGTCTCTGATCAGCATAAGTATACCATAACATACATATGTATGCCCCACCCCACACACAGAGAAACAAAATTCAAAAACAAAACCAAAAACTGACACAATGAAAAACATTCTTGTAAAAACCATGCCTTGTGAGATGTGATATGATATCATTCAACTGGACATTCTAATAAAATAAGTAAACAAAACAAAGAAAAAACCAATGGGATCCCAAGTGAACCAAGAGAAGAAACTAAATGGAATCCTAAAGCACAATTATTTTGAAAGATATATTAACAGAAAACAAACCTACTGAGGTGATATATTCAACACAAATCACACTAACATATTTAATATAAATTATCTTCCACTCATCCATTTTTATTGAGCTAGAACTAAATCCAAGGCCTTGTACATGCTAGGCAAGTGCTCAACCAGAGACTCACATTACTAATGCTAATATTCAACTTAAAAGGCATATAAATAGGTCATGTGGTACATGAAAGAGATATAGGTAAATAGAATCTTGAGTTTGAAGCTTGCCTGGGCTATAAAGCAAGATCATGTCTCAAAAAAAAAAAAAAAAAAAAAACAAAAACCATCAACAAAACCCCCAAGTAAATAAGTAAGACATATGAAAAGAACACAAAAAATAAAACAGGTTAAAGGCAAACAAAATAAAATCATTCTATCTTACAATGGAAAAGTCCCATTTATATCAGAGAGAGTAGAAGACAAAAGCAAAAAAACTATTGTCAGAGATAGAAGGGAATTTCATAGTCATTAAGATTTATTTAAAAAGTGGAATAATCCTAAATATGTACACCTGTAACACCAGCGGTACAAAATGAGGGAAGCAAAAGATGTCAGAAATCATGGACAGACTAAATCAAACACAGCTGAAGACACATTGCCCCATGAACTAAAACACAAGTTCTCCAAAGGCACAGAGAGGGAGAGCTGAACACTGCTGAGCACTCTGACCACAGCAGCACAATGACCTTTATGATGACCAAAGGAAAGCCTTTCTCAGAACAGACTACTGACCAGACTGAAGAATGGAAACTATACAGAATCAAGTAGCAACCAATAAAGAGAGATACTGCAAAGTTCCTGAACATTCAGAAATCAAACAATATTATTTTCAAAATAATTATGGAGAGTACATGAGAAAATCATAGGAAATTAGAGAATACTTTTTTTAGATTTATTGATGTATTTTATGAGTGCTCTATCTGCATATATACCTGAATGCCAGAAGAGGGCATAAGATATCGTTATAGACGGCTGTGAGCCACCATGTGGTTGCTTGGAATTGAGCACAGGACCTCTGGAAAAGCAGTCAGCAAATGCTTAACCGCTGAGCCATCTTCCCAGCCCCTAGAAAATAACTGAGTCAAATAAAAGTGAAAGCCAAACAACAAAATCTGAGAGATGCTGCTCAAAAGATATTCTGAGCCCGTTTATAATTTTCAATTTTTACTAGGGGTTTAAAAGCTGAAAAGCAATTATCTTTTGAAAAAGAGAAACTAAAGTACATGGACAGGGAGAAAAAGAGCAAATTAAAGTATATGGGCAATGACAAAAAATAAGTAAAATAGCCACCTGAACACCAGACAAAAATTATGAAACCCAAAACTGGTTATTTGAAAGAATATTAGTGAAACTCATAAATCTGTGGCCAGACTGAACAAAGGACAGAAACCATTGGTGCAAAGAATGAAAGAGAAGAAACACAGAGAATCCATAAGGTAAACTTCTAGTGAAATGGTGAAAGTTCTCATTTTAACAAAGAAAAAATGCCCCATGCTGAATTGCTAAGATCTACAAGACGAACAGAATGTGGCTTGTTTACAATTTGGCAACTGCCATGCTTTGAGGGACCCACTGGAGGCCCTGTATGTGTCCCCTATAGACAAGGGTAAGGGGCACTGTACATAAATAAGCAGCCAATGGGCTAACATGACAGCAACGGAATAGTTCTATACCATCACTACAATGTTGGCTACAGGAATTTAGGCATGATAAAATGCCAAAGAACTACATACTCATTTATACCAATATTAGTTTCTTGGCTTTGATATATGTTGACATATATTTATTGAATAAGTTGCATAAGATGTAACTAATAAAGGGAATAGTGTTAATGGGCCTCTATGCATTATGCCTATAACTTCCTAATTAACTGTGAATTTTTTTACAAGCTTTACTTATATTATCTATAAGAAAGAATCTTTTCCTAAAAGAGAAAGTCACAGTATCTTTACCTATAATAAGTCAAACAAGTCAAACTGAATAGGCTACATATTATATGAATCCAATTATATAATCTGTAAAGATGAAACTATGGAAACAGAAAAAAAAAAAAAAAAAAAAAAAAACAAGTGGGAGAGAACAGAGAGATGACTAAACAGAACACTGAAGATTTTTGGGTTGTGAAAGTCCTCTACCTGACATTATAATAAAGCACACATTATAATGTGTTATTATACAATTTGTCCAAGCCCATGGAATCCATGACAATAAGAATGAATCCTAATAAAACTAGAGATTTGGACTCCTTGATCTTCTTACAGTCTTTCATTGTTCTTGTAGATTTGCAGAACATACACATTTCAGAATACCAATCTTGAATCAAAATGTCCTGGCAGTGTATCAAAATAAGCAAAGCTGGCAAGATAATTTATATAATTTTCAATGCAAATGTATTCATAGTCAAAGAAAACAAACTGCAGCTAATGGCCTATGGGGGTTTTGTTTGTTTATATTTGGTGTTTGGAGCTAGATTTTTCATTTCAAAAAAGGCCTAAGAGCAAATGATTATCTATTTCAATAACTCTCAACTGCATCCAGCAGAATAATCTTTAAGTTTCTATGAAAATAATCTAATCTCACATTGAGAAATAAAAAACAAAGATGGCATAAATAGATGATGCCCAAATATTGAATCAGTATCTTGAATATTTATAGTTTCTTGATACTATTTTCTCTGATAAAATTTAAATAACAGAGCAAATAGTTATGAAATGAGCTACAAAATGTAGGTCAATAGATCCTGCAATTCTTGCTTATTGATATCTTTCTGTTTCTGAAAATAGGACTCAACACATTTAATTCTTGAAAACATAACAGTAAGATATAAATGATGTCCTAGTAATACTGAATGGTTTAATTGTTAAGTCTATCTGAAAGAGGGAAACCAATCAAGACTTTTCTATAACTTCCACTGTCATTTCCTTGCATGGCTCCAGGGAGAGACCTGACTGGGGCAGAAAGGGGACTGAACTCTGGTGGAGAAACCACAGCACCCTGGATGCTCTGCATGCTTATTTTCTACAGTTGAGCAATGGAGGTACTTGTATATACACACGCACACATTTAAAAATTAAGGATTGAAGAGCTCTATATGTTCACTAAGAACTGTAACCATCTTTTTAATAAAGTCTCCTGCCACAAAAACCAAATTATACAGAGAGAAATAGGTCTATATTAATACATAATCAACTTACAGGTAAAGTACTTTATTTAATGCTATTAGATTGATCAATGAAATGGAAAAAAAGTATTTCAATAACTTCTTTATAAGAAATAAATATTTTAAAAGTAAAAATCTTTACAAATTAAAACCATGTCTTCTAAATTAAAAGGCTTCCAGGAATGGTGGCGCACATCTTTAATCCCTGCACTTGGGAGGCAGAGGCATGTGGATCTCTGTGAGTTCAAGGCCAGCCTGATCTACATAGTAAGTTCCATGCCAGCCAGAGCAATATAGTGAGAACCTGTTTCAAAACAACAAAATAATAACTATTAATATTATTTAATCAATTAAAAGGCTATAGATATATACCAAAGGAAAAACTTTTTTTTTTTTGAGACAGGGTTTCACAGTGTAATTCAAGTTTTTACCTGGAACTACCTATGTTGCCCAGGTTGACCTTGAACTCTTAATGTTTCAACATCCAGAGTGCTTCCATTACAGGCAAGTACCACCAATGCTAGCTTTCAAAGAAATGTTTTAATCTGAATGAAGAGCTGTCTCGAAGCCTGGCTGGCATACAGCTAACTCTAGCTCAAGACCTCTTTAATCTAAAAGTCAAACAAAAAAACTCATGTATCATAGGAAGAAATCTTGTCATTTTTAAAAACTCTAATCTCTCAGCTAATTACATAACTATTTGATGACCATTAAATTACAACTGGCTAATGAGAAACTTAAAATAGTTCTTAAAACTGTCATCTGGTCGAGGGAGATGAAAGCAGATTATAGAAGAAACGATGCAATGAAACTGTCAAGTGTTTGAAGCTTCCAGACTAGATCCTCAGTTACCTCAAAATGAAAAATCAACTACTGTGAAGAAGCCTTTTCATTTCCTGCTTTCAAGTACAATACATTAATAGTTAAAAAATAGAACAATCTTGCACACATTTTCTGGTCAAATAGAAAGCTGAGAATTAAAAAACAACATTATTCAAGTCTGCATCAAATGTCATTTGCTTGAATTCCAGGGGTTTGTGATGGCAGCGAATGGGAGGAGGCAGAGCAGGCATGTGGAAAGAACATGTCAACAGTCCACGGGCCTCTCCTTATGGTCTCTTGCAAGCAGGAACAGCTGATCTGATTATGGTGGCTGTTTTGTTTAGAGGACCGTACTCCATCCCCTACCCCTCAAATTAGACCATTAGAAGAATTAGTGGTTCTCAACAGGTGGGTCACAACCATAGGAAAACACATCTTTCCAATGGTCTTAGGAACTGAGACACCATTCGGTAGCAAAATTACAGCTATGAAATAGCAACAAAAATAATTTTATGGTTGGGGGAGGTCACCACAAAATGAGGAACTATAAAGGGGTCACAGCCTTAGGAAGGTTGAGAACCACTGATCCACCTTTCACTTACTACTTCTAAAGAATATATGTAGTTTACCATCTTTAATTTTAGGGATGATCAAGCTTCTACATCTACAGAGAAAGCACCATTATTTCACATAACCAATTCCTTCTAAAGTAAAGACAAACTGGGGACAAAAAAATGAAAATGAAAAATCAATCATGTGTACATATTGGTTTTAAGAAAATTTCCTTTCCAACCAAACACAGAAATTTAAAAAGTAAAGCAATTAACTATTTTCCATAGCAAGATTAAAGGCATACACACGGGTCATGCCCTCGGCAGCATCACTACAACTACAGAGCAGGAATATAAGCAAAACACATCAAAGAGGTAACAAGACAAGTAATTCTCTGTAAAGATTTGCTTCTCATATTAATTTTTATGTATACTTTTGAGTTAAGTTCTCCTCAGCTTAACAACTTACATTCATTTCATTGTAAAGTAGGGTCTTAAATGATTTTGGTAAAGATGGAGTAGCCCTGGTAATACACTATGGATAAATACAGGATACTAAAAGTGAATTATTCTTAATCACACACACAAAATTAAAATGATTAAATCAACTCTGGTATTAATTAACACTGGTTTTCACCACTTCCTTACCTCTTTATTTCAGTTATTTGTAATCTGCCTCCATAAATACTTTCAATGTAAGAAACACTTATGTTTCTGTTTAAATTTGTTTAATAAATCATCAAATTCTCACATAAAGGCTTCATAACAAGGATGTAATTTATCCTATTAAAGCAAGGAAGCATTTTAAACTTGAGATGGATGGTTACTAAGTTACTCAGTCTAGGCCCAGCTATGTGACCCTGAGCCAATTCAGTTTGGTCATGGGTACAATGACAGTTAATAACATTTAACCCAGCACAAGGAAGCTTGCAAGAGGTTAATATATGCAAGAGAACTTAGAAATGTTTAATGTGCTATAAAAATGTGAAATCTGTTTCGTTATCTATCATATGAGAGGTTCAAAGGCTTCTCATCTCTAAAGCCTTTGATATTTACCTATGAAGCACCTAAAGCAAAAGTTAACTTCATGTGAGACTAAGAAAACAATTAACCTCATGTTACAAAAATGAATCAGAAAGCAAAGTAAGAGTGGGGACAGCACACAATGAGTAAGAAAACTGGAGCTGAAAAGACTTGCCTCCCGAAACAATGTCCTTCCATTATCTGTAGCTATGTCTGTCATAGCTGCTATTTATGGTCACTATCAAAATCTCTTCACCACAGAACACGTGGCTTTAAAAATTATGGTTATAGCCTGTTACAAAGAAGATCTTATAAGATAATGTAAATATTATATTGGTAAGATAATTCAATTACTAATGGTCAAATTAAGAATGTTTACAAGTCATATATATTAAGGCCACAGATGCTCAGACTCAACTGCCCAGTTACTTGGCTTGTGTGATATTAAATCTTAACCAAATTGGCATGATGTAACCTGTCTAATCTTTCTCAGGAAAGGGTTTTAATTTTACTTTTATTACCAATTAACTATGTGATCTTGGGTAATTTACTTTATTTTCTGTCTTAAAGATAAGGACTACCTCTAAAAATGTCACTTGGCTAGTGTGGATTCAACAGGCTAGCCCATGTTAAGACAGCACAAGAGAGTCTGGCATATATTAAAAGTGCTTGCAAATGTCAGCTTGCCTTTCTAGCCTTCCAGACTTTCAGAGGACAAAGGATGTTTTTCTCTCTTAGAAAGCTTCTTAAATAAAATGTCCTACCTCTCTCTATCTAGGTCCTGGTCCTCACCTTCAGTAATCAGTAGCTGAACAACAAACTTAGATAAACTTCCTAGGAGCACCTTGACATAATAGAAGGCAAATGTGGCTCACAGTCAACAGATCTCAGTCTGAATCCCATTGTGCCTAAAAGCTTTTGACTTTAAGCAATTTGCCAAACCTTATAAAACTCTCATCATAAAGTGAAGACCTTATCTAGCTTTTTATCATCCTGTCTTTAGTATTCACAGGTCTCTTACAAACACTGTGAAAAGGGCATGTCTTCTTTATCTTTGTCCTTTCCATGTTACTATGGCAAGGCTCAGAATTAGAAGATTCAACACTAGGATAAAGAAGAAAATTGATAAAAAGTGATTCAAGACTGGAAGAAAATGCTACATGGTGTAAAGGAGAGAAAAAAAAAACTTATTTAGCTCCAATTCCTTGCTTCCATCTCTTTTTTAAGCCAACAGACTTCAGCAAGATGAAATGAGGTATATATCTTAAGTGAAAGATAGTTGAATTACTCTTTAAAACCCAGCAATCTTTAATTTTCTATAGGCAGAATCAAACTTTTGCTTTTTCTATTTGAAAGACGTCGGTTGTTACTTTTGGTTGGTTTTGATTTGGGAGACAAGGATCAAACTCAGTACATACTGTGTTTATTTTGTTTATTCATTTGTTTATCTTTTAAACAGGCACTTACTATGTAGCCCTGGCTAGCCTGAAACTTGACTTGTAAACCAGGCTGGCCTCAAACTCAAAGACATGTTTGTCTCTGTTTCCTGAATGCTAAGATTAAAGTGTGAGGCACAATGTGGCTGGAGCTATTTTTTTAAGAATAGAGTAGCCAAGAGAATTTTTGTTGGTTAATAAACAAAACAATATAGGCTAGGTAACAAGGAGGTAAGCATTTTCTTTAATATAAATAAAAATTGTCCTTTACCTAAAAAAAATACATCCAAAGAATAGTATGCCTTTGCTAAAGATGACTTAAGTACTTAGAGATTGCATGCAATTTTACAAAAATTCAATTGCGGAATTTTACAAAAACACTTCTAAGGCTAAACTTTGTAACTTCCAGGGAGAAGGGTGAATGTTGAATTTTTCAAAACTAGGAGAAATCAAGGATGAGGCAGAGCAGGGTAGACAACTAAGAACCACATGTCTTAAAATGCACAAACATAAAGTTTTACATATAATTTTGAGTCATGAAATAATAATAAATAATAAAACAAACAAAACAAAAATAATAAACCTATTATTAGCTTTATTCTTAATTTTATATTATAAAAAAACTAAATAATAAAACTAGTCATATATGCTATGTATTTCTAAAATCTTTCAGTAGATTTCCAGGTAAGCTTATAGAATTCAAGTTATAGAATTTTGGAGCCCTTAAGCAATTTCAGAAGCATGCAATACAAACTGCCAATCAAATAATAAAGATATTAACCAAGAGAGGTGTAAAAGAACTATGCAAAGTCTTGCTGCATTCAAGACAGAAATACCCAGCTCCACACTAATCCACGAGTCAGACATAGACTCTGGCATAAATAAGTGCTTTGTAAACAAAGTATCTTTTACAACAGAACCAAATAGCGTGATTTGGTGGGTGTTGGGGCAGAGGGAGTGTTTAAGGGAGTCTAAACATGTAGACTACCAGTGGTTAACAGAATAAAGTTATATAATTATACAAATACGTGAAAAGGTTGATGGAACTATTTAATCTTTCTTATTCACAGGTTCTACTTACAAAATGGGAAAAAAACCTACTCACAGGATTATTTTAAAAATGATATAAGATAATGTGAATTAAGTATTTGACAGAGCCTAGTTCATACTAAGTACTCAAGAAATTAGATGCACTGAAAAAAAAACAGTCCATATCAAATTTAGGAAACAAAATTTGAAAATTAAAAAAAAATGTTTCCCAGGCCAGGCACTGATGATACATGCCTTTAATCCCAGCACTTGGGAGGCAGAGGCAGGCAGATCTCTGTGAGTTCGAGGCCAGCCTGGTCTACAGAGTGAGTTCCAAGATAGCTAGAGTTACAATAGAGAAACCCTGTCTCAAAAACAAAAAAACAAAAAACAGTTTTCCAGGTTGAAAAAAAAATGTTGGCAAACTTAAACATGTACTTAGTACCTAGTACCTGGTACTAAGCAAAAATACACTATTCAAAGTGTTGTCAAACATATTGACCAGTAAGCTACAACTGCCCATCTCATCCCAAATGTACTACACAGCTGTGAAAATCAATGGTTTAAAATACCATTTTTTAAAATTATATCAAGCACTAGCATATGACAAAGGCTTCAAAAAAGCACACAGAACAAGTCCAGGTTCACTCCAGAGTAAATGTTAAAGCATGACTTGTAACTTTCTCAATGACTTGGCTCATGCCTGTACCTTCAGTTTCATGTCTTACAAGTCACTGTACTTCAACCACAATGAATCACATGTCAACCCCACAGATCTATCTCCAAGCTGTTCTCTTTGTTAATATATCACACATCCTTTCAGTTAGTGGGAAACTCTTGTTTTTCAAACTTCAGGTTTAGGATACCCTCTCCTCTGCAAACCCTTAATTAGAGCATATTTCTCTGACTGTCAACCTCACACATCATTGCAATAAGCACTCAAGCAAGAGACACACATCAAAAGGAATGAAAGCAAAGCAAATTAAAGCTAAAGCAATAAAGAACTTATATACAGGAAGCCAGTGAGAAAGGACTCTAAGATTACTGGAAGTTCTATAGGAGAAAAATTCTTGATCTTGGCAATCTGATCAGTTAATTGTTCAGAGACTGTTAAAGACAGGAAATAAATATCCAAGTACCTGCCCCCAAAAAGATAACAAGTAAATGAACACATGAGGAGGCTAATAAGATGTGTTTGGCAAAGTATGGAGGGAAGGTAAAGAGCAAAAATGAACACAGATATAGCTATCCTTATAAAGATGCTTAGTCACCACAGCAATAACTCACTATAGACTCTATCTTCTCTGAAGTTGTATGGTATGGTTGTCATTTAGACTACCCTGAACTATCACCAGAAATACATTAGAGATATTTTCTTCTTTTAACTCAATCTCTTGCTTTCTTGCAGATCTGAGAAGGTATCCCTCCCTTCTTTAGTTTGTATTATTGAAGAACTCTGCATAAAATTCTCAAATTATAATAAATCCTTATATTGCATAATAATTTTTAGTAGGGTTAGTAGGGTTTTTAGTAGGATTAATCTTATAACCTTTTTTGTTTCCTTTTCTTTTCCTTTTATTACTATTAGAGACAGTACCCCAAACTGGCCTGAACTTGTGATCCTCCTGACTCAGTCTCTCAAATGCGAGGATTAATAGGTATGTGCTATTATACCAAATACAAAATAGTGTGTGTGTATTCTGTAGATATATACAGAATACTTGGTATATACATGTGTGCCATATCTTCATGGAAGCCAGAGGAGGATATCTGGTGTCCTATTCTGTCATTTTCAACCGTATTTCCTTGAGAAAGGGTCTCTCACTCAATTTAGAGCTTGCCACTTTTTAATAGGTTTGATAACTAGCAAGCCCCATCAACTCTTGCCTCTGCCATCCTCAGTGCTGGGGTTACATACAGGCACATGAGTCCATGCCTGGATTTTACATGGGTGCTAAGGATATGAATTCAGGTCTTCATGCTTGTACAGCAAGTATTCTTACCCACTGTGTTATCTCTCTAGCCCCAAATTATTTTAATACTATGGAGTTAGATACTTGAAATCAGCAGTGAAAATAAAATATGTATATATATATATATATACTAAGCTTAATTGTTGGTTTATAGGGGACTTTAAGTAAAAATAGTTTATATTCTGAATGCAGTATAAGTGAAGTGTATCACTCCTTAAATACACTACCAAAATTATAGATACCTACAGAGTATTTACCATGAAAGGTGAAGATTAAGGCCATTTATCAAACATAAAGAAACAAATGCCTTCACAGAAAATATGCTTGTAGTGAAAAAAGATACTATTCTCTATAAGCTAAAGTCAGACAAATAAATCAGCTACTTCTAGTTTAAGCATCTCTAAATGTAGATCCCTCTATATTTAGCTTAATAACATACCCAGTCTGTTATCTTCTATACCAAGGATAAACATGATTAAGAAACATATACTGGGTATCACAGTTAGGTTTCTATTGCTGTCATAAAAATACCATGACCAAAAGCAACTTGAGGAGAAAAGGGTTTAGTACAGTTTACAGCTTGTAGTCCATCACCCAGGGAAGACAAGAATAGGAGCTCAAGGCAGGAACCTAGAAATAGGACCAGATGCAGAAGCCATGGAGAAATGCTGCTTATTGGCTTGTTCATCCTGAATTCTTATAGCACCCAGGAGCAGCTAGCTCCCTGGGGGTTAGGTGGGAGTCGCATCACCCACAATGGGCTGAGTCTTCCCACATCAATCACTAATTAAAAAATACCATACAGGCTTGCATATAGCCTGATTTTTTTGTTTGTTTGTTTGGTTGGTTGGTTTGTTTTGTTTTTCAAGACAGGGTTTCTCTGTTGTAACTCTGGTTCTCCTGGAACTCACTCTGTAGAGCAGACTGGCCTCAAACTCACAAAGATCCACCTGCCTCTGCCTCCCAAGTGTTGGGATTAAAGGCATGTTCAGAGAGACAGAACAGACTCTATTTTAGGCCCAAGGCTTCATCTCAAGCTTGCCCTGGGCCTGACACTGAAAAGTCATAAATTCTAAGAGAAAGCCCGCCACCCAAATAGCAACCAATCAGAGATAAGGGCAACCACAGGGTAGCCACAAGGATGCAGGAAGGTCCGTATCTCATCCAGCCAGACATCCTTGGTAGCCATGGAAACAATCTTTATGGCCAACCCTATAAGGCCTAGAATGTGAACAGTTGGCCATCAGAGCCCGAGCCAAACAGAAATGGACTCATGTACCTGCACCACTGTCTGCCAATCAGGTACAAGATTACCTCACCCTTACTGAAATTCCCCTCACTGCCTATAAAAAGGGGTGCAAGCCTTTTTTTGGGGGTCAGCCATCTTGTAGCTTGCCTGACCCCTGCATGCAGGAACGTGTCATGTTTGCTTATTGCATATGTGGTCTCATTGGTCTCTGTGTGGCAAATTTGATCTTACACCACCATCCAGGTAGCCTGATCTGATAGAGGTTATTTTCTCAATTGAGAGTCCCTCTCCCTGAATGAATCTGGCTTGTGTCAAGTTGACATAAAACTAGCTAACACACTGGGCCAGAAAGATGACTCAGCAGTAAAGATACACACCAAGCCTGACAAACTGAGTTAGATCTAAGGTACCCACCCATAAGGTGGAGAGAACCAACTCCCCTCAAACAAGGAGGCATTGCGGTTACCCCACACAGGATGCTCAGGAGGAAGCAGTTTAAGCTTAGTGAAAAGTTTCAAGAAGGCCATCAAATCCAAGGCCTTTTCTCTTTGTTCATTATGTGTATGAATTTGATGCTTCAAAACAGTCTACTGCAGGTCCAGGCATTTTTTTTTTAACTCTATATTCAAGGAAAACAAGAATGGTACAAGTCACCGGAGTCTCCTCCCCTCCCCCACCAGAGACAGGGTTTCTCTGTTGTAACTCTGGCTCTCCTGGAACTCACTCTGTAGGCTAGGCTAGTCTCAAACTCAGAGATCCCACCTGACTCTGCCTCCCAAGTTTAATGCCTCCCCACTTTAATCCCAAATGCTGGGATTAAAGGCGCCACCACCACCCAGCCAGGATTCTTCTTTTAACAGAAAAAAAAAGTATTTTCCAACACGCTCAGCAAATTTGACCTATAACTCTATCCACAGCTGTAGCAAAAGTCAACAGTGTCTTGATGGTCTAATTTCCAAGGGTGGAGATGGGTTTTATTCCTTAGTGACGAAGCCAGTACCTCCACAGAGAGGCTTGGTCTATTGACTGTGTGAGTCTAATAAAGGAAACTGCAGCAAGAACAAAAAATCTTCTGACTTTTCTTTAAATACGACTTTAAAAAAACTTGCTAGTGCTGTATAAATACAGAATTATTACTATTCTAGTAGTTTGCCATCTATCACCATGAAATAATATGATTATTGCTTTCTCTGTGGAGTCCTAGGATAGAATATTAACCAGGAATTGGGAGGTCTGAAATTCTGTCTATATGAAACAATCTTGCTGACTCTCAGTTATGCAAAAAACAATGCTAATTTCTGAAGGTAGTTCTAAGGATAAAAGAAATACAAACAATGCAAATACATATAGGAATGTATAAAATGTTAAAACGTGTGAATTACAAACACAATGGTCGTTAAGTCTAGAAAGGAAACCTACAGCTCTTACGTGCATGAAGCATCTAGCACACCAACAACATAAATTAGTGATTAAACACTAACAATGTCTAACAAATGCTGGACACTACGGGGTCATGGCTGTGAGTTCTGAACTTTGGACTCCATTCATTCATGTTATACCTTATATCTACACTTCATTAAAGAAAATAAATTGTTTTACAAAATAAAGTCAGTGTCTTGTTGCAGTTCCATACAAAGGTGCAACACAATTTTAGAGTAGGATATGGAAAAATAAATAGGTTAATAAAAACTATTAAGTTCCAACTCATCTGTTAATAATGAATGAACAGTACTAAAGTAGCCCAAGTTTTAAAGAACTTATAAGTTAAGTGCAGTGGTAAGGAAAACAGCAAAAACACTGAGTACAAATTCTCCTGTGCCGTTAAGGTCCTTGACAGGTATAAGAGCAACTCTTAGAGTGACCTCATGGCTCAAATGTGTGTGACACAGAGGTAGTCAGTATTATTCCTATAAAGATAACTTCAATGGTCTATTCTAAAACTTTTAACTAAGCTACATGTCTCTTCAACTAAAAGAATGCTATATTAAAACAAGCACAGTGTGTATAACATAAACAAGAGCTTGTGCTAAATTGTAGCAAAGAAAAATGAAACTGATCTTACAATGAATGATTGTTATGATCCTTCCCCTTTACATGATTTCAAGACTAACGTGAGTTTTATACTGTATTTCCGAACACTTTGCTAAGTAGAGAACACTAAGCAGTACACTGGCTCAAGCACAAGTAGTATATCATAAAACATACCTAAGGCATCGATTACTGTCACCAAAGATCCAAATTTCAGCTTAGTCCCAAATGATCAAAATTAGACTTAACCAGAAGTAAACAGCTGTTTTTAAAAACACAGTTCTAAAAGGATCGGAATCCACTGTCACTCCTGGTTAGGATATCAAATTGAACTTGAAAGAGTTTAAATGATTAGTAGTTGCTAAAATTAAGTCTCAAAATGTGCACGGAGTGCTTATTGTTTTGTGCAGCAGCTGACTTGAAATCTGAAGTTGAAAAGACTACTAGACTTTTTATTTTACGTTATAAATTATGTGTATGTTTGTGTGGGAAAGTGTACACATGAGTGTAGAGAGGTCAGAAGAGGTTACTGGACCACCTGAACTGGAGTTAAGAGGTGGTTGTGAAGCACCCAGCCTGGGTTCTGAGAACCAAATCAGGTCCTCTGCAAGAGCACTCTTAACTTCTGAGCCATCTCTCCAGTCCCTTCACTAGGTTTTTAACCAAGTCCTGATATAATTATTTTACAAGAAACAAAATGCACAGGATTCTAAGACTTTGTGCTTTATAAACTATAACAAGACAACAAATGGTAATAGGTACTCATTATAACCAATTACGTTAACAGAAGAGCTGTTCCGATCACTGTAATTATTCTTGGTTCTCATTTTGTCTGTGATAAATTTCAAGCGATTATTATTTGAAAAAAATGGGTTGAATCTAGATTATTAAAGAAAGGGATTTTTTTTGGAGGGAGGTTGAATGTTTAAAGAATCCTATAGCTTTTTTCTTTGTCTCACTTTTTTATTTAAGTAAAAATTTCTTACTTTCCATACAATATGTCCCTACCGAAGTTTCTCTTCCCTCCACTCCTCCCAGTCCTGCCTCACCTCCCATCTCCCCTAGATCCACTCACCTTCTGTTTCCCCTCAGAAAAGAGCAGGCCTTCCAGGGACATCAACCAAACACTGCTGTTTGTTTTTCCAAGACAGGATCTCATCATATCACCCTGGTTGGCCTAAAACTCACTATGTAGACCAGGTTGGCTTTGAACTCAAAGAGATCTGCCTGACTCTGCCTCTAGAGCAGTTGTTCTCAATCTGTATAGGTCGTGACCCCTTTAAGGGTTGAACAACTCTTTTACAGGACTGCCTAAAACCATCTGCATATCAGATATTTACATTATGATTAGTAACAGTAGCAAAATTATAATTATGAAGTAGGGACAAAAATAATTTTATGGTCGGGGTCACCACAACATGGGGAACTCTATTAAAGGGTCCCAATTAGGAAAGTTGAGAACCACTGCTAACGTAAAATGCTTTTATCACAGGAGGTGGTGGTGCACACCTTTAATCCCAACATTCAGGAGGCAGAGGCAGGTGGATCTCTGAATTCAATATAGACCAGCTTGGTCTACAGAGTGAGTTCCAGGACAGGCAGGGCTACACAAAGAAACCCTGTTTTGAAAAGATAAAACAAAACAAAAAATGATTTCTCCTATGACTGAACAATATAAATGAAGCAATATAACATGTCAATTACTTTCTACTTTGTAACCAGATACTCACACTGCATACAGTGAAAGCTTTTTAAATGGCAATAAGTCTTAAAATGGGCAGTAATCACTGCAATGATGCTGTATGACACACATTCTTAAATTGTAGCAAAGAAAAATAAAAGTGATCTTAAACTGAGCGACTGTAACGTTCCTTCCCCTTTATGTGATTTCAAGATTAACGTGAGTTTTACACTGTATTCCACTTTGCTGAGTAGAGAATAAGACATGAATAATGGAGGCAAGACATTTACTTCTCTCTTAATGAGAAATTGTCAACTTTTGATTATTCAACATTTACTGCATTCCAAATATTTACTGACTCTACTGAATTCTAAGTACTTAAACCGACTTTTCAGTCATTTAAAGAATGTAAGCACTACAATTTTTAAAATCTTAAGGCACTATTATAACATTTCACAAAGGCACTTCCACTTTTGTTACTATGGTTTAGGCTTTCTAATTTTATTTTTTTGGTTTTTTGAGACAGGGTTTCTTTGTTGTAACTCTGGCTGTCCTGGAACTCACTCTGTAGACCAGGCTGTCCTCAAACTCATAGAGATCCTCCTACCTCTGCCTTCCAGGTGCTGGGATTAAAAGTGTGCATCACCACTGCCCAGCTAGGCTTTCTAATTTTAAATATTAAAAACTCAATCATCCTGGCATGGGGGCACAAACCTGTAATTCTAGCACTGAAAAGGATGAAGCAGGAGGATCATAAAGTCAAGGCCAGCCTTGACAATATAGCACGTTCAAGACCAACCTGAGCTATTCAATGAGACCTGTCTCAACAAAGTAAAGTAATAAGAGAAGTTAGCTATTTTAAAATAGTCAAACAATTCTAGTGTTACTATTTGTTAGAGATTCTACTTATCCTTGATTCCAGTTGAACAAAGCTAATATATAGGAAAGGTATATTCTTAGTTTACTAGTGGTTAGAAGAGAACAATTATTATCATTTTTCTAGTATTAGAAATATATATTAACACCAACAGTAGCCTGTCTGTCATATTTATTATTTCTGAAAAGTGTCATCTTTAGTTTAGCATCCTTAATTGTGACTTTAAAGAGAACCAGTAACTGTCCTTTATTATGACTCTTAGTAGACTCTTGACTGCTAGATGGAATATAATGGCTCACATGGTCCTTTAAAAACATCCTCTCTAGAGGGCTGGAGATATGATGGGTCAGCAGGTAAGAGCCTGTACTGCTCTTATAGAGGACCCGAGCTTGGTTTCCAACATGTCAGACAGCTCACAGTTGCCTATGATTCCCGCTCCGGCCTCCACAGGCACTTGCATTTACCTACATATACACATCCCCACACACAGACATACACCATCCATACAACTAAAAATAAGTTTAAGATAAATAAAAAGTAAAATATTCCTTCTAAAACAATCATTAAATTTCTTCTCATTTGTGGTTCCTAGGATGTTTAATCACAGAAAATCCTGCATGTAAACATAAAGTGAAAGCCACTGAAACTGTATGGAGGGCAAGGAGGACAAGTAAGAAGGAGGACAGGTAAGGAAAGGGAGAATCGGATGGCTACATTCAATATACAACCTGTGTGAACAACTCTAAATTCCAACTTTATAATCTACATGCATTGAGCATGAATGGAAGTAGATAAATGGTATACATGGATTTTCTGTAAATTTATCTTATTTAACAGTGGGCATTGTTCTCAATCAGTGTATTAAAACCAAAGTCAATTTTAAGTTCCTTCCATGCCTCTAAAACCTCCCTCTTTCACATTTCCTTGGTGTCAGCAGGCTCTGAGAAATACAGCTCCATGTCACTGGATAGCAGCATCTAGGCAGAACAAGAGGCTGCATGATGGTGCTGGCTGACACTCTACATCCCTTCCTGCATCCTTTCTTATCTGTGCCCCTTGAGTCTGCAGAGAGCAGCCAAACTTTCACTTCTACCTGTGACAATGCAGTAGGCCAACAAAAAGAAGTAACTTCCAAAACTCAGACATAAAATTCTTAGAAAAACTCTGTCACAATCTCTTCTAAATTAATTTTTTATCATCTCCTATATTTCTGTTTATAAATCTTCAATTTTCATCACCGTCTAGGGGGTCTTTACATAATCATATATTTAGTGATTTCTTCCTCTCATCCCCTCAACTTATAAAGGGCTTTTATTGAAAATTTTTTAAGATAATTTTAAAAATATATGAAAGTTCAAGAGCATCAAGAATTCATAGGAAGTACAAAGAAGATCGATTCATTTGATAACACACTGCTATTATATCTTATCACCCAAAAAGCTTAGGTTTCTCATCTTCCAATAAAGATACTCTCCCCAGTAACACAGCCAAAAGTCAACATATTAACCTACCCTTAACTGATTTGTCCATTCAAGTATCACTAATGTCTTCTGTAACAAAAGTATCTGGTCAATCATTATAGACTGCATTTATCCATCATGTTTCTGTAACTTCCTACCACCTGGAATAGTTCTTACTCTGGGTTTTCATAATCATTTAAGTTGGAAGATGATAGACAGGTTAGGTAACCTCAACTGGAATTCTCTAGCCCTTCTTCAAGGTTAAATTTTCGTTATACATTTTTAGGGAAGAGTATCTGTAAAGGAATTATTAATATCTCTGGCAGGTTTCAATAAGAAGCCAAGACAACTTCCTAAGATGGAAAACCTGGATGGCTAAGGCAGAGGGTCTTGCCTCACAAGTCTGACTGACAGGCATACGATTTCAAACTCCTGGTGTTTTGAGGGACCTCACAATCTGGGCATAACAATATTAGTTTTTTTGTGGCTATTAAAATAAATTTAATTTAATGTCTTAGGAAATTTAATGTCTTAGGAAATAGAAATTATCCAGGCGGTGAGGGTATATGCCTTTAATCCTTTAATCCTAGCACTGGGAAGTCAGAGGCAGGTGAATATCTGTAAGTTTGAGGCCAGCCTGGTCTATAGAGCTAGCTCCTGGACAGCCAGGGCTACACAGAGAAACCCTGTCTTGCAAAATCAAAAAAATAATCTTTAGACACTGAAAGAGGACAGAAGCCCCCCAACCCCCGCCACACACACACACACACACACCACCACCACTACCACTAATATTGTCTATTATCCCTCCGAAGTCTCAAGAGAAGAATCATTCCTTGACTCTTCTAGCATTAGCTAGAGGCAAGACCAGAGCTTGGCATCACCAAAAGTTCCCAACAAGGATGAAAGGATAATTGCCAGAGCTTTCTGAAAATGAATCTGAATACTGCATAGGATAAAATAGAGAAGGGTTAGGTTCCCCACTAAAGACTTTAGAACAAGACAGGGATTTAAAATCTAACCTAACCACTGTAAAAGTAAAACTTATGTTTTAAATTTTAGTTACTATGTCTAACGTATCTTTAAAAAGAAAAACAGATAACCTCCTGGAATGCTAGGTAGAGCTTTTCAGGTGAGATAGTCTTGAACCTCCCTTGCCCAAGGACTTAACCTCTTGGATTATTGGGTAGGGAGTAGCTAGATCCCAAGTTGACCTTATTGTACCAGATGTGCTCCATGCATCAGATGTGCCTGGTCAATTGTAGGCAGGAGATAACCCAGACAGTAAGTACATAAGGATAGTCTCTTGCCACTGATTGGACCTGGTGGGAAGTGTGCAGTTTTACGGGTTCTGCCTTTTTAAGTACCTATGCCACGTGATGTGGGGCCTTTCTATGGGAGCTCTGGAGGTGACAGGTTCACTTCATAGGTACCTCAGAATGGAGCTAGTCAGAGTCCATCTTCCTGGTCAGTATTTAGTTAATTTAATTAAAGCTTGCTTGTTTCAAATTTGGCTCAATTGTGGTGGTCTTATTCTCGACCAGATTTGGGATTTACACCTTCTGCCAACACTGAACTGCTAGATTTCCATTTATTTCTTTTCCTGCCATCCCCAGCACCACCTTGTCAGCACCCATTCCTCTTTCTCAGGGACCTGTCTTCATCATGAACCCTCATCCTGTAATCTTTGGTGATGCCAAGTTCTCTGGTCCTGTGATCTGCCTGAGTTCTGATGTCCCAGAATATTATTAAGGAGTCTTGGGAGAGAAACCCTGCCTACACAGAAGAGACACAGTTCCCCCAAGTCCTCTCAGGAGATTAAGCAGTGTTGTCACAGAGTCCTGTGTCTGGGAAAAAAGGCCGTCCTTGAGGTCACTGCAGCATACACAGAAAAGGATCAGTGAGTGGTACCTAACAGTCCTGCTGAACCTCCTGGCATCAGGATATAGCACAACCCTGGCCTAAGTCAGGTACCTGCTGCAAACTCTACTGCAGGCCCTACAGGAGCTGAGCCCAGTAAAACTGCTGCCTGGCCACAGGACCAAATCTTCCTTTGGGTCTTAACCATCCACTGTGGGTGGTATGGAGCTAGTGTCTTGGAACAAGGCTGGGCTAGAAGAGCAAGGTACCTGCTATCTCTCTCCCTCCAGGAGATTCCTAGGAGAAATCTAGAATTAAGCACTCTGTTAGGCCCCACTCCACAGATGTCCCTAACTTCACCTCCTCTCTACTCTACCTTCTTCCAGGAAGCTGTTTCCAGGCCTGTGTCTCCCTAGAGGTCACATGCTAATCAAGCTCTAGTCTCTCGGAGAAAGCAGAGCACAGCATGAGGATGGGATAGGAGAGTTCCAGTCCATTTCTTTAATATCATCAAATGTCTGTGAAGTGAAGACCAAAGCATTTACACCCTGGATGTATAGTCCTCTCAGGCTGGTGAACAATGCAGTCACACAATGTCTCCTTTGTCCAGAACTCATCTCTACCACCTCTTCTCAGCCTCAACCCATCAGTGAAACTTTTAATGAGTGCATGTACCATGGAGGTACAATGTGGTCTTCTCTGTATAGGTAGAGTCAAAAGGAGGCTCAGAGTCCACACAGGTCAATCTTGGTACAGAAGTGCTTCTGTGATATGGCTGAGCTAGCTGTCAAGTCAAGACTTAATACTCCTCCAGCCATCAAGCTCTACATCTCACTGCAGGTACCCTAATTCTCATTTTCCTCCTGTATAGCCTTTAACTTGGAGTTGGGGCAGAAACTATAGATTCAACTCATCCCTCTGGACAAGAAGCAACTGGGGAGGACAGGGGCAGAAAAAAAGCAGTAAGGTAAATCAAAGGAAGATCAGAGACCCAGCAAGATAGTGAAGTAATTCCAGAATCCCAGGAGTCCTGGACTTGATCCAGGAGGCATATGGGTGAAGTAGCTCAAAAGATGGGGTTGTCAGTGCCTCTTGGTTACGAGCATAGTTCTTGGGCCTGAGAGGTGGTGGCTCTATTGTGGTAGGCTGTAGAATAACCTCGTTGTAGGGTGGTAGTCCAGACCCTCTCTAGGGGAGAAGTGAAGGGGAGGGGGGTCTCTGATGATCCATCATAGAGTCCTGCTCTGGTTCTCTGGACTTGTGACAGAAGAGCTTCACAAGGCCACAGATGCACAAGAGGGACACCATGACCACGAAGATGAACTGACAAAGATTCTAAAGAGGTTAATTCCTAGAGTCCCCTTAAAGCATCATTAGGCTTTAAAGGAATAAAAAGAAGGAATCAATAAGATTTTAAGTATTTTTCAAGCCTAAACTCTGTTGGACTTCATGGGAATTCTGAGGACAATTTTTCACTGTTTTTCATAAATCATTTGGTTTATCTTCATACAGCCTATACAGCCTGGGAGGAATATAAAATGGTAAACTATAGGCACCAAATACTTACCTGTGCCATTAGGAACACAAGTACATCCAGAAAAAGAATAGCTGTGTCTGTTTAAAATCCTAGGAAATGGTTATGTGATAGAATTTGGTGTTTGCATTTTGAGCTATTTAATCATTCCTTTATAGACCAAATGAAGGATACTTGCTGCTCTGGCATTTTCTTACATCCTAGCTGCTTTTCTCTGGCATCTGGAACTCAGTTTCAAGGTTGAAATACATTATTGTAATTATAGCCAACCAAAGCCATCCCAGTTCAAACTCTCCATAACTTCATGCTTTACCTGTCTACTGCACTTCAGTTAATAGGCAGTTAAAAAAACATGCCAATAAATCTAAGCTTACAAATTCTATGGCCAGCAGAACCTCACACTTTAAGGTTTTTTGTTAAATTTGCTGTCTTCACACTGTATTTTATTGCCCACTATAAAGGTGACATGCACATAAGTGACTTCAGAAATTAAGTAGCTTTATAAAACTCAAGTTTCAACTAGTGCTGGAGGACTGGAATCATAACTAATAGCCAAGTAAAGTCCCAGGTCTGACACTCAGTCTATGGCATTAAGTACATCATGTCTTACTTGGGCCTTTGCTTCTTTGTAAAATGAGAAAACTTGACACGATAATCCAGTAAATTATCTTAAATAAGCACCAACAAAACTTTTTAGCTTCTAATATTGATATTTTCACAAAGTATAAAGGACATTTATAAAAAAAACATTGCCAAAATAAAATCCACAAAGTTGCAGTAGATCATGAAGAAGAGAGTGAATGAAATAAGCAATTTGTGCATACAAATATTTGAGTTAATAAGATGTTAGCACCACAATAGAAACATTCCCTTGGATTCTGTAGTAAACAGCTTTCCTTTCCCTTGGCCCAAATATCATTTAATCTGAAGAAGTTTATTGCTAACTATATCTTCTAGGTTACACGAAATTTACTCTCCATAAAAGCATTTCAGCAAGGCGGTGGTGGTGGTGATGGTGGCGGTGGTGGCTCATGCCTTTAATCCCAGCAAGTCAGGAGGCAGAGGCAGGTGGATCTGTGAGTTTGAGGACAGCCTGGGCTACAGAGTGAGTTCCAGGACAGCCAGAGTTACAACAGAAAAACTCTGTCTCAACATATCCGGGGGTGGGGGGAAAAAAGAAGAAAGGAAGGAAGGGATGGAGGGAGGGAGGGAGGGAGGGAGGGAGGGAGGGGGGAGAGAAAAAAAAGTAAAGAAAGAAAGGAAAAGCATTTCACGGGATTGGAGAGATGGTTTGGCAGATAAGAGTTTGTTCTGTTCTTCCAGAGGTCCAGAGTTCAGTTCCCAGCTCCCACATTGACAACTGCCTCTACCTCCAGCTCCATGGGGATCCAACACCTTCAGCTTTCATGGGTACCTGATACATGTGTGAATATAAAAATATATATATACACACACATAATTTTTACAAGATGAAATAAAACATTTTTTAAAGGCATTCTGAAGAAACAATGAAATCTGTTTTCTGTATTTGTTTTTGTAAGTTGTAGTGCAGGAGATGTCAATTGGAACGTGCCTTTTAGCTTTTACACAAACTTCCCCACCTCAACAGAAGGGACACAATTTGCCAAGGGTTTATGTATATACACAATGTAGAAGTTCTATCATTTGATTCTTACATTTTATGTACAGAAGACTAGAGCATTTAATTTGAAAATCCTGATGGAGGTTATTAGACTTTCTTATTTTACTAAATCCTTCATAATACTTAGTGAATGCTGGGAACATAGTAACTAACAACTGTTAATAAACAAAACATAAAATAAATCAAAGATTAAAAATGTAAGGGTTAACACAGTATAATTTAATTTTTCAGTGTATGCTAACATTTAAAAAAGTTATTTTAATATAAGCTTTGATTTGACAAACTGTCGAAAGTATCCAAAAATAGAGGCATAATAAACACAGCAGTGTGACTTAAGCTTTCTGAGGCTCTATGACCTCATTTGTAAAACTGAAACCAACTTTACAGGATTGCTATAAAGCAAAGCTAGTGTGTGGAACATATCCTCTACCCTATGTGGCCCATTATTCCTCGGTGTAACTTCAGACTTTATGAGATAAGGCTTTTTCCACTTTGCTTCATTTTCAACATATTGCTCACTTGTATTAAAGTCCCTGATCACATTCCAGTTAATAATGTATGCTTCTCTCAAATAGCAGCTTCACTGTAACTGGTAAGAGAAGGAAAGCCTTCAGTATTTTGAGAATAGAGAAAACCCAGTTTGGATAGTTCACTGCTTTTCTAATAGTACTGTTTATGACATAGAACACTGAGGTTTGTGAAGCAGTAAATAGTTTTTGTGGCTGATCAAGTATTTCTGTTTCACTTCGCATATTCTGGTACCACTGACATTATTCCTTAGTTAAATGCTTATTTACATTACACAAGGCCTTTTCTAGTCCTGTACGTGACAACAAATACTGCAATGCAGAGAAGGCCAAAGTATTAGAGGAGATATTGTTAATACTTTTGAAACTTCTGCTCGAAGCCAAGACGACAAGATGATACCACACAAAACTTTTACATATTAAAGCAAAAAGTCCATTAAAAGTTCTCCCTTGAAAAGATAATCAATTCTAACTTAAATGTTTAAGTTTCAGTACAAATGAAACCACAAATATCAGATAAAAGGAGAAGCCTCTTTATTGTATATGTGAGTGTGGTACATCTACATTTGTGTAGGTACGTGCATGTGTGAGTGTAGATGCACATGCAAACATGCATGTGGAGGTCATATGTTAGCATCCGGTTCATTTTACAATCTCTCTGTATCTCATTTTTTGAAACAGGGTGTCACACTGAACCTGGAGCTCAAAGATTCAGATAGGTTTGCTGACCAGTGAGCTCCAGGATCTATCTACCTGTCTGTGTCCTGCAGTGCTGGAGTTCACAAATACACGCTGCCACACCTAACTTTTACATGGGTGCTGGGGGACCTAAGCTTAGATCCGCATGCTTGTGTGGCAGGCACATGACCAACTGAGCCATCTCTCTGGCCACTCTAATTGTTCTCTTAGCCATCTCTCCATTTGTCACTTTTTGTCACAGTGGTAACAGAACCTAGGGCCTACACATGCTAGGCAAGCACTTACCACAGAGCTATATCTCCAGCTCACTTTCTCATTCTTTGCTAGAAATACAGTAAATGTTTACAAATGATGTTATAATTTTCATTTGATACTAGTAGTATAGAACTCGATTAGCAAAAAGACCATAATGGTGGAAAACTATATCATAATAAAGACAGACTATATTTTTGTTTATGGGAGTTTACCCCATAAAAGGCTGAAAAGCCTTCACAGTTATCCTCAAGTCTTCATAGTTCAAAGTTCATCTGTCACCATTATTTTTGACTCTCCTAATACACAAGAGGCAAACAGGAAATCTTTACTTCTGCAGAGACAGGAAGAATGACTTATAATGACTGCCATACATTGTAATTCATTAGAAATTATGAGTTCCAGAAAGGAAACTCCTCACCTCTACAATTTCAAAAACTCAACAATCTACATATAGTGTGGGATGAAAATGTTAAATATACTGTTATAAATAAAAAATGAGTAGCTGATCAGAATGCAAATGATAGTGATATGCAAATTTAATAGTGTAACGAAGTAAAGGAAGTGGTCACATGACAGTTTCTATCACCCAGTTATTCCCCATCCACACCCCATTCAGGATACCAAAAACACTTATATAAATAGTCCTTCTGATTCGTGAGTCAAACAAGTGTATCTATATTAGTTATTTCTCCTCAGTGCTAAAACAAGATATCTGACAAATGCATCTGAAAAGAGTAAGGGTCTATCATGGCTCATAGTTTTAGTGTACAGTTTGTCAGGGTGGGAAAGGAGAGTATCAACAGTCAGGAAGCACAGCACAGGATACTGGTGCTGAGATAGCATCTGCTTTCTGTTCAGTCTTTCAGTTCCAAAAGTCAGTCAACAGAACAGTGTTAGCTCCATTTAGGGTGGTTCTTCCCACTACAACTAATGCTATTTTAGAAATTCCCTCACAGAGAAGCCTAGAGTTTTGTCTCTAAGATGATTTAAGATTCTATGAAGTTGACATTAACCATCACAGTATTTCATGGGTTTTCTCAGCTAATTTGTTCTTGTATATCTTTGATTTGCCATTAAAACCTATTAATGTGTTTGATATAAATTCAGTTTTATTTGTACTAATGGAAGAGGACACAGTAATAATCCAAAGCATTAAAAAACTCACAGTTTTGGGGGTAAGAAAAGGGAAGATAGAGGAATATGAGGAGAAATATGCTTAAAATGAAACATGTACAATGTTTGAAAAAATATAATTTTGAAAATTTACAATTATACACACACATACACAGACACAGACACACACACACACACACACACACACACATATATATATATATACACAAACATATGTATGTAGAATGATTAAAGAACCTAAGCCATGACATATGAGTAACTAGGTCTATTCTACATGGCAAAAATCTACTTAGTGAAGAGGATATAGTGGCTGTCTCCAAATATATAAGTTCTCATTTCACACAGTGCAAAGAAGAGAAGCCAATGCATGAAAGTTGTAAGCAGGTTAGTGTTGGTTCGTTATATTTTCTATTCAGCTATAATTCTACCACAATATCAACACCTGAGATATACTTAATCTGCCTAATTTGCCTCTAAGGACATGAATAATCAGATACCCAATAGGTTTTTGTATTTTAGCAAAATACATGTTCACTGTATTTAATGAATGGTAACTCAATAAATGAATACATGTAAATGTAATTATCTATTAAGACCATATGTACAGATATGGAAAAATATTTGGGGTATCTTAGAAGAAAAGCAAGGTACAAAACAAGATACAAAGCAAGTTCCCACTGTTTTGTTTCAGTAATAATGAAACTTATAAACAAAACACAAAGAAATAACCACATGGCAGTTCATAGTTGTGTTGGCCAGAGGCTCCCTAGAGCTGAGTTACATACAGGTAAGCCACCTAATGTGGGTGCTGGGAACCAAACTTTAGTCCTTTACAAGAGCAGTACCCACTCTTCACCTCTGAGTCACCACTCCAACCTCACCTTTAACCATTTCCATAACATTTCAAACACTGCTCATGTAGACTTAGGCAAATATTTCTTGTGATCTTAAGGGAAAAAAGGGGGATACTTCAGTAATGATCAAAAACAAACAACAAAATCCCACAGAATAACTACAGCTATATGTAACAACTCAGTTACTATATAACCCCTTTTATATTGTTGCATTCTCAAAATCACAAAATTTCAGAAAGGCAGAATAGTGACCAAAGCAATCTCATAATTTATCCTTGTTGGAAACTTTTTGTATTAGTATTTCACAAGTGTTCACTACAGCATTGTAACTCATGAAATGGTAAGTGATCTAGAGAAGAGAATTTCTAATGTAGGTATTCGCCAGTGAAAAGAAATCTTAGGCAATGAACTCCTAACTGAACGTATCTGAACAGGAAAGATGGTTTTCTTAAGTGCAATATGATTAAGAAAGAATGACTCATGTTTATTCCTAGACTACCTTCTGACTTTACCAAACTTATGTCATAATACAAAAATCTATTCCCTCCCTTCCAGATGTGGGAGTGTACTAACTTCTTCACAAGCATTCCCTAGAAGCTTTCTTATTGTCAACAGGTCCTCCAGGAAGCTACTATCCATCAGAGTTGGTATTCGGTTTCCTGGGCTTTCTAGAAAGCACCTAATAATGCAGCCAATAATCTATGAGCTTTCTGAAGATAGCAAAACTATCAACCTTAATTCAAAAGGTGGAGCTTTGCCAAACTTTGACCTTGAATCAAGAAGACTAATAAGCTAATGGGCTCTGGATAGGATTGCTTTTAGTTGTGACAAAAATCCTAATCATTATGCTCTAACACTCAAAAATTTAACAACCACTCGTGACCTAATGACCTCCTCCCACTTTATCTCTCAAAATAAATTAGACTTACCTTTATAAATTTCCTCTCCATCCCCTAGAACCTCACATGTTAGGCAAGAAAACATGAGGGTCAATGTCAAATTCTAGCAAATTGAAAGTAAGCAATTATTTACCCCAAATAGACTTTCAAAACAAAGCACACCTGTCTGCTGTCTATAAAACTCAAGGCTTTGAATGTTTTAGTGATCTAAAAATCATTTCTAGTTCAAAAGAAGCAACACTGTTGAAGAAATTGGTAAAAATAAGTTTATACTTAGTAACACAATCATTAGCTCTAAAGTAACCAGAGTTTATTGTGCATTTTGGAAGTTCTGAAATAAAAGGAAGTAAAGGAAACTGAAAGTGGCTGCAACTGCCAGACAAGGAACTCCTGATGGGTTCACAGGAAACTCTAGGAGGGGTTGTGATACATGGGAAAGGCGTACTTCAGCTGAGAAACCCAGAACATAGAGATAAAAGGTTCTTTGAAGTATTTCACCTTTTCAGATATTTGAAAGAATAAAGGACAGTATCAACTACTTCAACATACAAAATAAAAATACTGGATAGAGACCTCAACAACTCTGTGCAACACCAGTCTCCCTTAAATGGTTACTTCTACCCACAAAGCTGTCTTACCTGTATTGAGATATCAGGCCTCTTTATACCAAGTTAGAGTTGCACTCGAATCAGAGCAGAGCAAACCGACTGCTGTTGCTGGCTCTATCACAGTGATGATCTTTACTTTGTTGTTGTTGTTTACTTTCTTCATTTGCAAACAGAAGCTCTTCCCAATGGAAATTATCATTAAAGGTCAACAAAAAAGCAGGGCCAATATAAGTACCTTCTAACAAAATATATACCACTACTACCTACTTTTAAAAATTTACATACTTTAATATATGTTTATTTGAGTGTGTTTACTGCGTGTGTGTGTGTAACATGTGTGATGCAACTTGTGTACAGATATCCATGAAAGCCAAGAGTGTGTCAGAGGCCTGGAGATAGAGTTACAGACAATTGTGAGCCGCCTGACATGGGTTCTAGGAACTAACATCAGGTTCTCTGGAAGAGCATCATGTGCTCTTAACCTCTCAGCCCCACAGAATATGTTTCTGTGCTTTCTAGAGTACACATACTTCTTTTTCTTGTCTGTAAAATTGCTAATATATACATTTAATGTTAAAAAAAAAAGAGCTTAAAAAGATTTTGAATCGCAAGACTAGCCTCCTCCCTCATCATCCGTGAATTTGGCTTCATACGCTTTGTTTCCTCTTTGTCACTGCTTTCAAGAAAACTCTGAGTCTCTATATTCCCTAGAGTCACTGCTAGCAAGAGAAATCACTTGGTATAGAATTCAACAATAAAATGCATGGCTATTACCAGCACAGTGCAATTATTGCATATACAGTTCTTTACAGCAGTGACCTGTTCAAGAATAAAATGCTTGGTCACATGCATTTCATATCCCCAGTGTTGAAGGTAGTCGGTCCCTATAGAAATGTTTGCAAAAACATTTAATAATCACTACAAAATCATCTAGAGGAATAATTCCACTGCTTACTAGAATTTTATTTCTAAGGGTTTTTTTTTGGAGTGGGGGGATGCAGTTAAACAAAATAAAATAGAATATCAACACCAACAACTGATGCTTTGTCTGTGCAGTTCACTGTTTTTCATAGCTGGGAGTTAAACCACCCCATTTAGAATAGCTGGTTGAGCCTCTTATTTTAAAACTTAAAAAGCAGACAATGATATCCTTATGGGCAGGAATCAAATCTAATCATCATGCTTCCAGCATCTAGTTATGAAATATGAGTGCAATAAATTTTTTGTTCAATAAATGCATTATTAAATTGACCTACCGTGTATTTTTCATACTGTCTTTCACAGTGGCTAAAAATATTTTCTAATAGTCTATCCATAATATACATAGAAAAACACTGAAATATATGTCTGCTAGTGTCTGTAAGACGATTTGGGGAAGGGCAATGATGTATCAAATTGAATTCAGTTCCTGAGTCCCATACATAGTGAAATATGAAGATAACATGAAGCAAGGAGAGCCAGCTACAACACATTCTCTTGAAATGCTTTTCTTAGTGTGTCCATGGCAAGCAGGTGAGGCTGAGCAGCCACGCACTTTTACACACAGGGGACAAAGGAGCAGTGTGATAGGGCCACTGAAAAGCCAGAAGCAGTTACCTTCCTCGGAAAGTTTGTATTTTCTTGGCAGGTTAAAGTCCCCAGGGAGACTTGCTACCTTTCAACTTTAGCATTGATGGTAAAAAGAAGTTTCTAAGATCTTTGATGTACTTTCCCTCAATAATACACAAGTCAAAACTTTCAATTTAGAAGATGAATGATAATTTTTTCCAACTGGGATCTCACCATCTAGTTCTGTCCTGTCTATTGTTTTTTTAAGCCTCTCTCCCTCACACTGATTAAGATTCTTTGATACAATTTGTTCATCCTGAAACATATTCAAATTACATTTTACTTATACTACATAAAGATAGATTAGTTTTGAAGAATGGGTTAAGTAAGATTAAAAGTGGGCAAAATATAAGGTCATTCAGTATAAACAAAAGAACTAGTACAATTTGTAATTTTTAAAAAGCTATGACTACAGACTAACTTTAATAGCCTGAAATCTAACACTATAAAATTTCAATTTGTTTACTTAATGCTCTAAATTATGAGAAATCTGACCTCAAAATACTCCCCACAACTATAGGTGATACAGTATCTCCACTCATTTGAGCCTGCTGTCCTGGAGCACTCAACATCCCACCTGCTTCCTTCACTCCCACTTAAGACTTCACAGAATGATATAATGAACACCAAAATGACTAAACTGTGAACTTCGATACGGAGAATCAGTGGCAAGCATTCCAATCACTCTCTCATGGTGACAATCCACAAAATCTTGGATCTTGATAATCTTTCCAACAGAAGAGTAAACAAGCAGATTTTGAATTAGGAGAAATAAAGGACTCAAAATGTCTCTAGCGAAAATGGAAATCCCAGAAGCAAAAAATTAGACTCACTTCCTAAATATTGAAAAATCAATCATGTTTCCTCCTGTGATAAGCAAAGTGGAGGGCTGAAAAACTGCTCCAAGACCCCTCTTTGTTCAGCCTACACTTGCATCTGATGACACATTCTCTGAATGCTGGAGAGATTCCTTTCACCACAGAAGCCTTCTTTTTAGATCAAGGTCCAACAGCCTCCGGAAGGACAAGTAGGACAAGTGCCTGCGATGTTGAAGACTGCTCTGAAATGAAAATTCTTACATTTCCCTCCTATGTAATCTGTATTCTTAATCCGATTCTATTTAGGAAGTAATTTAATATGTGAAATGCATAAAAAAATTATTGGTGACAAATGAACTCATACTATAAGTAAACAGAACAAAACCTATTTCATGCTATATACTATATTTTGAAAAGCTTCAGATATTGATCCTACTATTTTCCTCAACTAAGCATATTCAACAGCAAAGTATGTTCAGGACTACTTATCAAATATGTTATCTGAATATTATTTAAATTTAAAGAAAGCCTTTGGATACTCAAAGAAAATCCAAATATTCTTAACAAAGCTCACTGTTTTCCACGGTAATTAGTAACACCATTAGACAAACTGTACTTTGAGGATACCCAGATTTTAAAAGCCAGAAAACAAAGGGTTAGGCTGAACAGCTCACTGCATCCCCAGATTACAGTTCTAAGGCAGGTCAATTATTGTTCAAGTGACAGTCCATTTAGTCTGAAACCAGTCACTCAAAGAACCCAACAAATCATTCTAAATTCCAATGCCAGTAAGATAACTCAAACCTAGTTTTAATGGATTCTAAGTATCTGTCCTAATACCTTTATCAACTTATTTTACAAAAATAAGCAGATAATTATGAGACAAACTCATTTTATAATGTATATAAATATATATGACACTAATATTAGGCATTAGTGGAGTCTCATACAAAAAATAATAAAGTGCACCAACACCAGAATGAAGTGTTCCACTTAACAGAAAAACTATACATTGGTGTTGAATTCTTTTATGTATACCTTGAGAAGTAACATCCTGTACCAAATGAAAAGAAAATCTATACAAATGCTAGATTTGTCTGCTGAAATAAATCACTCATTAACATTGTTCAAGAAAAAGCAGTAAGATGATTAAAGTTAAGAAAGGTATTTATACTCATACTTTGATGTTTGAAAATTGCTAAGAATATTAGGAAGGAAGAAACTCACCTTGGACACAGTACCCTCAGCAAGACTTCACATTGCCTTCAAGAATGCTCTGATGACACAAAAACAGCTCAACTCCCTCACAGCTGCTCTAGGACCACTAACTACTCTGTAGTCCCAATGGAGATGAGTCTAATCTGATAATGGAACCTACATTCTCCAATAACAGTCTTGAGATCACTTTACAATACACCACATGGACTTTAATCCACTGATTGGCCCATTAGTACATTCACATTCTTAAAAAGCTTTCCCAGTATGGTCCTCAATTTCTTTTTCAATGGGGGTGGGGGGAGAAGCACATGTATCTTATGCAGACATGTACAAAGCTATTAGCCATACTGATATTATAGGATTTCTGGTATAATTATATAATTTAATATACTATAAAGCTGTATGATAAACATGTTGTTAAAGCATTTTAAAAAATAAGACACAATCATATAAGAAATAATAAGAAAAAGAGAATTGATAACAGATACATTTTTTTAAAGGACCTCAACTGAAGGTCTGGCACCATATAGTTAACATCCTTATTCACCATTAAAAGTGCTTGCTTTAAAATTACCTTAAACTGCAACAAACATCACCCAAGTAGACAAATTTAAAATAGAAAATAGAAAAACGTTGCATTTGCTTGCTGTCTGCTGTATGCCAGGCATAATGCTAGAGATCCAACACAAGAAATCTAGAAGTGGATAGCTTTAGTGGTGAGGCAACTGAGGCACTGACAGCTATTCAATGTTAGCCCTGAGGTCCTATTTAGTCTGTTTGGTACCAAAAAATGCTCTTTCTGGGACTGAAGAAATGGCTCAGCAGTTAAGAGCACTAGTTGCTTTGTCAAAGGATCTGGTTTGATTCCCAGCACCCACAAGGTAGCTCATGATAGTCTGTGGCTTTGTTCCAGAAGATCCACCACCCTCTTCTGGCCTTCCCAAGCACCAGCTACACATGTGGTGCAAATACACACATGTAGGCAAAATATTCATATATGAGGGTGGAGGAGATGACTCTGCAGTATCACACACAATTTGTCGCTAGTAATTAAAAAACAGAAAGCATAAGTATTATAGAAAGCTGATGTAGGAACATATGAGTTGTTTTCACTTAGATGGTCTGGTAAAAACAACAAAAATACCTATTCTATATCACTGGACAATTGCCAACTAGGCAAAGAAAGAAAGAAAAGGCCAAACTTAAAAAGTATTCACTCATAACTAAGTGCAGCACAGTGAGTACAGCAGATGAAGAAGCTTTGGGTTGCAAAACAGCCCATGCATTTAAGCTCCTCAGAATCTAAAATGTAAAATGAAATATCCTATTTTCATGAAGAACAAATCACATTTATTTTTTATTAATGGGCTAAAGTATATCCAACAAGCCATGAAATAATCTGTTTATAAAACAACTGCCACTACAATCTGTAATTCATCTGTAAAGAATGATCTGGGAAACTTTATCTTGGTCAATGTACTTTTCAAATATACCTGGAGAGGTTCATATCAGAACATAGCACCAAAATCTTGATTTGATTTCCCACTTGTTGAGTAGGTCTTAAGTCCAATTATAGATGGTTACCGACAGGGTATGCATGCCACTGCAAGGTTACTGTGCCATGCTGGTCATTGCAGTTCATATGTGTCATTACTGGGTAGAACTGTTGGTTGCTTTCCTCCTTTGGAAGCTGGCATGGCACCTTCTGGTTCTATGAAAGCTACTCCTCAGGGAAGAGGCTTTCAGGTCAGTTCCAGGTCAGGGGCTTCTGGGCCCTGTGTCTTAAGTGTATATGGTGTCTTCAGCAATAAGGACTTAACTTCCACTTCTGGGTTCCAACCCTGGGTTAACATAGGCTTTAATTTGTTGGTCTTTTTAATGGGAATTTAGTTGTATAAAGATTGGAAACCACATTTACTCTATTTTCTCCAACACTTTATTCTGTATTAGCACTTTATATTTTATAGCGTATTACTTTTAATTACTTCATGCTTCTAGGCAGTATTTCATAATGTTTACTTTACCAATTTAAAGGAAATTGTCAGCATGTTACACCTTCCCACTCAAATCATCACACTATAAGAAATAAACACTACGCCAATCTTATCCCTTCCTAGGGAATCTTTCACTAGGTTAGATACGATGGTTGTAGAATTCTGAATACATACTTAATACAGATCTTAATTTAGAAAGTAAAATAGGAAGAAAAACAGTAACACAAGGCTGGCTGCCATTAAACACTGCATAGCAAGAGTCCACTTACTTCTCAGACAATGAAAGAGGTTACCGAAAGATCAGATGAGACACTAGTCTTGTACGCTCTTTCCTATAACTACAAAACTTCCAGATCACAGTCAGTTCCATTCATGTTTGCATTCCAAGAGCCATAATAAGCACACACAAAAACCTAACCATTTTCAGCTTCAGAGCTAAATGGTCCACATGGCTGGTGGGCAGGCCTTATTTGTCCAGGAGGGCTTGCCCTCATATTCTGAAACCACAAAGTATCCTTTACAGAAGTTTACTAAAGCCAAAGGCTTTTCCATTTATTAGTCTCTTCTGAATGAAGGATTCATCCAAACCTACTTGGCCTTTATCTCATTTGGAACAATTAGACATCTTACTCTAAACTCAATATTCTCTTATCTCCACCTTCCTCAGTATACCCCTACCATCCACCCTATCCAAGGGCTGAGATCACAGCCATAAGCCCACCCCTCCAGGCTTAAAAAACAATTCCAGTTCAACTTGGTTGCCCAATTATATATGTGAAAAATGGAGTTGAAGTCCAGGAATCCTTAAGTAGTCTCAAAGGAATACAAACTGTATGGTCATTCTAAAGAAAAACCTGGCAATTCTTAATGAACTTTATAACAGACATCCAACAACCCCCCAATTTTACTCTTAAATACTGTGTCACTTTAAGATAAAATGAGGATTATCATTGCAGTATTGATAAAATATAGTGAGGAGTGATAAAGAGACCCCAGAGTCTGCTTGAAGCCTTGCCAGCTCGGAATAAAGAATGCCAACATAATTAACAAAATTTGCTTTTATGGTTTTCTACAAAGAGACAATAATCCTTTTATACAGACATTTCAAATAAGAATGTCAAAGCAATAATGAACCATGCTTAAAGTTTAAGTACACACAACCTTGAGTATGGCCTTGCTCCTCTCCCAATGTCAATCTACAATTTTCTGGAAATCTCACAAACAAGACTTGATTACTTTGATTACTATACAAACACACCTACTTCCTTGTATGTTTTGTGATCTATGGCCTATCAGCCTGTAGCCCCACCCAGTGTACCTCAGGAACAACCCTACAATGTCATTTACAGAAGAAAACGGGAGAGAGTCCCTTAGAAACCCTTTGAACACCCACACTTAGATGTGTTCTATTCTTCCCCTAAACCTCTTTTTACTAATGCTCATGCTTAGATCTACTTTAAAACTGTTCCTTAGTCACTTCAGCTTCGCTTCCTGAAGTTCTCCTGCAGTGTGATCAAGAATCCAGCTTCACCTAGAAGTCTCTGAGAGAACTCAGGCTGCTGCTATAGGCAGCAGCATGGAGCCGTGTCTCCTGGTCCCACTACTCCTGACACATAAAAGAAGCACATATATAGGAAAGACGACACGACCCATTTTCCAGTGGTAAGCAAATATTCAAACACATTAACTGGATTAGAGCTTAGGGGAGGAGGAAAACAAAGATAAGGAAATGAGTGGGAAAAAGGACAATAAAAGAAACTTAGGTGCCAGCCGTAAGAGGCAACCTAAAGTGTGAGGAACCCCTAAAGTCTGAGAAACAGAAAAGTTAAAGAAGTTCAAATAAACTGAACCAGGAGGATAAGATAACAGAGTCATAAAAGCTGTAAGAAAAAAATATTTATTATGAAAAGAATTAAGATGATGCAACACTTGAATAAAGAAACTGTCACTGAAAGACAAAAAAGTTCAGTGAATAGTCATTTTAACATCAAGAAAGAAAGATTGCTGAAATTTATAATCAATAATGATCAGTATATGACCAAAGTGAGAATATGGTTGCTTTTTTTGAAGAAAATGGGCCTGTTAGCATCATTCTGAAACCTAAAGAACCTGAACATAAAATATCAAAAGGGAGCCAAATACAATTCTAAACCAACTCAATTTTTAAAAATGTATCATTTTATGTATATGAGTATTTTACTGCATGTATGTCTGTGCACCAACTGTATGCCTGTGGATGCCAGAGAGCATGTCAGAGCCCCTGGAACTTGAGTTACAGGTATAAGCTGCCACACAGGTGTTGGGAATTGAACCTGGATCCTCTGAAAAAATAGCCAGTGCTCTTAAGCACTGAGCCATCTCTCCAGCTCCCCAATTCGATTATCAGGGGATGGAAATGGGGGGTGGGTCTCTCTACATAGTCCTTAGCCCTGGCTAGCCTGGAATTCACAGAGTTCTTCTGCCTCCCCAGTGTTAGAATTAAAGATGTGTGCCACCATGTCTGCCCCCATCTCAATTTTAAATTTGTATTCTTTCTTCCTTTGTGTATGTTGTATATACATATGCAAGTCGGTGTGAGCTTATCTCAAAATAAATAAATAAGTAAGTAAGGTGGAGAACAATCTGGGAAGACAACTGAAGCCAATTTCTGCTCTCTCAACAGCATTTGTGGAAAAGAAACCGTAACTTAAAAGTAATATCTACAAAGAAATGTTTAAATGGTGGGCTCTCCAACAGGAGACATATGTCTTCTTAAGCTCTTGTTGACTATCCTTAAAAGGTCTAACTTCAGAAAACCATATATTTAATAATCTAATATCAACTGTGAGTGTGAAAAATACTTATCCACATGCACACACATATGTACAACTTCAAAAATGAAAATTATTAGTGGAATCAATTTAATAAAACATCTTTTTAAAAATCCTATAATAGCTGGGCATCGGTGGTATATTCTTTAATTTCAGTACTCGGGAGGCAGAGGCACGTGGGTCTCTATGAGTTCAAGCCAGCCAGGGCTACATACATAGTGAGACAGTGTCTCAAAATAAAGAAGCAAATAAATTAATTTTTAAAATCCCATAAAGAAAATGTAGATGACAGTGAGATGGCTCAGCAGGGAAAGGCTTGCCACCAAATCTGATAACTACCTGAGTTCTATTCCTGAAGCCCACAATTGTTGTGGAAGTTTATTTTTAGTTGTGTTTAAAATAATTGTTTTTGTGCACTGTTGGAAAAAGGGATGCATAGACCTTGGCATTTTGTATTGTCTGCAGGTGTTGGATTTCTGTGGGGGATGTTTGATTGCTTATGATCTGCATCTGAGGAGTTCTGACTCAATAAAAACACTTGAGCTCAGATGTTCGGGGTTCTACTGTTGAGTTAGGTGCTGGCCAGGATGATGATTCCCTCTGCTTAGGTCCGGCAGGGTTTCCAACCCTATGAAAGCACCACCTTGTCTTTGGTGAGCCTATACAGTGGCTAACAGTACTACAAACAAGGGAAGAAGAGAACAGACTCCCAAGTGGTCCTGTGACTTCAACAACCACACAGATACACATACACTGAATGGATAGATGCAAAAAGAACTTAATAACCCCTTTTAGTCATAAATAAATCATAGTAGATTCCAGAGAAAAACATGAAAAATTTATCTCCTAAGAAAATTAACACTTACTGTAAATTAAACTAACTTTAAAACAGTCCTTTTATGTTTTTTTAAAGACAAACCTCTAAATCTCAAAACTAATGCTGTTTTAAAAGCAAACTAGCTACAAAGATTATGTGTGTATTACAGACAGACAGATCTTGACTTACGATGCACAAACAAGACAGTAAGTTTTTAATCTTACAGTGGTATAAAAATAATCCAGATTCTATGGCCAGTTGTGAATTCTTAGCTTTCCCAGACTAGTAGTATATGGTATGACATTCTCTCATGATGTTGGGCAGTGAGCCGCAGCTCACAGACAACCAACAGTTTACAAGGATTAACTCAGTATCTTTCCATTAATGTTTTCACATCATGTCACACATCATATCACAAAATAAGCACCCATCTGCATACTGATGAATATTCTGGACGTATTTTAGATTCTTTATGTATTCTAGATATTGATCCCTTATCAAACATATGATTTGCAAGTATTTCTCCCACTTTTTAGATTGCCTTTTTACTCTGTTAGTCATTTCATTTCAAGTTAAGGTTTTTAATTTTAATGAAGTCCAACTTATCCTTATTTATTTTACTGCCTATGCTTTTGGTCTAATAGCCAAGAAATAACTGCCAAATCCAATAACATGAGGCTTTTCATCTGTAGTTTCTTCTAAAAGTTTTCTGTTAGCTTTTTCATCTTGGTCTTGAAGCTGTGCTGGGTTAATTTTTAAATACAATATAAGGTAAGAATCCAACTTCTATTTTTATCTTTGGATATCCAATTTTCAAAATATCATTTTCTGAAAACACAAATAAACCTGACCTCCCCCAGGAATGGTCTTGCTATACAAAATCCACTTGGCATACAAAAGGGTTTATTTCTGGGCTTTTTGTTCTATCCCATTGGTCTATACATTTGTCTTTATGCCAGTACCACATGACCTGATTATAGCTTTGCTTTAGTCTTAAAATTTTTATTGTGTATTGTGAGGTGGTTGTGTGTGAGTGCAGGCATGCATGTGTCATGGTGCACATGTGGAAGACAGAGGACAGACCACTCTTGGAAGTCAGTTTTCTCTGCCCACTTTGCAGATGCAGGTCACTGTTGTTTCTGCTACTTTGCACATTCCAGGGTGGCTGGCCTGTCAGCTTCCAGGCAAATCTATGTCCACCTCCCATTTCCTCAAAGGAATGCTGGGATTAGAGATGTATGCCACGGCATTTGGCTTTTTAAAATGGGTTTACTATTGTTGTGATAAAACACCATGATCAAAGCAACTTGGGAGGAAAAGGTTTATTTGGCATAAGTTTCCAAACAAAGTTCATCATCACAGGAGGTCAGGACAGAAACTCAAACAGGGCAGGAACCTGGAAGCAGGAGCTGATGCAGAGGCCATGGAGACAGATGCTGCTTATGGCTTGCTCCTCATGGCTTGTTCAGCCTGCTTTCTCATAGAACGCAGGACCACCAGCCCAGGGATGGCCTTGAGCACAATGAGCTGGACCCTCCTCCATTAATCAATAATTAAGAAAATGCCCTACAAGTTGGCCTACAGCCCAATCTTCTGGAAGCATTCTCTCAAGTGAGGCTCCCTCCTCTCTGATGACTCTAGCTTGTGTCAAGTTGACATAAAACTAGCAAGCATAGAATATAAAACTCAGGTTTTCAAACTTGCATGGGAAGCACTTTAGTTTTGAAATAATTGAGAAGTGTGAGACTTCCACTTTGTTCTTCATGAGATTTTACTTCAGAACCCTTGAGACTCCATGAGTTTAAGATGAATTTTTGTTTCTAAAAAAAAATCACTGGGATTATGATGGGAATTATACTGATTCTATAAATGGCTTTATATAGTAACACTGTCTCTATATCCATGAATAAGTAGTTATGTCTCCATTACATAAATAAAAGACATATATGATGTCGTTAATTTCTTTTGACAGTACTTGGCTTTCAGAGTTTAATGTTTTTTACTTCATTAGTAAAATTTACTAATTATTTTTGACTTCTCATATTATTGGTCTGCTAATATACAGATACATTATTCTGAGGGCTAATATGAAATCCATCAAATTGTTGAATTTGTTAGGTCTAACAAATTTTTGCATAATCTTAGAATTTTCTACCTATAACATTAAGTGCAGTTGTACATCTACTGTGGTGGCTCACCAAGGAAGAGATGGAAGCATATTCATAGGTGGAATCCCTGCCAGACTCAGGAGAGGCAGACTATCTTGGCCAGCATCATACTGGACAGTGGAACACTGAGCATCTCAGCTCAGGTGTTTTTATTGATACAGAACTCCTTAGGTGTTCTAATGATAGCACGTGAAGATCATAAGCAATCAAACATCCCCCACATAAATCCAACACCTGCAGACATTACAAAACGTCATGGCCTAGGGAGCCCTTTTCCCAACAGTGCACAAAACAATTATTTTATACATAACTAAAAATAAACTTCCACAACATTAAGTCCTCTGAAAACAGATAATTTTACCTTTCCTCTCCAGCTTGGTTCATTTTTATTTTCTTTTTCTGATTGCTTCTAATATGAGCTCCTGATGTCAGAGGAAAACCTTACATACCGTTCATGCTGCAGCGTAAGGCTGACTGTGAGTGCTTCATAAACAGACTTCATTAGGCGAAGTAATTTTCTTCTATTCTTATTTGAGATAACTATTTTTATCATGAAAGGATGTTAAATCTTGACAAATTTCTTCATTAATTGAGATGATTATGTGATTCTGGTCATTCATTAGACAACTAGGCAGCTTTTTTACCATGTATCTCACACAACCAAAAAGTTATTTAGTACCAACATTTTGCATAGAGCTCCTCTTAATTTTTGAAACAAAATACCTACAGCAGAATCTAATGACATAAACCTGAACTTCAAGAAAAGAATTTTTAAAAAGAGATTCTGGATGGATAACAACTTTTAAAAGGAGCACATTTCAAAACTAACTCAGACTGAGAATCATGTCAAATAAAATTTACCAAAAAGGATCAAGGCAGACCAATACCACTTTTGATATCACTGAGGCATGCCAGAACTGATATACTTGTAATGCACAATTTATTTAAATACTTTTTAAAGCCTATATGTATATATTGATAATGACACATACTATGATTAAGATGTAAAATTTAAAAGGAATCCATGGGACTGGGAAGATGGTTCAGTAGGCAAGAGTGTTTACTCTGCAAACATGAGTACCCGAGTTCAAATCCCAAGCACCATGTAAAAAAATGGGCATAGCTACTCATACTTGTAAACCTACCATCAAGGAGCAAAGAGAGAAGGATCTAGAGAACTTGCTAGTCATTCAGTACAGCAAAAACAGCAAGCTTCAGACTGAAGACCCTGTCTTGAGACCTTGTCTCAAGGCAATACAGTAGAAAACGATAATGGCGATATCTAACATCCTGTTCTGGCCTCCACTAGAGTACACATGGATATATGCATATACACACTTACATGCATTCACACAATGGAGGGGGGGACATATTGAATTAAGCAACACATGAAAGAATGACATGGAAAAGAAACCAAATGATTTTCATCCAAAAACTGCCTTCTCTTTCCCATAAAGTTACCTTAGAAACAAATACGGGAGTATGACACAAACAGAAGCTCTAAGAATCTCAATTCTATTTTGTGCAGTTGTCAGTTTCCTTACCAGTACTGATAAACATGTTATTGAATCTACCCTTTGACATAACAAAAGTTTCAATGTCATCCCTCCTGAGAATACATGTTGCTGTCTTGACTTGGAATTCCAGTTGGAGCAGCAGGAAATTATTCTGCTTTGTTCTGGTGAGCCTTTTAGCTCACTTTGTAAACGTGGAATCACTTCTGTTCCACAGCCCTGGAGAAAGGTGTTTGTGAGAAGACCATTTCATTTTGCTAGGCTGACAGTGACAAGCCCTTGGGAGAGAGGCCAACTCAAGCAGGATGGAAGCAGATGTTAGCAGTCAGTTTTCTTACCTGTTCATTGCTTTTGTGACTAGACTGTACTAGCTCTGACACCCACCCAAAAATCAGTGGATACACTGAAACAGACATTCTCAAGAGTTCGAGAATTATAAGGTTTTCCTTTCCTCCAAAATAACCCTACTGGGACAGAATAACAATAGGAAAGATGTCAAAGGTACATAAACATAAGTTGAAAAGAACATCAATAGATTACCTTTCTGGAAAGAAAGAAAAGAATGAAGACACAAAGAAATAAGGAAGGAAGGAGGAAGGGAGGGAGGGGACACTGATACATAAGGAATAGAAAATGCATTCATTCTTTGGTTACTAGGATTATTATTATGGCAGTCACTGTTTCAGATACTAGGAATTCAACATTAAGACACACTGTCCTTTGTACCCACGAAAGATAAATGACAATCGATTAGTGATTAGGTGCTAAGAAAACAATACACAAGTCATGAAACAAACCAGGGATGCATGCAATAATTTCTAGTGAGCTGACAAGGAAATCTCATTGAAAACATTAAATAATGAGAAAGATCCAGCAAATCAGCACACTGAGGGAAAACTATTTCCCACAAGGGATAAGTAGTAGATGACTCTAAAGATGGAATAAACTTTGTATATTCACAGAACAGAAAAAAAAAAGCCAGCATTGTTCACATTTTGTGAATTCTGATGTTTTTAAGAATGGCAGCAAGTAAGACCTCAAAGTACCAAAACTATCTCAAAGTCATCACCTGGGAAAACAAACTAAAACTATGACAAATTAGCTACTCATACAAAACTCTAGATGAGTACTGACCACTGGAAATTCTTAATAGAAAAAAAAGAGAAACATGAGTTAAACAGTGATTCCAAGGCATAGGTCTATGGTCAGAAAAGGTCAGCTTGAGGGTCCTAGTGAGTCAGTACTGTCACTCATGCCAAGAGGACCAGCCTTCTAAGAGCAGGATCTAGAGCCTCTGCCTAAACAAAGGAGCACACGAGACTTAAGCACAGCATCAGATGAAATCCAGACAGAAACAAACACTCCTGTCTATTCTGTAGTAATTCTTCTTGACAACTACCTCTCAGGTATTCCAGAGGTCTTTCTTATTTAATGTTAACCAGAGGTACTACAAAAACACCACCTAAAATGGATGTTTAGATGTTTCCCTATTTAATATCTTTCCTAAGTCTGAAATATTTCTTTCAAACAGACTTGCCTTCAACTCAGGATCCTCCTGCCTCAGTTTCCAGAGTGCTGGGATTACAGGCGTGAGTCACTACACACCTGGACAAATTAATAACACTATTCTATTTTCCCACTTTTCTGCTAGAACAAGCACATTTGGCATATAAGCATCTATAATAAACAGTGCTATGCCTTAAAAATAAAATATATCTATTAAAAACATTAGCTTGGGTATTAATTAGAACAAAGTATGACATATATTATAAAATGCCAGGGTGAAACCTATTACCTTGTTATACTGATTTTAAAAATTAATAAAAACTGAAAGGAAATAGCTCATTTTATTTGAAAAACTATATTTTACAGCACTGAAGGATTCCCAGATGTATGCTTTATGTTATATAATATTAACAAGACTTGTTTGTTTGTTTGTTTCATTTTTTTGAGACAAGGTTTCTCTCTGTAGCCCTGGGTGTCCTGGAACTCCCTCTGTAGACCAGACTGGCCTCAAACTCAGAGATTCGCCTGTCTCTGCCTCCCAAGTGCTGGGATTAAAGGCGTGTACCAACACTACCCTACAACAAGACACTTTTAATGGTGTTATAAATGTTAAAATTTCCAGGTTATGCTTACAGCTATCAAAAATACGCTTTTTTCTGTAACATTTTGGTTAGACACCAACCATTATTGAGAACAAGCAAAGGGGGAAAATAGAGATCAATTACCTACTTTAACTGAGGTATATGGCAATAGGTCTTCACTTAAGCAACGGCTTTTGTTGTTGTTGTTTGTTTTTTAAAGAGCACTGTTTTCATACTTCTAGCATTCAGTAGCTGTGTAATCTCCTGAATCCCCAAATCTTCCTCAACAGGAAAATGAGGTAATACCACCCACCACACTAGATTTATTGTAATTATTAAATGAAACAAAACAGGGGAAAATTAACTTAGGCTCACTACCTGACAATTGTGTATCAGCAAGAGATTAGGGTAAGCAGAAGATAATAGGAAACACAACTCTAAGTTGTAAGTCTAAGAACTGAACATAACATTAACTGTATGTACTTATAAATAAAAGGTATCACTAGCCTAGAATTCAAAAGATGGCAGAGGAGCTGAGTCTTTGCTTCAGTTCTAATCTAGAGTCCCAGTTAGAGAGCACTTTCACATGTACACACAACTGGTCTTCACGTTAAGACTGACTCAGGAGAAAATGGAAGTCACCAAATGTCAGCCAGACTGGAATCATGACTACAACCTATGACACTTCCTCCGACATCTCTTAAAATGGTGGCTGGAAGCCTTTCTTACACATAACTTGAGTACACAATGAGATTTTCTTCAGCAAGCAGTTATTTGTTTATTCAGCCAATAATCTAGTCACATTCAAGGATACAGTCCCATGCTGTACGTAGCAGAATCAATCAGCTTCTAGATACAAGAGTGTTCATTATAAGAATAAGCTTCAAAGACAAGTTTTTAAAATGTATTTTCAAAACTGAAACTTTATAATTAACTTAGGACAAGGTAGCCAGAATCATTTTTATTGTGTTTGTTCATAGATTTCAACCACATAGCTGGGTACTCAGTTGCTGGGTATTTTGTCCTAAGAAAAAGTTTACTGTTCCTATCACTAATGGCTCTCCTGTTCATATACTTAAAGTTCCTTAATCAACCCTTTAAATTGCCCTTTCATTCTTTCATGTTCAAAATTTAAGCTAATTCTTCTAAAAATAGGTCAGCTGATCAAGATGATTCATTCTCACACAATAAGTATTTTACAATAATTATTAAGCAGCTGAAGGTACAGTCAGACTGGGAAGTTGATTAAAAGAAAACACGGAAACCAGCCAACTGAATGGTAGAGCACTCAAATAAGTCACATTTTGTAAGACATGCCTAAACACCACTAAGAAAGCAGACAACTGCTTGATATTTGTGTGCAAAGTTTTACAGGTAGGAAAGAGTCCCTATCTGCAAAAACAAGACTTGAAAAAATAGAGAAGGATAAAAAAATCAGCAGAGGTCACCGGAGATGTCCAAAGACAATGAGAGAGTCTGAACTTAATCTGCAAGTACAGGTGAGACACTGGATGGTTCTAGGCAGGTGTATGAAAACAATGCCATCTTAGAGAAGCCTTTCTGGACATATAACAAAAAGATAGATGGACTAAAAAGAATAAAGGCCCAGAACAATGAAGCCTGGCAGGCCTACTGAGTAATTATTAGAACCATTACTTCTTTTAGATTATGGGAGCAGGACTTAGACCTCAATGGCCACATCTCTTCCTAAGTAGTAAATAGTACTATCGGGCACCAAAAGAGAATGGTACTGGGTCTCACTCCCAGAGACTCTCCATCTCCCTGGAATCCCAGAACACCCTGGGTCCACTTACAGGACAGGGTGTGAACCATTAGGACTAAATGGGAGATGAATGGCAGGTACTGAAGCCTGAAAAGGGGCTATGAAGAGAGCCTGGACATTTGAGCACAGGAAAGTGGCTCTCCCCACCAGATTTGACACAGCCAGTAGGCTGCAGCATCTGAAGGGAACTGCAGGAAAGATGCCCCACCCTACCTATCACTTGTCCCACAATGACCACGCTCTGAAGCATGGCTGCATTCCTAGATCAGGTGCCATCATCCAGAAGCTCTTTGCATCCTTCAGGTGAGATTTTTCTTTAGGCCCCTTGAGATTCTACCAGAAGCTGAGGGATATGCAAGGCTTGGTTCTGCAGTCTCTCTTAGCATACTTCCACTCTTTTCTCTTTTATCTGGTCCTTAACCTGTCCTGGATCTACAAAACTCCAGTGTCCTAAGCACTGAGGGGGCCACCACCTCTATGCTGAGCTGCCTGAAAGCTGGAGCTTTAGCTTTCTTAGCTTCAGCCTCCATTTATCCTAATTCAGCCAAAAGATTAAAGAATTTTATTTTAACCCTTTTTAAAAACCTATTACTCAGAAACTCTCTCTCTAGCCTAGGGCCTAATACAAACAACAGCATATCATTCTGCTACAAAAGGTCATGAAATATTGATACACACTACAACATGAATGAACCTTGAAACTTTATAGAATATGAAAGAAATGTCCAGAACAGACCAGTAGCCAGCAAGCACATCAGCAGCCAACAGTAATGAGATGACTACTGACTGACTGTGATTTAGTACTTTTATGAGTGTTAAAGTGTTTCAAAATTAAGTTGTGGAAATGGTTGCATATCCCTGTAAATATAATAAAAATTATTGAATTGTATACTGTAAGTGAGTCAGTTTTGTGACACATAAATTATTTCCCAGTAAAGACATGATATGAACTGAGCAATTGTGCTTAGGATGCTAGTGAGTTGGGGAAAATATGGAGAAAGACTAGACTACAATGCTCTCTGAAGGAGTCTAAAATAGCATGTAAGTCAAAGATACTGAAGGATTCTGAAAACCAGACTGACATGTTGGCATTTATCTTTTAGGAAAAAAAAATACCGTGTTTGACAGTGACAAGAATGGCTTAGAGCAGTTGGACATCAGGTAGAAAGACTAGAGATTTAATGGTCCACTTCAAAGTTTTTAAATGAAGAGAAAATCTTTTTAGGAGCTGGGGTTTCATGCATTAATCCATCTAACCTCAAGCTCTCAAGGTAGGGAAGACCTTGAACCTTGGTTCTCAAGTCTCCTCCTCCCAGGTATGACAGGCATGCCTGCCATGCCAAGTTAGTGCTGTGCTGGAGAACCATCCCTAGAACCTTTGTGAGCATTAGGTAAGTACTCTACCAACTGAGCTACATCTCCAGCCAGCCTCTACCCAATTTTTTTTTAAACAGAAAATTTGGAAATGAAGAGGATCCGAGCCAAGAACAGTAAGAGAAAGAGAAAAGACTTTAGTATTACCTTTAGAGTAGAATGTTATCTACAGAAGCTTTCTGTAAAAGGGAAACTTTTTTTTTTTTGTGGAAACCAATTATTAGCACACCAATGGATATGCCTTATTACATAAGCCCACAGATAGAGGGTATTATAGAAAATAATCGAGTCTAAGCAGAGTTATACAAAAACCCCTAATTGAATTTTAAAATGGTAGTTGTTTTAATCTGACTTAACTAATAGAGGAGTTGTCTTTAAGCACATCAGATTAGGGTCTTATAGTGTATCCCTTTAATTCTAGTACTCCAGAAACAAGAGGCAGGTGGGTGGATTCCTGTGAGTTCAGGCCAGACTGGCCTACAAAGGAAGTTCCAGGACAACCAGAGCTATAGAGTAAGATATCTCAAACTAAATAGATATCTAAATAGACAGATAAATAAAAATTAAAATTAAAAAAATCAGATTATAATGCCAAATTTTTCCTTAAATGTGTCAGATTTAGCAGCATAAACTTAAACTCCATTTTCAAGTTGAGAAAGCAATTTAGAAAATACACTCCAACATATCTTAGCAATGGAGTCAGTTTATTTCCCAAATAATCCACAAAATGCAAGTAAGCAGACTGCTACAAAGCACTATGAAAAAGTTTTGCTTCCTATTAAAACACTTTGGAAAAGACATTAAGTATCACCTTAAATTTTCCAAAAACAACTCATTCTCATTATAAAATGTATAAAGTGGCAAATGCAGTCATAAAAAAAAAAATTTAAAAAAAACTCACCTTAGGCTTTTTGACAAATCACCAAGAAATATCTAGAGAATAAGTCCTGGGTTAGACAGACACCTGAAATGAAGAGGAAAAAAAGGACATGGTCAATGCAACTAAAGCTGAGTGCTTTAATTCTTCACATAGGGAAACTTTAACTTGATTGTTTACTCTCGAATTCTTTTGTGATCATGATGTTCTTTAGAAGCCTGTACCAAAACCTAGAGTGGTGGCATACAACTTTAATCCCAGCATGCAGGAGGCAGAGCAGGAGGATCTCTGTGAGTTCGAGGCCAGCCCCGTCTACAGGGTAAGTTCCAGTATAGCCAGGGCTGTTATACAGAGAAACCCTGTGTTGAAAAACAAAAGGAAAAAAAGGAAGCTTGTACCAAGTCAAGAATTAAGAATTCTTGGGGCTGAGTTAGAGTATGTGCTGGCTAGTTTTACATCAATTTGACAAAAACCAAAGTCATTTGGGAAGAGGAAACTTTGAGAAAATGCCCCATCAGATTGGCCTGTGGTGCAATGGGTGTGGGAAGGCCCAGCTCACTGTGGGTGGTGAGACTACTAGCTGGTGGTCCTGGGAGCTATAAGAAGGGGAGTTAAGCTACACTCTTCCATGGCTTTTGCTCCAGTTCCTGCCTCCAGGTTCCTGCCCTGGCTTCTCTCAGTGGTAGATAAACTATAAGCTATAAGGTGAAATAAACCTTTATTCTTCAAGTTGCTTTTGGTCATGGCCATGGTGTTTTACCACAGAAATAGAAACATTAAGACACAGCATGAAAACCTGAGTTTGGATCCCTAGCATCCATGAGGTTACATGGACCACACTTGTGACCCCAGCATAGGGCAAAAACAGATGGATTGCAGGAGCTCACTGCCAGTGAGCTGTGAGCTTTAAGTACTATGAGAGACCCTCTGTCAAGGGACTAAAAGAGAGCTGATAAGGGCACCCAGCACACTTCCATGCCATCAACACACACACACACACACACACACACACACACACACACACACACGTGCACTCACAGAGAGGGTGGGGGTAGGAGAATGATCGAGCAGTAGAGGCAGGAAGATCAGAAGTTCCAGGCTAACCCAGACTACATGACATCTTCTCTCAAAACAAACCAAAAAGGAAGTGCCACACTTTCTATTGCCTTTGATTATTTTATGATATGTTTTGGTTGTTTTGTAGTGCTGGGGATTGAACACAAGACCTCACATATGCTAAAGCAAGCATTCTACTTCTGAGCTACATTCCCCACCTTGTTTATTTATATTAATGATAATCCTTGACACACTAATGCTTATCAGAAATACATTAACAAGTCTATTTTCTGTAATAGCTCAATTTTCATAAGGAAAGTCAGCAACTGGCCTCCATACTAGCACTTTCTTGGCCACCATCTCCACAAACAACAACAAAGTAGAATTACAGCATTTAAAAACTAGCAAGCCAATATCACATATTTTCTAAAACCTAAGTAAAACAGAAACTTACATTTTTAAAAGTCTTAAAAATATGAAACACAATTCTTTATACTGGCAAAAAAAAAATCATCAAATTAAATGAGCTATCATCATCTTTTGTCAATGAGGTTAGAGTTGTTGAAAATGTTGGCCATTCGTGTTGTTCCACATCTTAAGATTCAAGGCATGATGAGTTGATGGGTAAAAGTGCATGTTGCCAAGCCTGGTGACCCGAGTTCATTCTCTGAGACTTCCATAGCGGAAGGAGAGAACTGAATCCCACAGGTTGTTCTCTAACTGCACATGCCCACAGCGGCAGGCTTGAGTTTCCCACCATAAATAAATGAATGTGAAAAAGAAATTTAATTCATGGTAAGACTGTACTTCATGACCTTCTTTCAAGTTTGGTATGTCTAAGTTACTAATAAATGGATATAGACATGAGACATTTCTAGGTATAAACTTAGGAACCTCTATACAACTAGAAAACCTACACATTTCCACAGAGATTACAGCAGCAATTTATAAAATATATGAAACTTATGGAGATAATGGTTACCTAAATGACTCAAAAAAAGGAGGCTGTCCTGCTGATATACAATACATACATACAGACAGACATATGTGTATGTGTGTGTGTATATATATATGGGGGGGGAGAGAAACTTTGGGGGATGTTTGTTACTATACTAAAATCTAGGCTGTTCTGACTGCTATAAATTATAATATAATATGCCATAATAATCTATTAGAATAATACATGTAATGGGCATTTATGTATACTGTTCTTGATTGTGTAATCTAGTAAAATCTTTCGGGAAAGCAATTTTTTAATAATCAACAAGAGCCTTAAAAAGTTTAAGCCCTAGGCTGTAGAGATGGCTCAGTGGTTAAGAACACTGGCTGCTCTTCCAGAGGTCCTGAGTTCAATTCCCAGCAACCATACAGTGGCTAACAACCATCTGTGATGGGATCTGATGCCCTCTTCTGGACTCCAGACAAATATGCAGACCAAACACTCATATACATAAATAAATAAATCTTAAAAAAAAAAAAAAGTTCAAGCTCTGGGGCTACAAAGACAGCTCAGTAGGTAGAAGCATTAAGTCGTGAGTCAGAATCCCCAGCACATACATAATAAGGCCTGCAAGGTTCCATGTGTCCATGAGTCCAGCATTTAGGGGCAGGAACAGACAAAGTCAGAGAGCTTACTATCTCAAGCTAATGAGGCTAACAGCAACAGAAGCGGACACCTAGTGTCCAGCTCTGGTCTCCACATGCATGTGCATGGGCACACACACATATGCATACTCACATGCATTTATCATATACACAGACAGCACACGAATGCTCAAAATTCAAATCTTTCCTGGGAGATGGGGGAAGGAATGGGTAAAAGGAAGAGTTAACCAATACTGAGGATATATGAAAAAATCCTATAGAGACCTACCACTTCATAAGCTAATTTAAAAATATAATTAAAAAGAAAATGGAAGTATTCCACATGGACAAATAATGTTGCTCCCAGAAGCTTTAGGTTATTAGACAGAAATCCTAGTGCCTGGGTGTGGAACCTTCCTGAGCTGTTTTGGTCAGGCAAGCCCCTGAGGGTCCCAAAGCAATACAGGCTATTAGCATTGCTCTTGGTTGCCCACCAGGAATAGATAGATGGTAATGCCCTACTGATGAAAATACCAAGACACCACACACTACCACTGCAGGACATAGAGAAACTAAATGAAAACTGAGCTGGAAGCTTCCTCCCTGATGGCTAGCTTTCATAGTGCTAGTGGGCTGTTGGGAGAGAAAAGTCATCGTCAGTCTTACCAAGCTGTGAACCTCAGGTGTTACAGTACCAACTTGTCAAGCAAGATGTACCCACTGGTACAACAAGTATGACTGTTACCAATTTCTGATTAGATTTGAGCCCCTCTCTGTGGGAGAGAAATGGTATCTGGTACCGTAAAAATTGATCAAAATCCCATAGCTGGGAGGTCATAGAGAACCAACTACTAATGTCTGGCTAAGTAAGTATGTTTGGTTATGATGGTTGTTAAGCTGTCCTCTAAATACTTATGTTTATATATACAGGTTAGTTCTGACCTCAGCATTGGACAGTGGTGATCCAAAGACTCAAAATGATGAGAATAAATGATTGTTGAATGTTCAGCCCTAAAAAGGGCATCTACAGACTTAGAGAACACCACAGAAGTGGGTCAGAAAGAGCAGAAGAGATGGAGAAAGAGCAGAAGAGAAGTTCTGTGAAACTATTTTCTGGCATGACAGTTTTGTTAACTGCACAAGACCTAAGCAACACTGGACCTGCCAAATACTCCATCATACCTGGGGGTAAGAGCTTATGAGGCTCCATCCCTCCCTAAAAAGCTACAGGCATCAAATGGTTACTGAGGGAGGAAGAGTCAATTCCTCAGTACCTGGTACGCTGCCCTTGCTAATAAATAACCTCATCCACCCATACTCATGCAAGAAACTCTAAGCACAGTGGGGTCTCTCTCCTTCTCCCCCCCCCTACACACACACGCCCCCATCAGCACGATGAACATAGAAGGGGGTTGTTGGGAAAAGGAGGAGTTCAATGGGAGGGAAATGAGAGGTAGTACAGCAAAGGTTTGTATTAGAACTCTTTTGTATATACCTGTAAGAGCTATGAGCTAACAATGATAAAGCAGCCCAAATGACTAAGGTATTATTAAAATTATACATAAAAAGCTTAATGACTAACAACAACAAACATGTGAAAAAGAAGAAAGTATTTGAATACATGAACAACCAACTCTTGGTTCTAAATTCTTTAGGACTTAAGTTCAGTAATAAATTCCACAAACAACTAAATCAGAAATCAAATTACAACTTGGAGTCCAAATCCATCCCATGGCCTGTTTTTGTCAGGAACTTGAGAGAATAGTTTTGACATCTTTTTTTTAATGTTGTTAACAAATAAGAATGTCCAAAAGGAGCTGCGGAGGTAGCGCAACACTACTGCTCTGATTCCCAGCAGCTCCCAACCATCTTCAGCTCTAGTTCCTGGCCTCTGTGGGCACCAGCACGTACATGGTGTACATATATACAGGGAGGTAAAAGACACATTAAAAACAAAAGAAGAGGGCTGGAAAGATGGCTCAGCGGTTAGGAGTATGACTGCTTTTCCAGGGGACCTGGGTTCAATTCCCAGCACCCACATGGCAGCTCATAAATGTCTGTTACTCCTGGGGACTGACACTGTCACACAGACATACATGCAGAAAAAAATCAATGTACATAAAATAAAAATAAATAAAATGTTTTTTAAAAAAAATGTGCAATGCAGACATTTTGAGCCCACAAAGCTTCAAATAGTATCTGACCCTTTACAAAAAAAACAAAAAAAAAATTGTAGGCTTCTGAACTAAATATTTCATAAACAGGAGCTGCAAAGGTGACATGACAGTTAAGAACACTAGTCGCTGCTCTTTCAGAGGACCTGGGTTCAACTCCTAGCACCCACATAATAGATAAAGACCATCTGTAATCCAGTTCCAGGGGAGTCTGGCACTCTCTTCTGGCCTCTACAGGTACTGTATGTATGTGATGCAGATACATACATACATATAGGCAAAACACCTATACACATAAATGTTTTCATCTTACTAAACACCTTATTCAGATCATCATAGTGAGCAAGTTCTCAGTTAAATGCACAGACAAGCAAGGTATTCCTGGGTTAACATTGAGTACCAAGGAGAGAGCACCAGGATTGTGGAGACAGACTAGGGCAGAGGCCCTGGGCTGATGCTGCTTTCCCACTGTGAGGCATACTACAAGGCACATCTTCAACAATTCTATTGTTTCACTGACGTCAGTGGAAGAATATAAGAACCAGAACTAGATTGTATGACATTTTGACTGTTGCTGCTTTGCACACAAACACAAATTTTCAGACATTCTAGAAACTCTGGGCACAGGAGCAGTTAAGCCTGTGTTTCTTCTTCACTGCTTCCTTGTTCATTTTCATTCAGGCCTGAATTCCACACCTTTGAACCACACCCTGACAAAAGTCTCATACACACACACAAAAAAAGTGTCTCAGATGACAAGAGCTACTTCCTAAGAGCAACGAGCACATATGTTTAGCTATCCTCTGTGGAAATGAGCAATGTCTCACCTCAAGCATAACAGATAACTGATGTAGGGAGTAGGGGATGAATAAAACCAGTAAACAGCCTTAAGAATGCTGGTCCACACGACTGATGTGTTAGTGAGGGCTGCAGAGCTGCTGTTCACACCCCACTAGAGGCCGTAGCCAATTGTCTGCAAACTGCTGGGTAAATAGCCCAGTGAAAGATTCCAAATTAGAATGAGTTGTGTTACTTACATTTCACAGGCGAGGAAGGACTGTCAAGATGTTGAAAGCTAATCCCCATTCCTGTGTCAGCTACAGACATCTTTCTAACTGAGACCCCCAGTGACCACACCGGGCTGGGACTGGTATGCTATTTTCACTCTCCCTCCTGTCCCCCATTACAGTATCTCCAGTCTCACTCACCTTGCTTGTAGTACCTTGCTTGTAGGTGCCTCTTATCCCACCTTACCATCATTCCTTGTAGACTCTGCCTCCCAGCGGGGATCCAGCATAGGTCTTATCTGTGGACCCTCAAAGGCCCCATTTTAGCCCATCTCCATTCCTTTGCATCAACCACCAATACCCACACTTTCTGGCAGGGATCCCAGGTGGCCATACGTGGCTGAGATTCAGGTAGGCAGGCAATTCTTACTATCCTTCCTGTCCCTCATTGCAGTCTCTCCAGTCTCATCCTCAGCCCTGTAGCAGCCTACTTGCAGGTCCCCCTTCTCCCACCTCAACTCCATTCGCTAGAGTCTCCAGCTCTTGGTACAGATGCATGGTACACCTAGTCCTTCCATCGCTGTCCCCCAAGCGATCCTTTTCCTACTATAACCTACTTGCAGGGTCCCTCCTCCCAGCACACATCCAACTCCCTAAGGTCCCTGCCTCTTGTGAGGACAAGTTCTCCTTAGCTCCTTCCCATCAACTCTCTCAGTCATTTCTCCTGTCCCTCTCTATTCCTCTCTGCCATGCACCAACCTGCAGAAGCAGGGAACCCACAGCCACCACACTTTGCTAAGATCAAGAAAGGACAACAGAAACCAAGGAATGGAACACTCACTCCATAAAGACAAGACCAGATATCAACACCTAAAATCACCTCAGTCATCATGACTCCGGATGCCTAGAAACCAGAATAAAAACACAAACATGAATGGCCAAGACAAAATACTTCTACCCCAACACAGTAAACCAGCTACAATATGCCCTGAGACATACAATACAGCTGAAATAAAGATATAGACTTCAAGATACTGATGGGGAATATGTTCAAAAACCTTCAGGAGGATATGAATAAATCCCTTATTGAAGTCTGTGAAAAACACAAAGAAACAATGGAATAAAATATTAAAAACAGGGCTGGAGAGATGGCTCAGCAATTAAGAGCACTGGTTAAGACCTAGGTTTAAGTCCCAGCACCCACATGGCAGCTCACAATTTTCTGTAATCCCAGCTCTTAGGGTATCTGACACCCTCACACATACATGCAGGCAAAACACCAATGCATATAAAATTTTAAAAAAAATAATGAAAATAGTTGAAGACATAAAAGTAGAAATTGAATCACTAAGGAAAACTCAAACTGAAATAAAACTGGAAATGAAAAATTTAGAAAGTCAAATACCTAAGCAGTAAGTCTTGCCAACAGAGTACAAGACATAGAAGAGAAAAAGTCAGGCATTGAAGAAAGGTGAAAGGTAGAAGAAATGGATACCTCAGTCAAAATTATGTTAAATCTAAAAACTCAAGCTGGGTGGTAGTGGCACACTCCTTTAATCCCAGCACTTGGGAGGCAGAGTTAGGCGGATCTCCAGATCTCCTAATTCAAGGCCAGCTTGATCTACAGAGAGACTTCCAGAACAGCCAGAACTACACAGAGAAACCCAGTCTCAAAAAAAAAAAAAAAAAAAAAATCTAAAACATCCAGGAAATCTGGGACACATAAGAAAGGACCAAATCTATGAATAATAGGAATAAAGAAAGAAAAGAAACCCAGATCAAAGGTACAGACAATATTTTTAAGAAAATCAAAGAAAATTTCCCCAATGTAAAGAAGGAAGTACCTATTAAGCTACATAAGGAACATAGAACACCAAACAGGGCCAGAGAAGAAATCCTCCATGACAAAGAATAACCAAGTCACCATATGTACAGAATTTAAAAGGATAAAAAAAGCTGCAAGGAAAAAAGACCAAGTAACAAATAAAAGCAGACATACAGAGTAACACCTGAATTTTCAGTGGAGACTCTAAAAGTCAGAAGGGAGCATCAGAAGTCCTCTTCCCCTCCATAAAGCTAAAGGCACTGTGCAAAATGTGGGCAGGGTCAGCTACATCTCCAGTTTAGTGCATATTAAAAACAAAGGCACATTTCTTAGACATTGAACTTTGTGTAAACTAACAGAAGTAATCATTTGATAACAATAGTCAGTTTGATTAACATAGCGGGTTCTACGTTTGAAGACGTTCCTGAACGGCTTTGGTTTCGCTGGTTCTTCGTTAATAGACATGACACACGATGATGATATAATGATGATGATGTCAACAATGACAATGACAATCACCAGGATGCTGATCCCTATCACTCCGTCTTGCACTTCTTCTACCAAAACTTCTCTAACTTTGCAGCACCTGTTTCAAAATGACAAGTATCTGCCTAAAGTGCATCTGCTCCGTCCATATAACTCTGAGAGCTTCTGGTCTCTTTCTAACTACCCACACAAGACTCTCAGGATGCGAACAACCTAATCTACTTGAATTTGTGTCTGCTAAAGTCTTCGATTATGGCTAGCAACAGCACTTGAACCTGCAGGGTTACCTGCACACATTTTGGCCAGGGCGGCTGGCAAGTGTCCAAAATAAATACCTTAAGGTTTCAAAACCCTTAGGTATAATATGCTAATTATCAATACTTAAAGTAGTTGAACCACTTCTGCTTAAGTTCTGAGAGCCTTTATTAACATAAAAATGCAAGGCATCTGCAAAATCAAACAAACCCTGTGCATTTAAGGTTGAATTATTCTTTTCAAAACATTAAGCACACTAAAAGAGCTAAGACTTTTCACATGCTGATTACTCTGGTTTCCTTTTTACTAAGTAAATTTATTCTATAAACAGTAAGAACTGATATTCCATTTGATCTAAATTTTACTATCAATGTTCTCTAAATATGTGCTCAAAAATATCAGAATATGATACATATTTCATTGAAGATTGTCTTTACTAATTAGAGTATCAGGAAATAAATGATATGTAACATTGATGCTATAAAAAAGAAGCCATCAGAAAACCCAAAACCATTCCTATTTAAAAATTATCTTTGGCCTGGCAGTGGTGGCAGCGCATGCTTGTGATTCCCAGCACTAAGGAGGCAGAGGCCGGCAGATCTCTGTGAGTTTAAGGCCAGCCTGGTCTACAGAGTGAGTTCCAGGACAGCCAGAGTTACAACAGAGAAACCCTGTCTCGAAAAAAACCAAAAAATAAAATAAAATGAAAATAAAAATAAAAATCATCTTTGAAATAAATTTATCAACTCAAATCTTTAGTGTTGACTCTAACACTCGATATAAACAAACACACCAAGACAACCATTTTTATCACACAGTTTCAAAAGAAAAATCCTAATTAGACACTGAGAAATATATCACTTGCAGCCAGGCATGTGGTACCATGCCTTTAATCGTAGCACAGGAAAGAGGCAGGAGGAACTCTGTTAGTTCAAAATCAGCCTGGTTTACACAGCAAGTTCCAGGACAGCCAGGCCCACAAAGAGAGGCCCTGTCTCAAAAAAAAAAAAAGGAAAGAAAAATACCATTTGTTCACCTTTGTATTCCACACAAATCCTAACACAGAAAAGAGGCTTTCAGATGGCTCACTAAGCCAAATAGTCATCATCTGAGTGAGGGTTTCCAATGCTGTGGTGAAGCACCATGACCAAAGCATCTTGGGGAGGAAAGGGTTTATTTGGTTTACGTTTCCATATCACTGTTCATCAAAGGAAGCCAGAACAGGAATTCGAACAGGACAGGAAACAGAGTGGTGCTGCTTACTGGCTTGCTCAGCCTGTTTTGTTACAGAATTTCAAGACCACCAGCTCAGAGGTGGCCCCATCCATAATCGGCTGGGCTCTCTCCCATCTATCACTATCAAGAAAATACTGTACAGGTTGGCCTACAGCCCAATCTTATGGAGGCATTTTCTCAATTGAGGCTCTCTCTTCTCCAGAGACTCTAGTTTGTGTCAAGTTGATATAAAACTAGCCAGAACATAGACAGAACAGTTTTTCCATTTTCCATGACTTTTCTGTATTTCAAGGGTGAGTCAATTCTTGCAACAACAAAAACAAATGAACAAAAAAAAAAAAAAAAAAAAAAAAAAAAAAAAAAAAAAAAAAAAACCCAGAACCTACACAACTACAAATGTTTGACATATTTTAAGAGTTCTCTGAAATAAAAGAGATGTACAGAGATGTGTTCCCCAATTCCACAAGTATAAGATGATGCAGTATTTTGCTGTTGCTGATCTGCTATATTTAGATGGCTTTGAATTAAATTATACAGCACATACAAGTACAATCTTGAAGGGGTCCACATAATTGCTTCTGACAATCTGGAAACAAAAGCTGTTGTTCAAAGAAAAGATGACAGGCAACTGAAATCTGACAGGCTAGTTATTCACTGCATTTTCTGCGCATTTGAGTTTGTAGGCCTCCATAGCCATTAAGCAAAATTAGTTTCATGATGTCAGCCAAACAGCCTCACAGGCAACAGTTTGATGTCATTAAAAAAACTAGGATCCTCAATCTGTTTGCTCATTAGAAGCCTCTTGGTGAAGCAGAGAGATTTTAATTGCACTCTTGCTCTATTGATGCTTTGTGCAGCCCTGAACACTAACAAATTCCTATAGTCCCTCCTTTTCCTATGTCTAAGAGAATTTAGATACAGTTGAAGAAATTTCTATATCAAACACTTTAGTAGCTCTCTAACCAAAAAGGAAGCAGTTTCAAAAGTGCAAATGTAGTGTTGTTTATCCAACTTAAAAAGCAAGTGTCCGCAAAAGTGCTTTGATCTTTGTGGTGGTCTGATGAGAATGGCACCCAATAGGCTCATATATTTGAATGTTTGGTTCCCAGTTTATGGACTGTTTAGAAAGATTAGGGGTGTGGCCTTATTGGAGGAAGTGTGTTAGTGGGATGGACTTCAAGGTTTCAAAAGCCCACACCATTCCCAATCTCCCTCTCTTTCTGCTGTGGGCTTATGAATCAGATGTAAACTCTCAGCTACTGCTCCAGCACCATGCCTGCCTGCCTGCCTGCCATCATGCTTCCCACCATGATGATCAATGACTAACCTGAAACTATAATGCTTCCTTTTATAAGTTGCCTTGTTTGTGGTGTCTTTTCAAAACACAACAGTAACTAAGACAATATTCTACTGTTCCTGTTTGTGAATGCTGTGAATTCTTCTCATATTCTTAGGCCTTTGCCTTTCTACCTTTACCCCAATTCCTTTAGAATCTCCTCAAACATATTTGGTAAATTTTTACTCATAACAGAAGTCTCATTGGTCGCTACCCCCCAAAAAATAAATCTCAAAATTCTTGCCCTATATACTTTCTTGTAGTTATCTAACCTTTTTTATTAATATCATTAATGGTTTTATAAATTATGGGCTCAATCCCAGTATTTTGGAGGCAGAGGCAAGTGGATATCTGAGTCCTACCAACTTTGTCTCCACAGTAAGTTCCAGGCCAGAAAGGGATACAAATTGAGACCCTAAATAAACAAAGGCTTCTGCGTAACATTTTCATACATGTTTAACATATTTTGATCATGTTCACATCCCTCATTACCTTTTTTTTTTTGCCCTGCCTGCATTCTCCCCTTTGTAAATTTCCTCTTCCCAAATCGTCTCCTTTTTTTTAAGTTTAAAAAAAAAAAAAAAAAAAAAAAAAAAAGCTAGAGTCTTCATATGAGAAAAAAGTGCAATATTTGTTTTTCTGAAACTGGCTTATTTCATATAAAATGATGAACATGTTACACTCATTTTAATACAAACAACATGATTTTGATCTTCATCTGCCCTGTGTACTTTTGTAACTGTCTCTTTGCAGATAGCATCTGAACACCTCCTGACAACGCTAACATTAAGATGGTACACTGCAGCACATCTTGAAGTGATGGACTGAAGTATGTAAATGCTTTGCAATGTGGTCTGGTCCTGTCAGTCACTTATATCCCACCAGCACTACCTGCTGAAAGCATGATCAACCACAACCACCACAACCCAGCAACCAAACAGGAAAGCTGGACACAGAATAAAAGATGGGTACTGCTTTAAGACCATGGTGTCAAGGCCATTTTTGCTGGGTGATACCTCTGTTGTACTGACAGATAAATACTCTAAATTACACTCTTATTCTTGATAGCCAAAGCCAAGAACACTGCTCTTTTTATATAGTCTACTATAGTAGATTTTTAGTTCTTTGCCAAAATAAATGAGGACATACCAGACCTACCAATGACACAAGGACCATTGGAAGCCTGTCAAAGTTATATAACTAGCCAGATTTGCAAGAAAAATCCAGATCTTTAAAAAACTACAGAAGGAATATGGTCATATCTACCTGTTTTCTATGCTGTCTTTAATTTCTGATAAAGTAAGTTCTTAATTTGATAACAAGGGCAAAAATCTTCAATATGATAATTTATCGAGTCTTTAGTTTTTTTATGTTTCTTTTTATTTTTTATTTTTTGAGACAGAGTTTCTCTGTTGTAACTCTAGCTGTCTTGGAACTCACTCTGTAGACCAGGCTGGTCTCACAGAGGTCCACCGGCCTCTGTCTCCCAAGTGCAGGGATTAAAGGCGTGTGCCACCACCACCCAACTTAATTTTTTTAAGCAAAGTTTAAATATTAAGTTCCTATGATCATTCACAGTGATCAGAGAATTCTCATCAGTATCTTGGTTAGGAAGACAAGTACACTAAAAAAGAACACAGTGATTAATCCAAAGGAAGAAAGGTAATAATGAGAAGAGTCAATTAATTATAAACAGCATGTCTAATTACAGATTTTGCTAGGGGCTTCAAGTAGTTTTAATTAGTTTTACCTGGTATATTAATTATAAAAGAGAACATCACAAGAGAATTTTCTAATCATAGGAACTTACTGAGTATGTAAAATCAGAATTTAAGTTATCTTTATATTTTAATAATTAAATGTTCAATAATACATGATAATTACTTTGAAAGTTGTGGATAAAATATTATCCACATTATATCACATTAAAATCAAGTTAGAATACTACTAAAGAAACAACAGAATCATTTAAAAAGCCATAAGGAACAAGTGTACAGCTGAAATGCAAATGAATATTCAGCTTTAATAAGAAGAATTTTGTTTTGTTCTGTTAGTTTTGTTTTTTATTTTTTGTTTTTGTTTGTTTGTTTCTTTGTTTTTTGAGACTGACTCTCTCTATATAACCCTGGCTCTCAATATGTAGAGTAGGCTGGCCTCAAACTCATAGAAATCCACTTGCCTGTGCCTCTAGAATGCTGGGATAAAATACATATGCCACTAAGCCCAGCCCAATAATAAGAATTTTGAATTTAAAACTGGTAATATAATAATATTTTATACTATTTATTTTCCAGTAGGAAAATCATCTTCCAGTCATGTTGTAAGGACTTTTAGAGAGCCCTAAGATTGCAATGTTGTCTCTTTTTATTTTATTTTAAATTAATGTATGTGTCTGCTTTTGTGAGTTTATGTGCATTATGTGCATGCAAGTGCTTGCAGAGACCAGAGAGTGTCAGGTCCCCCTGAAACTGGAGTTACAGGTAATTTTGAGCTACCTGAAGTGGATGCTAGGAACCAAACTTGGGCTCTCTAGAAGAGCAATAAGCATTCTTAACCACTGAGCCATCTCTTTAGCCCCACTAAAAAGCTTTTGAAGATGTCATATGACAATCTATTACTGCAGAAGCTTCCTAAAAATATATACATACAAAAATGAATTTAAGTGGAGTTAATCTCCATTTGAATTGGATGGCAATGTCCCTACTAGACACCACAAGCTAAGAAATAGAAAGCTCAGTATCAGGAATGGGTTACTTCTCCAAGTTGTTGGCCAGTGAGGTCCCATAAACAACCCCAAAACACTACAGGCTATTGCCATTGCTCTTATTTACACTCTAGAACTTGATAAGATGATACTGCTGAAGACACCATATACTTAAGTAAAAGAACATGGAAAAATCAACATGACCTGGAAGTTCATCCTTACTAGCCAGCTTTTATAGTGCTATAAAGTATTATAAAATAGCTATAGTGGGGAAAGTAACCATCAATCTTATCCAGCTATAAATCCTGTGACCTACAATAAACAACTTGAGTTGGCAAGACATGCCCACTGGTGCAAAGTGGCACTAATGTCTAAGAGTAACCAATCACTTTCTTACTGGATTTCAGGCCTACTTCGTAAGATAGAACCAGTACCTAGCACTTTCATCAGAGTTAAGAACATGTGACTGAACAGATCAAGGCTCTAAAGGAGAACCTACTGTTAAAACTCTGCTAAATGGACAGAATATTAAACAGACTCCTAATTACTTAGACCATCTGCATATCAGATATTTACTTAACAATTCATAACACTAACAAAATTACAGATATGAAGTAGAAACAAAAATAATTTTATAGTTGGGGGTCACCAAAAATTAGGAACTGTATTAAAGGGTCACAGCATTAGGAAGGTTGAAAAGCACTGGACTAGTATATCACTCAAACTTCATTAGAGAAACTTCTTTTTGCAGTAGACGGCAATTAAAATAGAGATCCATAACCAGTCAGAGAGCATGGAATAAGAAACTGAGACACACTCAGTCCTAAATAAAACATCTACATCATACCTCCTCCTCCCAGGCTCCGTAATCATTACAGAAGGGGTGGAATGATTGTAAAAGGAAATCTCATTTTCTGCATACAAGACATCTGAACATATGAACTCACAGAAGTTGTGACAGCATGCCCAAATCCTGTGCGAGCTCAAACCAGACAAAATCCCAGCATGGGAGGAAAGAGGTGGTATGATGTGCTACCACTAAGTGAAGAGCTCCTGGTGACTGAAAGGTGCTGGGAGAGGGAGAGCTAGTTTTCTTTAAGAGTGTGACCCCTGATAGGACAACCACTCTACCAAGTACGGTCACATACCTAATAGTATATGGTAATTGGATTTGTTTAAAAAAAAAAAAAAAAACATGAGGAACAAAGTTGAATGGATATGAAAGGGGACAGTGGATCTGGGAGGAGTTGCGGGGGAGGTGATAAGATCAAAATACAATGTATAAAATTCTCAAAAAAATAATGAAAACATTTTTAAAAGACTGAAATGTTAAAGATAATGATAGAGGAAGAAAGCTCTATGGATAAAATGTTTGCTGTGCTTGTATGATAAAGTTCTGATCCACAGAACATACACAAAGCTAGATGTGGTAGCATAGCTGTAATTCCAGAGCACCTACAGCAAAACAAGAGGTAGAGATGGTAGCTCATGGGCCAGCTAGCCTGGCATATGCAGGGGCAAACAGCAGGAGGCTGTGTCTCAAGGTGGGAAGTAAGGACTGGCATCTGTGCAGTATGGTGCATGTACCCAGCACTTAAACACAAGATTATCTTTTCAATGCTGGGAGAAAAGAACAGTAGCAAGGTTTATCTAATTTCAACACTGTCCCATTCATCAACATTAATCTTGAATAAAAACAATGCTGTGCTTGATGCTGACAAAGCCTCAAGCAAGAAGAATCATGTCTTTATTTAGGAAAAATTAGGGATGATCATCCTGATGTGGGGGGAAAGTAGAATGCTTATTTGTTTGTTTCGTTTTGTGTTGAGACAGGCTTTCTACATAGCCCTGGCTGTCCTGGAACTTACTATGGCCTAAAATTCACAGAGATCCACCTGCCTCTGCCTCCCGAGTGTTGGGGTTAAAGGCTCATAGCACTACGCCTGGCTTAGAATAGTTGTGAAATTAGAAACAGAGTATAGTTTTAATCACAGTGTACCTTAATTGTAATAAAAGTTTCTAATTCCCAGTTTTTAACATTTTGTGTATAGGAGGGGAAGTGGGCATTGCCATGGTGCACGTGTGGAGATCAAAGCACAACCTACAAGTGTCAGTTGTCCCCTTCCACTATGTACGTCCCAAGAATCAAATTCAGGTGGCAGGCTTGGCCACAAGTGTCTTTATACCTTGAACCATCTCATTGGCCCAGAAGTCAGACTTAATTACCAAACACATTCTGAACCTCCAGCTCTCTTCCTTTTCAGAGATCATTCCAGAGGTTCTCTGAATTTCAGACAGCAGAATGCTATAATGGGTTTTTTAATAAGGAAGTAACAGTGAAAATCATGTTTTAAAATTAACATTGGAACTAAAGAAATGGCTCAGTGGTTAAGAGAGCTTAGTGTTCCTATAGAGGACCTAAGTTCAATTCCGAGCACCCACATGGCAACCCACAACTGGCTGTAACTCCAGTTCCAGAGGATCCAATGCCCTCTTCTGATCTTTGCAGGCACCTGCATGCACGTGATGCACATAAATTCACACATGTATACTACACATATATACATAAGTAAAAAATGAAAAGATAAATCTTTTAAAAAATATTTTAAAAAATCACAAAATCATTTAGGACTATAGTTGGAAACAGGAAAACCAACTCAATATGAGACAATGACAAATCTAAAAAGAATTGGGTAGTAGCTTTAAGAACAGTAAAGAGCTAAATCTGATCCTGCCAACAAACCTTTTTTTTTTTAATTACCAATTTAGTTTATACTGGAAATAGGTAGATACAAGTACAGTAATTACTTTTCTAATCTTTCTGATGGAAGAAAGGGAACTTAGGAGTTCACTTGTGATGTATAGATCATCTTTTTTCATCCAGGTTACAGAGTGTCTCAAATTCAATCACCAAGAAAATTATCTTTTTCAATTACACTAATTCTCCTGGCATTTTCTCCCCAAATAAGAGCAAATCAGCAGCACTCATTTAGTCTTTATTGCTGCTTTGATGGCAATTAGCTTGCCTCCTCACCTCTAGGTGCACCTCTCCCCCCACCCCACCTTCACAAACACAGTCAGGGCAAAAATCTATCAAAAAATCTAATTTCTTCTGACCTGAAAATGAGACTAAAAGAGATTACACACTTTGCCAGAATTAATGACACTAGAATAAGAGCTACGAGAGTTTAAGACAAGATCTCCTGTATCCTAGGCCAGCCTCAACCTTACCTTCCTGCATACTGTTCATACAGTGCTAAGAATTAAATCTAGGGCTCTGTGGATAGTAGGCAAGCACTCTACCAACTGAGTTACATCTCCAGGCCCCTAATATTAGGTCTTTAGGATACTCTTCATACATTCTCTATTATGGATTAAATATGACCCTCCCCTGGGGGGTGGGGGAAGAATTCTTAAATAATGAAAGACCAAAAAAAAAATTACTTAAGTTTCAAACAGAGCTCCACCCCCCTCTTTTTTATTTATTTGTATTTAGTGAGGCAAAAGTGGCTAGCAGACACACCTAAAAATTCAGAGCATGAGAATCTAAGCTTTCCTGCCATCATCCATGGTGGGGCTCATAGCATTAGTACTTAAGACTCAACATTTGAAGCCCAACAATCCTCCCCATACCACTGTCCACCCTCATTTGCAGGCTGTTCCCACAATGTGCAAAGACACCCAGTTTTTAACACTCTCTCATAACTCTCATTTCTTAGCTCATTACCTCTCTTCATAAAGCCACTCTTTTCCCTTGGCTATATGATAAACTCAATTTCTCTCAAAACTCTGAGAACCTGAATATAACGCCTCTCTAGTCACACGAGTAAAATTACTTTTCCTCCTTTACATAAACCTCTGCTAAATTTCTCAGGTGAGCTACCAAGATGGGTAAAAGTACTTGCTATGCAGGCCTGACAAACCGAGTCTGACTTCTTGAGCCCACCAAGGAAAGCAAAAACTGACCTCTGACCTCTACATATTCATGTGGCACTCCTGCTTGCCCACCCAGTAATAAATAAGTGTGTTTTAAAAGAAAGAAAATCTTCTCAGTGTTGTCTATTTGAAAACTAGCAGATGCCTGCCATATTGTAGGTACCAAAATGACTTAGATCTCAGTTCTGTGCTCTGCCCAGTAGCACTGCTATTTTTCTGTTCATCTTCTATTTTATCTTTTCTTCCTATCCACCTGACAGTTCAAAACACATCTGGAATGCAGACTAGTTTAAGAGAAAACCCAATGGAGATTAAATGATAGCACACAAGACTTTCCATGCAAGGCTCAAAGAGCTCATCTGCCCCCAAAATGAATTTTTATTAATATTCATAATACTGCTAAAACAAATCTTTAAAGTTTGTGTATCCATTTTGAAAATATATCCATACACTAGCCTATAAATGATAAACACACTGAAATATGAAGTGTATAGCCAGATGTGGTGGTGTACACCTATAATTGCAACACTGCGGTGGAGGCTGAGAGAAGAAGGGTAACAGCAAGTTCAAGGTCAGTCTAGCTACACAGTGAGTCCACACTGGGAACACTGATTACTTTTTTGTTGGGGGAAATCTTTTTAAGTAGGATGACTGTTAAAAGAAACATCAAAATCTAGTAATTGATTTTAGATTAGATCAGGAGTTGTACAGTATCACTGTGCCATTAGTGTGACAAACAAAAGGAAGCTTCAAGAAAAAATAATATCTAAAGGTCACATCTACAGCCTCAAAGCCACTGCAACCCCACTATGATGGTTAATCTTAGGTGCCAATTTGACAGATCTAGAATCACCTAGAAAAAACAAAACAAAATACCAAGCCTCTGGGAACGCCTGTCAGGGATTACCTAGACTTGGTTAACTGAAGTGAAAAACCCACTTTAACTGGGCAGCACCACTGTACGAACCAGGATCTGGAACTAAATGAAAAGGAGGAAGCAAGCAGAGAGAACAGCAGCATTCATCTCCTTCTTCCTGACTGCTGGCGTAGTACGACCAGCAGCCTCAAGCTCCTGATGCCAGGACTTCATTGCCACACTGAACTGTGAGCTACATGATAAACTGAACCCTTGAACTGTGAGCTGCATGAGACTCTCTCCAGTTGCTTTTAGCAGGTATTTTATCATAGTAACAAGAAACTAATATACTATACACAGTACAGTTTTTGTAATACATGTTTGAGGGAGTTGTCTTAATAAAAACACAGAAGTGTGGTTTAAGGCATTCATGTAAGCATTCCTTTGCTTTTAAAAATGCCTGATCAGTCTAATCCTTTCTATTTCTTAAGCTCTAAGATTTAGTGATTGCAAACCCAGTATTTAAAAGCATTCTTCAGCTACTTGGTATACTTTAACTTAATGGCTCCAGCTCTAAAATCTACAACCAAAAGAACATATTTAGAATAAAAAACTATAACAGGGTGTGAAGGTGCACACCTAGAATTCCAGCACTAGAGAGAGGCTGAGGCAGGAGAACCACAAGTTGAAAGCTAGTCTGGACTATATTGGTAATTGTAAGGCCAGCCTGGGCTACACACATACACACACACACACACACACACACACACACACACACAATGTAAAAAAAAAAACAGTTTTTAAATACGATAAATAAAACAATTCAATCTTTTACCATATAGATTGCAAGTAAAAAATAGAAGTAGTCAGTTTGAATAAGGTAAAATTTTAAGAAAATTATTTACCTCAACAATAAAAATACATTGGCAAATTCAGCCCTAATTGAATTGGGTATTCTACAGATCAGAATGAACAAAGCCTAACTAAACCTGGAATGAAGTGCAGTAATTGCAAATCACAAAATACTGTATTTTTGTCCTTTATCTCCCCTTCCCTGCTGCCAGCCACCTGTTTTAGATGTTCTCACACACAGGAAATAGCAACAATGCCATTCTTCTTCCAAATGCATCAGGTTTTGGCAAACTTAAGTCAGGATGCCAGTTAAAAATAGAGACCCAACCCAAAATTTAATTAGGCAAATATCTAGTGAAGTATTGAGCATATCTCCCCTCAATAGTACTGGATTTTCAATTTATCATTTAAAAACAAACAAAGAAAACTAAAAATCTGTACATGGAGTCAAGCAAATAATAGTTCCAAATGAGCAATACTTGAATTTTAAATTCTGTACTGTGGTGAGTTTGAAACCTCACATTTTCCCACTCTTTGTCCAAAGTATTCTCATTGTATATGCTACCCACACCTTAGTCATTTAATAATAGTTTTGGCAGTGTTCCCAGTGCTTGGGTTCTACTAGCCCTTATTTCGCTTTCATAATGACCTTGAAGTAGAAAAGGAAAGATGCTGGCAATTTGGATATGCTACAGGGAAGCGTTTGAGTGCCTCCTTTAGATGAAAAAAAGAAAGAAAGAAAATACCGCTAATAAGGGGAAAAAACCATTGCATAGGGTTTAGGACCACCAAAGTTTGGGACATCCACTAAGGGTTTTGGAACTATTACCCCACAGATGAGGGGGAGCTATGACATAAACTGCCTGTGCCAGCGAGTTTTTATGTCAACACAATCTAGAGTCATCTGAGAAGAGGGAATCTCTGAGAAAATGCCTTCATAAGATAAGCAGGAATGTAGGGCATTTTCTTATTTTGTGATTGTGACACCCCTGGGCTGGTAGTCGTGGGTTCTATTAAGAAATCATGTGGAGCAAATCATGAAGAGCAAGCTAGTAAGCAGCACTCCTCTATGGCCTCTACATCAGCTCCTGCCTCCAGGTTCCTACCCAGTCTGCCTTTGATGATGAACAGCGATATGGAAAAGTAAGCAAAATGAACCCTTTCCTCCTCAAGTTGCTTTTGGTCAAGTTGTTTGGTCAAGTTGCTTTTGGTCAAGAACATCAACAGCAACCCTAACTAAGATGCTGCCTATGGCTGCTTTTGTTCTGCATTATCAGTTGAGTAATCATGGCACACCTCCTGGCTTTTTACCAAAATATTTGCCAATTCCTGGACTTTGCAAATCAAACTGGATAAAATTCCCTTACCTATTCATCTGTCAATGAAGATGACAGAGCTTACAGACTTCCTATCCAATTAACTTTTGAATGTTTATAATATTTGAAACCAAGTAGATATTTCCTGAACTACTATACAAAAGCAGAGTTGACTCAAGAACTCAGGGTGTAGTAAATTGTGGGATCTAAAATGTAGTAATGTCTAACTCAGCAGCACTCTAATTAATTTACTATTACTCAGCATGATATTGTCATAGGAGGTTGACTAATGACAGAAGCCTATTTTGTGAACCATTGTTTGGACTACAGGATTTTCAAGTTAAAAAAATGGCTAGAGGTGATTAAAACAAACGTACTTTAAAGTTTCATAATAGAAAACAATTGGCTTTTATTCTTAAGCAACAAATCAAAGGACTAATTTCCAAATTAAAATGTCAAATATCTAGTCAATAAATATCTAGTGACTTAAATGGAGCTATGTAGATGGCCATCCCATTCATAGCAATTCTTTTGTTAAATTTTTCACTCTCCAAAGTTAAGAAAAGAAGATCTTCCTCTTCAATCCCATCACCCCTGTCATCCTAGCCTGGCCCAACAGTTCCCAATGCTAATGGATGTCACAAGGAAAACTAAAAATTTTAATTGGATGCCAAAGTTGCTTCATTCTGCAGAGGAAATGGACAAAAAAAGTCACATTGTGTAAATATAATCCATAGAAAACATGAAGCCTAAAAGGCACAGATAAAAAAGGGTGACAGCTGGTCAGGTCTCTTTATCCTGATAATGGTAGAAACATCAGTGTTTCTCAACCTGTGGGCTGCTACCCTTTTCGGGGCAGTGGGGGTAGGGGTTGAATGACCCTTTTATAGGGATCACCTAAGACCATCTGCATATCAGATATTTACATTACAAATCATAACAGCAGCAAATCACAGTTATGAAGTAGCAACAAAAATAATTTTATGGTTGGGTCACTACAACATGAGGAACTTTATTAAAGGGTCACAGCATTAGGAAGGTTGACCACCATTGGCTTAGATTTGAGATTTCCCACACCAATAGCCTCAAGACTGGTTAACAGCATTCTGGATTTCCAAATTACCAGGATTAGAGTAGCATGAATATAGAAGTAAAAAAGTTCTGGAGTAAGTCAGAACACCAAAGTTGAGCCATAATTCCAACACTCATTTTCTATGTGACCTTGTGCCAATTAATTTACCTCTCTAAGCCTCAGTCTCTTTAATGAGGATCATGACAACTATGTTCACAGACCAAGGCAATTACAGCACACATCGTAGGAGCATCTGACCCTTAGAATGTAAAATGTCAGCTAAACATACATAGAATCATAGGCCAGGAATATATTCCTCAGATTTTACTCCTCAGAAACACTATCAGATAGGAACTGTCCTTCTAACTTGCCTAAAATCACATAATTAACACTCAGCAGAGATAGATGTGGTCCCGGGTAATAATGATCCAGCATCTAAGTTCCTAACTACCACATTGTATATTAGAATGAGCACCCCAGATCTTCCTAATAAGGGTGCCACGTTAAAACAAAGTTGGTTTTTTTTTCTCTAAATGTCCATTGGTATTTTGTCTACATGTATGTCTGTGTGAGGTTATCAGATGCCCTGGAACTGGAGTTACAGACAGATGTGATCTGCCATGTGGGTGCTGGGAATTGAACCCAGATCCTCTGGAAGAACAGCCAGTGCTCTTAACCGCTGAGCCATCTCTCCAGCCCCAACAAAGCATTTTAAAACCTTCTTCATCAATGTGAATTTTAATAGATTTTTTTCAGTTCAGAAAAATGCCATTGGCAGCACAAGGCTAATAAGATTATGGTTTTAAGTTCAATATCTGCTTAGGACACTTAAATTCAAGCATAGAAGAAAAAATAATCCAAGTTCAAGAACATTTAGCCAGACTTTACTCATACCCATCAGAAGTGGAACTAAATAAGGAAAGTAAGATGTTACAGAACAAACACCTGCTACCCAAGAAAAAAAAGAACTTTAGTGGCATCACAACACTGAGCCTCTAAGCCAGCAGAACCATTGGTCAAACTCTCTCATTCTATAGAGTAGAACTGAGCCAAGAAACAGAAACAAATAGAGCTAGTCATCTAATATGTCACACCAGGTGAAAGAGGAAGTTCCACCACACCATTCTAGTAGACTCCTCTGAACTCTGAACTGCCTCATTAAAGTCACATTTCAATTTTTTTTTAAAAAAAGATAAAATGTCTAGTCATTGCACAATACAAACACACAAGAATGTAGCAAGTGGGAAGAGGGTTCTACCAAAGTTTTGTTTTGGTTTGGGTTTGAGTTTTTTGAGACAGGGTCTCACTATGTAGCCCAGACTGGTCTTGAACTATGTAGTCCAGGCAGACCTACAACTCATGGCAATTTTCCTACCTCAGCCTCCCAAACATTGGGATTATAAGCATATATCACCGTGTCTGGCTTACCAAAAAATTTTAAATTTCTATTTAAGCTTCTAGAAGCTTCTATTTGAAACTGGGCAGTGGTGGTGTATACCTGTAATCCCAGCACTTGGGAGGCAGAGGCAGGCGGATCTCTGTGAGTTCAAGGCCAGCCTAGTCTACAGGGTGAGTTCCAGGATAGCCAGAGTTACAATAGAGAAATCATGTCTCAAAAAAAAAAAAATCTATTTGAAGAAGACTACTAAACATGTTTACTCTGAACAATATGTAGACAATAAATCTGTTAATATTAATAATGCTCATCTCAATTATTTCTATGCTTTCTTTTTAAAAATTTTGTTATAGTTATTTCATGTGTCTAAGTCTTTTGCTTGTATGGAAGGTCTGTGCCTTTGGAAGGCATTGGATCCCCTAGAACTGGAGTTATAGAAAATTGTGAGCTGCCATGGGGGTACTGGGAATCAACTCTGGGTCCTCTGCAAGAACAGCAAGTATTGTTAATCACTGGGCCATCTTTCTAGTCCATTCTGTGATTTCAACAAAAAATAATCCTGTAAGAGAAATTAACTCCCTCTTCCAATATATCCCACAAGAAAACTGCCTATAAGGACTTATTACATTTCTGATGATCTTTTTTCTACAAAAATGCCTGTTCTGTTCTTTCAAGTTATATTAACAAATTATTAAATGCTCTCTTCCTGGGAGGAAAAAAGTTAACAAAAAAACACTTTCAAAATGCTGACTTTCTACCCATGTATGAAACAGAATTATGGGCTCCTAAACTCCATTCTAAAAGAATAGGAATTCCTTACATTAGGTTACAAATATTTGTATTCAAATATACCTTTTGTTTAAGGCAAAACAGATGGGTTTATTGTTCAAATTCAAATTGATCACATATGGAAAGTGATTTTATCTGTTTAATAGCTAATGTTTTTGACTCCTCTCTGTCAACCCTGCTTAATGTGCACAATTTCTTAGAAATGAGCTACGGTACCAGGTGTAGTGAGTTATCTGTAATTCTACCACTTGGGAGGCAGAAGCTGAAAGATCAGGAATTTAGGGCTATCCTGTGTTACACAGCAAATTCCAGGCTAACCTGGGCTACATAAAACCCTGTCTAGGAAGAAACAAAAATAACAGAACAGAACTGCATTTACTATGGTTACAATAGAAACTGAATTTGCTGGTGCTACACCTACTAGCAAAATTAAGTTAAATAACTAAATTAAATAGAGATGAAAAGTAAGAGTTGGGGAAATGCTCTGCTAGTAAAGTGTTTCCCCTATACACATGAGGATCTGAGTTTAGAGCCCCAGCAGGCATGAAAAGGCAACCCAGGGCTGGGGAGGTTGAGATAGGCAGATCCATGGAGCTCACTGACCAGCAAAGCCTAGCTAATCATTAAACTCCAGATTTAGTGAGAACCTGTCTCAAAATATAAAATGGAAGGTGACTACACTCACCCAGTATTGATCTGTGGCCTGTCCCCACACATGCACACGAACATACACACAGAAAAAAAATTGAGGTGACTTATGAGAATTCTCCCCCAAAGCAAACAATTATCTTTTTCTCTGTAACAAAATAAATTAGTACTGAAGAGAAAGGAACGATTATTCCAAGAACTACCAGACTTGGCTAGACATAAATATGAGGAATCAATGAAATGACCTCAACATTTTGGAGTGAAGGCAACTGTGTGGATGATAGCTTCCTTGACAAGCCAGTAAGTCAGAGAGCTAGCAGAACAGGAAAGAAGAAAAACAACTTTTATCCTGTTCGCTCAGATGGATGTTAGGAGGAGGGCATAGTTAGTGTGTATTAAGTATATGCAACTGGATCCTAGGTAAAGCAAAGGTATATAATCTCAGCCTCTTATAAAGTTCAAACGTAAAACATTAATATACTGAATAGATGTGTTAGAAAAAAGCTAAAGCCTCAGGGTAACATACATGATATAGCAATACATAACTAAAGAAACTCATATTTGAAGACATCCTCAGATAGTTGCATTGTCTGCCTCCTTGACATCCACTTTAAGCATTCCAAATAAAAGATGGAAGCCTCTCATCGGGACCCTATTTCTAGAAAGATGTAATTTAATTCTATAGCAACAACTCCAGAAATCTTTTCTTTCTGCAAAGGATACTTGCAACTAATCTACATAAATGACCACTTAGCACACATACCTCTAACACCTCATCTTGACCATTGTTCTCTACTAAACATCGTAACAAGTCTATTTCTATACTTCTCCCACTGCTAGTATCCTTTCTCCTGTCTTTCTAGACGTAATTTTAGTATGGCTTTTCTGAGTTAGCAAGTGTGATCTTCACTGTTATCTGCCTTGATTTACAATCTCCTAGGAGGCACTTCTAGGTGTGTCTATGACAATATTCTGAGAAAAGTTTTGGTTTTTTGTCTTGTCTTCTTGTTTTATGAGATAGGATGTCACTATGTAGCTTTCTGGCTGGCCTGGCCCCCCTATGCAGATCAGGATGGCCTCACAGTCTTTGCTGCCTCTGTCTCCGAAGTGCTAAGGCCTCACCACCATGTCTGACCCGTTCCAGAAAAGTTTAAGGAAGGAAGAAGACCCATGCTGAATGTGGATACCACCATCTCACAGGCTGGGGCTGTACACTGAATAAAAGGGAAAAAGCAAGCTGAGCACCAGCGCTCCTCTCTCTCAGCTTCCTCACTGTGGAGGCAATGTACCTGCCCCACAATCCTGCAGCCATGACTCCCGCAGATGATGGACTCAACCTTCAAACTGTGAACCAAAATAAAGCCTTCCCTTCTTAAGTTCCTTTTGTTAGGTATCTTGTCACAGTAATGAAAAAAGTTACTAATATGCCAAGTTAAACCCCACATACTACCAAAAAATAATCCTTCATCAGACTAGTCAAATTGTCTCTGGATTGTTTCAATACCCAAGGTACCTGAGTGATATTTTCTGCTGTTTCAATTCTTTTTTAAAGATTTACTTTTACTTCATATATGTTATACCTGCATATATGTAAGTGTAGCATATGTGTGCAGTGTCCATTGCGGCCAGAAGAGGGCATCACATCCCCTGGAACTGGAATTACAGAGGGCGCATGTTGTCATGTGAGCGCCAGGACCCATGTCCTCTGCAAGAGTAGTGAGTGCTCTAACCACTTCTACTCCAGCCTCAAATTTCCATTCTTTTGTAGTTGGTCTAAATTTACCACTTTAACCCTTTCACAACTTCTTTCTACTTATGTGACTTCTTTTACTTATTCTATTTTAGTCATACCATATATGGTATTTTCTAGAAAAAAAAATTTAATCAAATTTTGCAATCCAAATTTTTGTTTTTTGTAGAGCTGGGAATCAAAGACATGCTAGACAAGTGCACTACCACTAAGCCACACCTCAGTCTGCAATTTAACTTCTTAATTTTAAACAAAAGAGGAAAAGTAATAAAGTAAATCCATTTTTATATTACATACTGTGGTATGTGTGAGTATGTGTGTATAATGTGTGCACATTTGTGGAGGTTAGTGGACAACGTTTAGAAGCTGGATCTCTCCTTCCATCAGGTAAATCCCAGGGATTGGACTCAGATCATCAGCCTTGACAGAAGCACTTTACTCACTGAATCCTCATCAACCTGAGTAAATCTCTACTGTGTCACTAAATATATGTGCAATGTCAGATAAATTATTTAACTGAGTCCCAGTTCCCTCATTTGTAAATGAAATATAATACAATCCTACCATGTACTCTATCATCTTTTCAAATTAAAGGGAAAGAAATATAATAAATCTAGGGAACTGGTAAACAATATTTTATAACCAATGATTACATATAAAATTTTCAGTTTAGACATTTAGACATTTCCTACCAAAAAAAATATATATATACCTATTATATATATGTATATATTATGATGATGATGATGATGATGATGATGATGATGATGATGATGTCGAGTGTGGTGACATACATCTTTAATTCCAGCAATGGAAGGCCTAGGCAGAGGCAGATGAAGCACTTTGAGTTCCAGGTGAACCTATATATATATGGTTCCAGGCCAGCAAGGGTGCGTGGTAGGACCCCTGCCTCAAAAACCAAAACCAACCACTAAAGGTACTTCCCAATTTTGTCTTCAATTAAAGAGCTCAGAAAGTCATTTTTCCAATTTTATCATGGGAGGAATTAAGAGGAATATATAATAAAAATCTAGCCTACAATATCTGGGCAGAGACAGGTTAAGAAAGTCAAATCTCAAAGTGTGCTGTATTAGAGGATCCTTGTATGCCCTGGAAGATAGAAGGGTTGGAGCTGCTCAGTCAGTAAAGTATTTGCCACACAAGCATGAGGACCCATGTTAAGATCCTCAACACCAACATAGAAAGTTGAGGGCAGCAGCACAGATCTTTAACCCCAGTGCTGGGATACAGACAGAAGAGGATCTCTGAGCCTGGATCACTGAGCTCCAGGTTCAATTAATATCTCAGAAATAACATGGAGAAAAATTGTGGGAGGTATCCAACATAGACCTCTGGCCTCCTTACATATGTGTACATAAGTATATGTGCCCACCACATGCATACACAATCTTGACTATAAAAGAAAGGCTATTCAATATTTTGAGCAAGTAGTTATTCCATTTTATTTAGACCCACAGTTCTAAGAAAAAATGAGAGCTAGTGTTATCTTTCTTTTTCTTTTCTTTCTTGGAAGGGGCGGTGGTGGTGCATGGCTTTAATCACAGCACTAAGGGCAGGTGGATCTCTGTAAGTTCAAGGCCAGCCTGGTCTCCAGAGTGAGTTCCAGGACAGCCAGAATTACAATAGAGAAACCCTGTCTTGAGAAACCAAAAAAATAAAAATAAAAGTAAAAAAATAAAAAATACATAAATAAATAAAATATATATATAAATAAATAAAAGGTTAACCTAGAACTCAGTATGTAGCCTAGGCTGGTTCAAATTCATGCACAGCCATCCTCTTGACCCCTACCTATTGCTGGAACTGAGGGTGTGTACCACCACTTATGGTTAATGTACTATTTCATCACTGATCTGAAACCTGGGGCTAAAGCCATGGTGATAATAGGTATATTACCTTTACAACATCTGCAATTAATTAGATGCAGAGCATTATGTCGACAGTTTTGTATTCATTAGTAAGCCTTACAATAGCCCTGTAAAGTTGATACTTTCATTCCACTTGAAAAAACCAATTCTTGCTCCTTAAATAAAACCTGAAGTTTAGCAAAGGTGGGATTCAAACCCAGATAGTAATGATAAAACTGTCTAATATGGAATAACACAGCAACAAGTTACATGCTGTCAATAAGATACCTAATATTTTTAGCAGTAAGCTATTTGGTATCTGTATGGGAAGTGAAGTATCATATCCACTCAATTGTACAGATAAAAGTAGTTAAGGGGCAAGGGAAAAAAGGTTATATTTCATAGTAGAAAATTCTAAGGTTTTCAAATATTATAAATTATTACATCAAATTTAGCATGACCTGCTTTAGAGATAACTAGAGTTATTCAGTATAAAGGTTGTCCACCTGTCCTACCTGAAATGCAGTGATAGATGAGAGCATTAGAAGCTGATATCATGTACCATTATATAAATACAACTTACTTCATGGACCCACACAGGTTTAGATAGCATTCCCAGACCATCAGCCATACCTCTAAACCTCTTCAGCTTTCTTAGAGTAGCAGATCAGAATAAAAATGGAAAATAAAAGTATGAAATAGGGATCCAGCTCAATGCTAGAGCACGTGACAATACGTGTGGGGCCCTGAGTTCAATCTCTAGTATCACAATGAAGAAAAAAATGTATGAACTTTCTCTGTATCAGGTAAATACTAATATTTATTAAGCAAGTGTATCACACAAGTTCTAAGCCCTTTGCCTATACTAGTCTAAAAATGGTTCTATTAATTAAGTACTAAGTTATTTCCACTTTATAGATGAGGTAGCTAAGACACACAAATAAGCAACTTGCTCAAGACCACACATAAGGAAATGGCAGTGCCAAGATTCCAACAAGGAGGTTTACTGCAGATCCAAAACTCTTAAACAGGCCAACAAACTGCCTCTCAGCTTTCCCTGAAACATGACAGGTAAATTCCAGCAATTTCTTCCAAGATGCTACAACCAAAAAGAATTTTGCTTCTATTTGGATAAGCTCAAAATGTTTGCTAGGACTGGATATGGTAGCAGAGACCTTATATCCCAGCACTCCAGAAGCAGAGGTAAATGGGTATCTGTGAATTTGAGGGCAGCTTGGTCTACATAGCAAGTTCCAGACCAGCCAAGGCTACATTGTGAGACCCTATCTCAAGAAAACAAAAAAACAAAAAAACAAAAGGAGGAGGAGGAAAAGGAAGAGGAGGAAGAGGAGAAGACGGAGGAAAAGGAAGAGGAGGAAGAGGAGAAGAAGAGGGAGGAGAAGGAAGAGGAAGGAGAAAGAAATAGTTGACTGGGACTATGATGGTTCCCACAACACTCCAAGATTTCAGTTTAATTCCATAAGGATCTTAGATCCTGAACCCCATAAGCTCAGAAGACTCATTTATGACCTCTCTCCTTATCCTTGAGTAAGCTGAGTAGTAGGGATCCTCTTGGTAAACCTAGCAGCAAGTGACACTGCTATCGAGATAGCTGTCCTTAGGCTGTTGTTCTAAAATCAATATACCTTATATATAAAATCAATATACCGTCACATAAAAATGGAAATATAATCTCTTGGTCCTAAACAAGATCTATGCATTAAAAATCCAACCCTCTAGATAGGGCTGTTCACATATCACTATTTATCAGTATTTACTGAAAATATGGCTATATTCCAGGCACAATTTTCTTTATAAAGATGGGCTCAAGTATCTCAAGATGGCCCTGAACTTGCTATGTATTCAAGTATAACTTTGAACTTCTCTGTGCCACTACACCTGGTTTATGCAGTGCAGGGGACTGAACCCAGCACTTCTTGCATGACAGGCAAGCACTCTACAACCTAGCTATGTAATCCATCCTACTATTCAAAGTGATAAAAAAACAAACACCTTTGAACAAGAGGCATGAACTTAGAAACTCTAATAGTTCCTAAATTCTAACATCAGGAAAAAAGAAATCTTTAAACTTTGAAATTTCGGTGGTCACTGGAAATAGGTTAAACACTATAAACAGACATACTCTATAATTCATTTATAATAAATGTGTTTTACAGATTAACAATTTACAATAACATTCTTAAACTTCTAACCACTATTAATTTACTGTCATCTTGATAGGACTTAGAATCATCCTGTGTGATGTCTATTTTTGGTTGTCACCTTGAGTACATCTGGAATTAAGTAAAACTCAAGCTGCTGTGTACACCCGTGAGGGATTTTCTTGATTGGACCATTTGAAGTGGGAGACCCACCATAAATCTGGGCCACACCTTCTGATGGGAGGCAGCCTATATACATTTAGGAAGTTTGCTCTTTGCCTGCTTGCTCTCACTAGCAACTTCATTCCCTCACTGGCATTAGACCTATTTCTTTGGGATTCTGAAATATACTGATGACCAGTTGAAATATCCAGCTGACCAACTGGATTCTTGGATTGAGAGACAGCCATTGTTGGAATAGTCAGGCCCTGGCCTACAAGCCACTCAATAAATTCTATTTAGATAGACAGACAGACAGACAGACAGACAGACAGATAGATAGATAGATTCATAGATTCTAGCAGTTCTGTTTCTCTAGAGAATTCTGACTAATTAAATGCATCATGGAAACAAACCTCTGGCCTGTGGAGTCTCTACATTGGATTAATTGGGTGGGAAGAGTCACGCTAGGTTGGGAGAGGGGGTGCTAGACTGAATAAAAAAAAAAGCTGAACACAAGCATTCATCTCTCTCTGCTTTCTGAATCAGACACAATGACACATTATTTTATAAGACTTACTTCATTCAGGACAGATAAAAGCAAGCCACTTTAAAAAAAAAAAAACTTAACAAATGAGAAATATCCAAATCTTCAATTGCTGCAGATGACTCAGTGAGTAGGCAGTCATAAACCCTTAGCTGATGCTAGAAAAAGCTAATGTTTTCATGAACATTTTCAAATGCTGGCTAGGTGGATATTATTATTTGCTCTGCATTATGCTGTTGTTTTACTCTGAAGTATCTGAAGTGCTGCACACCTCACAGAGGAAGAAGACAGTGCTTCTTTTGTTATTACAGAAATAAAGCCAATTCATACTTGTGGCCTTTTCTGAAGACTAGAATTACATCCCAAGTATTTAAAATATTCCTACTCCAATCTCACCATGTAGGCCTCCAATGAGTTTATATGTGCCTCTTAAATACTGTTGATTTTTAAACTGATAAAGATTGAAGGTAGTGGAAAGCAGTCAAGTCTATTGACTACTTCCAATGAAACATGTTTTAAATATTCCTCAACAGAGGTAGAGATGCTTACATGCTAGCCGTACTTTAAATAAATATAATATAGGTGGGTGTGTGAGTGCAGAGGCCAGAGAAGGGTGTCAGGTGTCCCCCTCTTTCACTCTGTGCCTATTCAACTTGAGACAGAGTCACTCACTGAACCTGGAGCTTGTCGTTTTCAGCTAGAATGGCTGGCCAACAAACCCCAGTAATTCTTCTGTCTCCACCACTCCAGCAACCCCACCCCACTCCGCACTCTCCAACCCCAGCACTAGGACTGTGCATAGCCGTGTGGCTTCTACATGGAAACTGGAAATCCCATTTCTGAGTCCTCATGCTTTAACATCAAGTGCTTTTACCCAGTAAGCCATTTCCTGACCCTAAAAAATACTGCCAAAGCAACTCATTTCACAGCCCAGGCAGGCTCTGAGCTCACAATCCTCCTGCCTCCAGCTCTCAAGTAGCTGGAATTACAGGTTTTTAACACCAGACCTGGCCATACTCAGCTTCTGAATTCAATGTGTATCTGATATCCTTATTTCAGCAAAGCACATTCTGAAAATCAAAGACAGGGTTATCTTAATAACAGAACAAAATGTTACAGCATTTTTTTCATGCTGCAAATCAAAAATTAAACTAAAAGCAAAGATTGTCTAATATTCCTCTATTGCCGGGCATGGTGATGCATGCCTGTAATTCCAGCACTTGCAAAACTAAAGGCAGTTTGCAAAACTTCAAGGGCAACCTGGACTACACAGCAAGACTATATACAAGTAAGAAAATATATAAAAAACAAAACAACAAACAAACCCTTAATTTTCCACAATAAAATACAACAAACAGACAACAAATTTCTTATAATGCCCAATTCGTGTTTTAGAAGAACTACTTTGATTTTTTTATTTTTGTGACGTGATCTCAATAAAGCAGAGCATGATCCTGAACTTCTGATCTGGCCTGCACCTTGTGAGTGCTGAGATTATAGGCATGTGCAATGCAGAAGCACATGCTTCTTAAAGGTTCTACCATCTGAGCAACATCCCTAGCCCTAGATTAGTAAGATCACAATGTGCATATGTAACTATTAAGCATGTATAATATGTGTATTATGTGTTTACTACTTACTCCATGAAGGCATTCCCTCCATGGAAGGAGCCAAAGCATTTATTTTCCTTGGGTACTGAGCAGCAGGTGTCTCATAAACTCTGGGTTATATGAATTCCTTGAAGATGGAATTCTTCTTAGAGAATATTCTGAGAATTGTTAAGTAGAATTTCCAACTGGCTTTTGGACAACTGCAACTTTAACACAGATGTGCAATGTGAAGGTCTACAAATATGCTAATATAAAATTTTATTGAGGCAAAGCATTAAAAAAAACTCTCATGAGGCACAAAATGAGCATTCAGCTTCCACAGGGCAACTTGGCTTTGCTGTTTTATTCTCATTTAATCCTCCAGAGTACCTGTGAAGTGATGGTTTATTGCATATTATGGGGAAAATTTTTGTTCTAGAACTGTGCTAACAGTACCCAAATGTGGCTACTGAGCACTTAAATTGCAGTTACCTGAACTGAGATGGGCCTTATTTGAAATATGTACATCAGATTTTGAAGACAAAAAGAAAAAGGAATGCAAATCATCTCAATATTTGTTTATATTAAAATCAAAATGTGGAAAATTTTGTATTCAATTAAGATACATTACAAAGATTTGCTTCACCTGTTTGTACTATTTAAAATGTGAGACCTTGAAACTAGAAATTACCTATATGGCTGATATCAGTTCTACTAGACAGCACTGGCAAGAGATTTGAGACATAAATTTTGAAACTATCAAGGATCTACACTATTATATCCCATATAATTGTCAGTTCTTGACATCAGAGAGGTGGGATTATTTTAGTAATATATTATCAGAAAAAAAGCTTATCAAATTATTAAAAGGGGACATTACTTCAAACATTCATTTAACTTATAAAGTATAATTTAACAGTATTAAAAAAACAAAAGAAAGAAAAACACCAATTTTTCTAAATGAAAAGAATCCCCTACATGAAGCATGAATTTGTATCTCCTAAATCACTCCAGTTCCCACATGACTGTCACTAGGTGGCTTGCTCATTTTATTGGTTGTAATTGACACATAAATCATATTCCTATTTTATTCAGTATAATATCAATTAGATATTTTGAAATGTACATACACTTAAAAAACCTGGGTAGACAAAGGCATCAAATTATTAGCATTAGTTATCTCTAGATAGGACAGATTTTTCTCCTTTTCTTTCTCCTTTTACTCAATATTCTGTTTTAGTCTGTACTTTTTTCTACAGAATAACTTTTCCTATCCTAAAAGCTATAATAGGCAGAAGGATGTTAAAGAGATGACCTGGCAGTTAAGAACACATACTGCTCTTGTAGAGGGCCCCAGTTCAGTTCCCAGCAACAACACTATGAAGCTCAAAAACCCCTGTAACTCCAGCTCTAAGGGATCTGACACTCTCTTCTGGCATTCATGGGCAATTGCATTCATGTGTCATACCATCCCCTCCCCCATCACACAGACCTATAATTAAAAATAGAAACAAATTACAGGGTCTCACTATGTACAGTAGGCTGGCCTCAAACTCTTAGAGATCTACCTGCCTCTTCCTCTTGAGTGACAAGACCACATTAGCTTTTAAAAATCTATTAATATGCTGGGCAGTGGTGGTACACACCTTTAATCCCAGCATTTGGGACACAGAGGCAGGTAGATCTCTGAGTTTGAGGCCAGCCTGGTCTACAGAGCAGGTCAGCCAGAACTACACAGAGAAACCCTGTCTCAAAAACTCAAAACAACAACCACAATAATAATAATAATTTATTAATGTTTTAAATGTGTTGTATAATATATAATGTCAAACTACACTTCAAATCTTCAACTACAAAGGATGCAGTGAATTAGAGGGAAGTCTTTGTGTACAGCAGGACTTAGTCTGGCCTAGTCAGATAGCAAATCCATAAAAACACAGACTACGCAGACTCAGAGAAGATGCAGACCCAGAGGAGATCCAGACCCAGAAGAGATAAGAGAGGATTAGCATTCAGTCCTTTGTGAAGCCTTGTAGTTGTCTTTTGCAAAAGAATACAAAACATAGCTGTTTCCAGATGACAAGATTCTTTGCTAGACATTTAGAATGCAGAACTGGACAAAGAAGTACAACCTGCATGTATAACAGGAGTCAAATTCTGCTTAATTTGTTTCATTAAAAAAATACAGAAAATAAAATTAAGGAATTCAAAAGTTCAACTCCCAAAATTAGAAATTACTATATTTAGAAACTATTTCTGTGCTGCTGCTCCTGCTGATGGGTTTACAGGTTCACAGATGTCACCATTCTACAAGCTTCATTTGTATGGAAAGGAGCATAGAAGAAGCAATTTAAATATGTTCTTACACAGCACAGATCAGAAAAGGTTATCAAATGACAGGTTTCTCCTCTCTCCGTCTCATCACTCATCATTCTAACTTCCTTGTGCAATCTGGAAACCATCGAGCTTTTAACTCCAAGATGAATAGTTCAATTACAATCTAGGAGTTTTCTTGAAATATTTGGTTGTAAAGTTTACCAATGTGGTTACAACTCATCCAAAAAGTAAAGATAAGAAATGGGTAGCATTAGCAAAATACTTTCTACTGCCTCGCCAATACCTTACATCCCCCTCGCACAAACTCCTAAAATTCCACCTACTGCCTACCCATCAGTGAGGAAGATGGCCATTATGCCACCATTTAAAAGTTGTATCATTGCTATTCCCTTGTTATAAGGTAACCAAATCTACTTTGCAAATTAAAGTGGGAGCCCTTAAATAATGAAAAGTGCTATAGCCAACCCGATGTGGATGAAAATGTAAATATGCTGCAAAACTGTAAAGTATCATTTATTTCTAAATATGTTTATACCATGTTTGATATTATTTAATAAATACATGATAGTAACTGTTTTCAGCGTTAGCTCATTAAAAATCCTCTTGGCCCTTGAGTGGCTGAGGCAAAAGGATCAGATCAGAGAAGAAAACCGAGAAAAATCATTTTCCCATGGACACAGCTTATAAATTAGAATCAACTCCGGCAATCTGGGCCCAGAATTCATCCAGCTTTAACCACAATCTATGCTTCCGGAGCGCTCAGAAAGCAGTTGTTCACGAAAGCCCAGGGAAGCATTTGGTAACAATCTGCTAAGGAAATGAGAGGAGACTGCAAGAACAGAAAGTAAAACAGCCATCACCATAATTCTAGCACCTCACTGTAACTGCACTGGGACAGTTCCTATCAGTGTTTTCTTCTGGTGCACAAATAGGGTTTCTTTTCCTTTAACTAACACTCAACACATGATTTTCTGGAAAATCAAAAACTTTTAAGATACTAGTCTCAGTATTGTAGAGTAACAGTTTAAGTAACTTATATTTCAAGTATTTGTTTCTGCGTGTGACATATATATCAATTTCATAACTCCATAAGATAGATATGAATATTTCCGCCATCTTACAAATGAGAAATCTGAAGCATCATTAGGAAACTAAGTTAAAGTCATACAGCCAATAGCTAAGCTAAGGATTCAAATCCGGGCAGGTCGACCTCGGAAATTCAAATCCTTCACTACTCTTAGAGGGTAGGTTTATGAGCTCCATAAAAGACAGTAACCCTGTGTTTGCAGAGCCTAAAAAGAAGGAGTTAGCATGCAAATTTATTTTATTTTGACCTAAGTCTGACTTGGATAACTATAGGTTTTAGTATCTTATATTTTCCCAAACAAACTAATTAAATCTTCATGTCTTACCGCATTAGAGTCAACTATCTTATGAGATCCCTTCATTCAACAAGCCCTTAGCTACTAAGTGTTAAGGACTGAGCTAACAGTCTACACTACACACAGAGAGGTTCATTCCAGTCAGTGCAGAAGCATGCTTAGGTTTCTCTCAACTAATAAATCCAACAAAGTAGGGTATAAAAATGAGTAACAGCTTCACCAGCGGTTCAGTGGTAGAACGAAAAATGCAGTTCTGAGATTACCTGCCCCTATACTACAAAATTCATAAATCTCCCATTTTTCTTATAGTTCCTGAAAGTGACAAATTCCTAAATAATTACTGGATAAATACTGTTACCCTGCTTCAGGTGATGCCATCTTCTAACAGCTGTCAATGAATGCCTTCCCATTTTCACTAGAAAGGAATTGAAATTAGAATGTTTCACTAAAGCCTCAGTTTGCCAGGCTGCATGTTTGAATCACTTTTACATTAATAAAACTGTATTTTATGCTTGACTGCAATAATCCAATGACAGGGCTGGAGAGATGGCTCAGTGGTTAAGAACACTAGTTGCTCTTCCAGAGGACCTAGGTTCTATTCCCAGCACCCACATGGCAGCTCACAACTGTCTATAACTCCTGTTCCAAGGAATCTGACACCCTCATACAGATATACATGCAGGCAAAACAATGTACATAAAATAAAAATAAATAATTTGAAAAAATAAGCCAATGATAAAGGTGAGTGTTTAAGACCATCTGTAAAAGAAGTTGATTTTTTTTAATAAGAAAAAGAATTGTCGGTTTTTATGTGGAAATATTTTATTGTATCCTGTCTTAAGTCAAATCCTATTGATTGTGAAAAGGCAGCAGAGATCCAAGTTAAAGTCAAATGCAGAGCTAGAGAGATGGCTCAGAAGACAAGAGTACCTTCTGCTCTTCCAGAGGACTCAGGTTCAATTCCCAGAGGCCACATAGTAGCTCACAACTGTCTATAACCCCTGTTCCAGAGAATCCAACTCCCTCTTCTAGCCTCCTCCAAGCACCAAGCACACATGAGGTGTAAAAAAATAAATGCAGGCAAGATACTCATACACATAAAATTAAAAATAAAACAAAAGTCAAATGCGTCAGAAACACTCCTAACTAGCACAGTGTAACAAGAGACTTAATTGAAAGCCTCTGATTATAGGTACAGTTATCAAGCCAAAGACCTTATAACAGGGTTGGAGAAACGAGAGAAGGACCTAAGAAGCCAAAGTCAAAACACTATGAACTTTTTGCTGGCTGATAATTGCTAGTGTGTATATGAAACCTTGTATATTTCTGAGTTGACACATGTTTATATCAATGTTCAAGTAGAGCCTGTTTGAGTTCGACCTTCCTTTCTTCCTTCATTCATTCATTCCTCCCTCCCTCTTTTCTTTCTTTTTTTTCTTGGAGACAGGGCCTCACTATGTAGCCCTGGCCATCCTGAAACTCACTATATAAGCCAGAATGGCCTCAAATTCACAGATATCCTATCCACCTGCCTCTATCTCCAGAGTACTGGGATTAAAGGGGTTCATTGTTTCTTCTGTACCTGTTCCCTACCAAGCTCCAGCAGTACTTAATGTCTATACCATTATCTGGTATTTCCATCCTACTGCTAATTTCTCTGTAAATCTGCAGTCTATCTTATTCTAGATTGTAAATTATGGAGGATGGAAGCAATGTTAACCCCATACAGCTCAGTATCTTGAAGATATTAAGTACTGAATACATATTTATTAATGATGGATATAACATTCATCCTATAACCACATGCACCAAATGGCTCCTCCTCATCTTTGACTGAAACAACTCATAGGTAAATCTTTGAACCTCTTCTCTTCTTTGGCTACACATATCTCAGGTGATCTAATCTACACTGAGAACTCCTAGGTATACCTAGCCTGGAACATTCTATTGTGCACTCTAGATTCAACTCTAGATTGTTAAACTCAACTGCTAATTGTCATATCTATTAGGATGTCTATTTGCATTCCAAACACTTAGTCAACAGCCTGTGGTAATGCAAGCCTTTTATCCCAGCACTCCCAAGGCAGAAACAGGCAGATCTCTAGGAGTTGGAAGCCAGCCTGGTCTACATAGGAGTTCCAGATAGTCAAGGGTACACAGTCTCAAAAAACAAAAAAAAAAAAAAAAACAGTAAAACCCTTAGCCAAACTGTAACAGAATTCCTGGGCTCTCCACAGAAACCTCTTCTGTTCTGATCTGCACCATTTTCAACTCTATCCTTCTAGGAGCTTAAGACAAAAATCTTGAGTTATTCCTGACCTCTATCTTTCACACTCTATATCCAAAATCATCAGCAAACCTTTTGCATCAAAACATACCTAGTTAGAATCAGTATGAACACAAGCCAGTTTTTATATACAGAAATAAAAACAGATACATGACATTTTACGTGTATCTGTATTTCCTAACTCTGCCCTGAGAGAGCATAGCATTGACAGTACAGTAGCAAAATTATGACTGTAAGTATAAAATACTAAAGAATTTAAACTGATACACATAAGAGACAGATGGACAAACCTTCCTTACAGAATCCAAGTTAATACATATAGAACACATGCTGCTTTTTCAGAGGACTCAAGTTTCATTCCCAGCACCCATGCGCCATCTCACAACTATATTCCAGTCCCAGGGATTCAATACCTTCTTCTGGCCTCTGCAGGCACCAGGTACACACATGATGCATAGACATACATGCAAACAAAACACCCACACACATAAAAATAAAGGCATTTAAAAGTAATAAGTAAATGTAGTAAAAAGCAAAAAATACAAAAGTATCTTTAAAACACCACAGCAATAACTATTACAAGCAAGATCTACTGAAAAAAAGCTAGACTCAATGGAAATAGGATAGTGGCAAAGTTTCCAATCTAATCCAATCTAATGAAGCCTGGGCATGGTGGCACACACCTTTAATCCCAGCACTTGGGAGGCAGAAGCAGATCTCTATGAGTTTGAGGTCAGCCTGGTCTACACAGTGAGTTCCAGGCCACATGAAGAGCTACAGTGAGTCCCTGTCATTAATAATTAATAAAATAACTACCAGTCTAAGTATGGTAGACAGATTACAATTCAGGGCCAACTGCTTCATTAGGTGAAGGCACTGGGGCCAACTCTTATAACCTCAGTTCAATGTCAGGATCCCACATGGTGGAAGGAGAGAACCAACTCTTAAAGGTTGCCTTCTGGGGCTGGGAAGATGGCTCAGTGGTTTAGAGGACTTGTTGCTCTTGCAAAGGATCCAGGTTCAATTCCCAGCTCTCATATGGTGGCTCACAATCATCCAAAATTCCAGTTCCCAATGCCTTCTTCTGGCTTATGTGGCACATGGTATACAGAAAACATGTGTAAAATAAAATAAATCTAAGAACTGAAAATAAAGTTGTTCTCTGACTTCTACATGCATGCTGTGGCATATGCCACTGTATATGCACACAAAGCAAATTAAAATGTTGAAAAATTTACAAGAAGAAAACAAAGAAAAACCTAAATTGTAGAAAATCTTTTTTAAATATCTGACCAATATGCTCTGTGTATGTGTATGCAGGTGTGTGTGTGTGTGTGTGTGTGTGTGTGTGTGTGTGTGTGTAGGTAGGCAGAATCCAGAAGACAACTTCAGGCTGTCTTTCTCTATTGCTTCTCCACTTTATTATCTTAAATAATAATAAATGTATGATTTCATACAAAAGATAGTTAGAGCACAGCCAATTGAAAGGAATAACTGAGATTTAAACATCGCTGAAATTAAATCTACTGCTATGCATAATTCACTATCAAGATAACAAGACAAGCAATTCTATGAGGAAAAATATTAATACAACGTATCTTCTGATAAAGAACTTTAATCCAAAGTAGACAAGAAAAACTTAAAATTCAACTAGAAAAGGAGCAATCCCATTTAAAATGGGAAAATAATCTGCACAGACAATTTATCGAAGATGATACCTTGTTTTTTGAGGCAAGTTCTTGCTGAACCTGAAGTTCATCAATTGAAGTAGGCTGGTTCAGCAATGAGCCTCTGCCTCTACCCCCTACCCTCTTTACTGGGGTTACAGAGCCACATGAACACCCCACATCCCTGCCTTTTATTTTATGTGGATTCTGGAGATCCAAACTCAGGTCCTCACACTTGCACAGCAAGCATCTTACCAATGGAGCCATCTTCCCAGTCCTCTCACCAGTATTCTTTAAAAACATCAAGAAACTGCAAAATAAAAGATATGAAGAACTGACAACTACACAAGATAGTAACATGGTGTGGAAAACAGAATCAAAAGGGAAACAAAGTTGAGGCATCATACCAATGTTAATTTCTTGGCTTGATAAGCTATTCTGATTGTTTAAGATGTTAACTTTAGAGGAAACTAGGCAATTCCTGTTTGTCAATGGTTTATAATAGGAACAGCTTTGTCCATTGTCTGGAGATATTCTCATTGTCACAAGTTGGAGAGATGATCCTAACATTTTAGTGGAAACAAAAATGGGGTGCTACTTAACACCTAGAATATATAAGACAACACCCACAAAGGAATTATCCAGTCCAAAATATCAGTAGTGCTAAAGTTGGCAAACACTGATACAAAGGAACCTTAGGATTTGTGGAACATGTCCATGATTCTCAAAATAAAAAGCTACAATAAATAATAAGTAAGTAAATCCAGTTCTAATCACCTTTCATTAATTCCCTGGTTGGTGCAAGATACCACCATCTCTTAATTAGATTCTTTATTTAGCTGTGCTGAAGGTCAAACCCAGGGCCTTGCATATGCCAGGCAAACATTACTACGGAGCTATACCTTAAACCCCAGCTTAACTTAACTAATTTTTTTTTTATTTGTTTTTAAGACAGGGTCTCACTATGTTTCTGACTGGCCTGGAACTTACCAGGCTGGCCTGAAACTCCCAGAGATCCACCTACTTCTGTCTGGGATTAAAGGTGTGTGCCACCAAATCCAGCTCTACAATTTTATGTAAACCTCCTAGCTGGTCTTGCTTTTATTCTCTCTTCCTTAGATGACTAACATTATGGTAGTCAAAATGAAATATTTAAAAACATAGTAAGTCTAGTCATACCTATTCTCTGTTCAGAACTGTGTAAGAGCCTTAAACTCTTTGCCTCCCAAAGTAAAACCTAAGTCCTTGTAATGCCTACAGGCTCTGCACGCTCAGGATCCAGTTTCCTGACTATATCTAGCTATACTCTTCTATTCACAGGGCTCTCTTAGAATCCTAGGATATAGACAGCACACTTCTACTTCAGGAAGTATACACATTTCTTTTACTCTTTTTTGTTTTGGGTTTTTTGGTGTTTTGGGTTTTTTTCAAAACAAACAGGGTTTCTCTGTTGTAACTCTGGTTTTCTTGGAACTCATTCTGTAGACCAGGCTGGCCTTGAACTCACAATGATCCACCTGCCTCTGTCTCCCAAGTGCTGGGATTAAAGATGTGAGCTACCACTGCCCAGGTCTTTCACTCCTTTAAGCATTCATTCACTCTCACCATTCAGTCCCTTTCTCAGACATCATTTTTTAAAATGTTCTCTCAAGCAGGTAAGATGGTTCAGTGGGTAAAGATGCTTGTCACCAAATCTGACAAGCCATGTTTGTGTGGTCCCTAAGAACCACATGGCAGGAGAGAACCAACTCCATATGTGAGCCATGATACACACATACACACACAATTAATTAACTAATTAATTAATTTAAAGTTTTTAAATATTTAAAATGTACTTTCAAGCCAGGCATGGAGGTACATGCCTTTAGTTCCAACAACCAGGAGGTAGAGGCAGAAGAATCTCCATGAGTTCAAAGACAGTTGAAGCTATCTATCAATACCTTTTCTCAAGGGAAAAAGAGAAAAGTAAAAGCTTGCTCTCTTTGGCATCCATATACCCTTTCTTGATTTTTCTCTCCAGCACAATCATCTAATATAACAATTTTTGTCTAGTATACTATTATAACCTTTGTATCTAGAACAGTACCTGGCACACATCTGATGTTCCACTAACATTTTATAATGATACACCTCCGAAGTTCCAAATTAAAAGCCTCAATGTTTTTCTACTGCTTTCTATACGTAGTTATATTTTTAATCTTACCCCTTTGCTTCAGAAGAATATGGTTTGGAGAATGAAGGGGCTTTGAATACTGGTTCCATTACTTGACAGTTTGTATTGGACATGTTATTTAACCTCTCTGATCCTCAGTTTCTTCATCTAAGGGAATGACAAAGGCAAGGATATAAGGATCACAATACACTGTGCAGTTAAGACATAGGATTAGAACATAGTAGTAACGTGTACAGCAGGTAGCAGGCATTCTTACTACATCTCATCACTAGCTCTTCAGCTGCACGCTCACTCTATGCTTTCTGAGGTTGTATTTGTAGTGGTACCTATATCCTTTCATGCCCTTCATTTTTCTCCAGTCAGATAACCCATCCAGGTTATCTGCTCATGATCCACTACGGATACCACAATTCTTCATACAAGTCACAATCCTGAGTATCCTTAATTCCTTAACTATCTTCATATCTCTACTAAACTGATATCTAGAAAGCAGATGATAATAACCTGGGCTCTGAAATTTACCAGTAAGGTTTGAAGTCTCACTGTTCATCTTACAAACAAGGAATATAATGGTAAAATAAGGGTCTTATAAATACTGAATAGATTCTCCAGATATAATCAGAATGAATATTGCTCAGAAAAATCAAACAGCCATGTCAATAAATCCAAGGTCCCCAACCTCAAACAGTTCCTCAATATTCTTCAGTTTCCTGTCTCTCTGCTCTTCAGTCTCTCCTGTAAGTTGTTTCAAATTCACTCTTTTCAAGTTCTGTTCTACTAACTCCCTTTCATTCTTAGTGGCTAATCAAAATCATGTAACTCTTATCCTTCGCTTTATCAGTTTCAAACTTACTTACTCTGCCATCCATTAATCTTTACCTCCTCTTCTGCTCACTGAAAATATACTTCCCACTCATGATGGCTATTTTTGGTTGTCAACTTGACTACATCTGGGATTAACTAAAACCCAAACAGGCTGAATAAGCCATAAGAAGCAAACCAGTACTCGGCACTCCTCTATGGCCTCTGTGTTAGCTCCTGCCTCAAATTTCTGCCCTGTTAAGAGTTCCTGTCCTGACTTCCTTCAATGATTAACAATGATGTGGAATAAACCCTTTCCTCCTCAAGTTGCTTTTGTTCATGGTATTTATCACAATAGAAAACATAACTAAGGTACCCAAGGCCAAATTCTCTACCTATGCCCAGCATATTCATGTTGATGCTCATTTCCTTCTCTAAATCCTCAGCATCTCCCTTCCTTTTCCTTCCTTTTTAGAGTCCTTGGTTTAAAAAACTGTGCTTGGGCAGAGTGACAAACACTGGTGATAATCCAAGTCCTGGTGAGGTAGAGGCAGGAATATCAGCAGTTCAAGGTCAGCTCTGGCAACATAGCTAACCAACCTGGGCTCCATGAGAACCCAGTCAAGAAAAAAAAAAGAAAAATCACTGTATCCTTCTCAATTAGCTAAACTTGTAGTTGACCTGCACTCTTCAACCTCCTCAGTGTATTACAATGTAGCTAACTGCTCTAAATTACTTTGAAACAAATTAATCTCCACCTCAGAGACTTCATTCAAACCTAATCTTGCTTGCCCTTTTCATGGTAGGGTCCATAACTCCTTTCCTTGAAATATTCTCCTTCCTCAGTTTTCTGATAAACCTCTTAGGCTTTCTGTTTTTTGTTTTTTTCATCCTTGGTCTATCTGGCATAGATGGTTGACTTTCCCCCTTAGCTATGGGCCCTATCTACCCAGAAGCTCCCAACACAAACATGGAAATCATCCTTGATCTTCAGTCTTAATTTATGTATCTATCAGTTTATTCATTTATTTGTTTGTTTGCTTAGGGGTGTGTGTGTCATGGCATGCATATGGAGGTTAGACAATAATTTGTGGCAGTCTCCTACCATGTACGTCAGCAAGTACCTTTACCCACTAAGCCATTTTACCAGACCCAATCTTTCTCTATTCTATAACCTAATTGTCCAATTTTACTTAGAATACTTCCTAAATCTCTCTATATCCACCACTCCACCTCATTTCTCACCAGGAATAGCTTTTTAACTGGTCTTGCTTCTGGTTATGTCCCTTCCTAATCCAGATTTCATTTTTTTGTCAAAATGATAGGTCTAAGCCAGCTCGGATTATATTGCAAGATGGCTTACTGGAGGTGGTGGTATTTTGTTTGTTTGTTTACTTTATGTGTGTATGTGTTTTATCTGCATGTATGTCTGTGCACCATGTGCATGTCTGGTGCCCTGTGACACAGAAGAAGGTGTCAGATCTCCTGGAACTAGAGCCACAGACGTTTGAGAGCCACCATGTAGGTGCCCAGAACTGAACCCAATCCTCTGGAAGAGCTGTCTCTCTGGCCCTTTTTTGCTTTTCAACAAAAACTTCACAGCCTTCATGGTGAAGTTAAAATGCCGAAGCTTGGTTTACAATCTGATTTTACTTCATTTGCCTCTGCTCTAAAGCTGTGCTGTCAATGTGTAGAAATGGAATATGTGAATGTAACTACTCCTAATTGAAATGTGCCAAAGTATAAAAATACCACCAAATTCTGAAGACTTTGTATGAAAAGCAGAGTGTTAAATATCTTAGTATTTCTGCTTTATATTGATCACATCTTGAAATTATATTATTGTAAAATGCTGGATTAAATTGTATTAAAAATCCCAATTTTTACTTTTTAAAATACAGCAACTAGAAATTCTAAATTACATACATGACGTATGTTTGCGGTTTGTTTTTTTTAATACAGTAGCACTAGGATAAACAATGTTTCCTCTTTCTTAACTTAGTTTGTTCATATATTATTCAAGATTAGCTTGAGTGATTCACTAAGATTCCAGAACATCCCCCACAACCAAGAATCCAAGTCTGAGTCAATAACCCTCCCTCTGCACATTCATTCACAGGCACCTGTGCACACACCTGTCGTATACCACACCATATTATAATTACTGGTTACCAGCTAGCTCTCCTCCTAAATATAAGCTCCTGGCAAAAAGAGTATCATTCTACATATATTCAGGTCCTACAACCATGCTAGCACTTTAAAAGACACTCAAATACATGTCTTTTGTCAGACAAACATGAAAGTTACTAGAATATTCAAGTTCTTCAAGGAAAACCAGTCAGCAAGGAAGAAGCTTGTACCAGAAGCTCTAGTAATGACGAGACTAGGGTATAGAAATCACAGTAAGAGACAAATGAGAAAATAAAGTTCACATCCACACTTACCTCTTACAGTGGAAAAAATGGAAATTTGCAAAGTGATGTGGAGCTTCAAACTCAACTTGGCGTGCCAGGGGCCACAGTTTGGTTTAAATTGCTTTAACAACCCATCAAACAAAAGACTATGACTTGGCAGGTTACAACACAAACAGCTAGAGCCCAGCACCTGTTCCCCTTAAACAGCACATCATTACGGTTAAAAACAACAACAAATCTCTCTCATGAAGCAAATGCTAATCTCATGATGCTTCACCATGGAACAATTTAGAAGAGTTATTATATGAAATGTGCCAAAGCCTGAATTTATGGCTGATGCTTATTTGGCAAATATGGTTGGCACTGTTAGCTGTTAGAATGCGTGTATGCAAATAAGCAAATAAAAGTTTTTAAGCTTTCAGACTTAAATATTTACATTACCATAAATGTACAAAGATAAATGTTTATATGCATACACATATAATGCATTTCAAGAAAGCACTTTTTAATGTGACTGTTAGAAAACAGTTATCAAGTGGCATTACTTCTTTATGGGCCTCAGGATAGACTCTTAAAAATGAATTCTGACAGAATGTTAATGGGGAACAAACACTACTGTGGAAGTTTCTCTGCACTATTACTAGATAAAATGAATAGTCAGTACCCTAACAACTCAAAGCAAGCTTATCTTTTTCCTCTCACCAAAACACTTTTTACAACACTGGAAACCAGCCAAACATAAATGCCAGTCCCTAAGTAGAGTGTGGGAGAAAGGAGGACCACGAGTCAAATAGCTTTAAAGAAAATAATTTGACATTTTCCCTACATAACATAATCATGTTACTCTCTCCAAAACAGAGACATGATAAAATATTTTTTCTTCCCCTCTGACATCTATGGGAAGGGAATGTTTGTTTTTTCACATAGTTTGTGAGCTGATCATTGCCAAAACTCACTAGCAATGGTATGAACTCTACTTCCATTGTTAACTGTTAATTTCTGTTAACTTCTATCTTGGAAGCCAAGAAAATGTACCTCACCTGCAATTATAGTTTATTGAAAAAGTCACCAAAGAAGTGCCAGGCACTTTGTAAAGTAATTAGGGTAGTCGGTGAATTGAAAGATCTACAATGCTCTGAGATTACAAAGGAAGCCATCATGAACTAAGTATCCAAGATTGCTCATGGAAAGTTTTACCCTTGTGGATAATTCAAGTTTAGGCTTCTGGGTTTTTTTTCCACTTCGCAGGGAGCAATATGTGTTCTCTTGACTACACACTTCATTTATCAGGGGAGGTAAAGGGGGGGAACACTGGCTGAACAACAAAATGTCTAGATAGGCTGCCAAATAGAATACTCGATGCAGTTCCAACTCAGGTGAAAAGACTGTTCATGTACATCATCCAGTGACCTAAAAATAGACTTTTATGTAAGTCGCCAAGTATTTAATTGAAAGTGTAATCTTACCACATTCAACAGAGGCAAAGAAAAATGTACTAGATTTTCTATAGTAAGGCCAATAAAGATGAAATCATAGTTTTCCTTTAACTCATCTCTATCCTTCAACGCCAGCCTTCCAATAACTCCATTCCACAGCTCTGATACCTAAATTTGGGTCCTTTAAAAAGCGGACTACAGAAAAGAGATGGGGGTGGGGAGGTGCTTCTCTAGCTATTGCTCTCAGCAGTCGTTGATATTCTAAAAACGAAATCAAGCTCTCCAACGGATAATGCATAAGATGGGTAAAATCGAGAAGGGGTCCCAGTTCGAAGGAGAAAAGGAACGTCACCTTAAGAATCCATAAGTCAAAGGGCAGAGGGAAAAAAAAAATGCTGTCGAACCCAACCTCTCAAATTCCCAAACCCCTAAGCAACCTAGTAAGCCGGCGCGCGTTAGGGGCTCACCAGCCAGTGCGTGAAGTGAGCAGGCACAGAGCCACCAGTTCGTCCTGACTGCTGCTGCTGAGCCCGATCCTCCCAGGTCTGGGAGCGGGATGACCATACAGACTTGGCAGAAGACCTTCTAGTCTCCCGCGTCCAGCTCCTCTAAAGCTTCACTCTCCCCGGGAGCCTCGCAGCCCAGCCCCGGGAAGTCCCTAGCCGCGAGGTTCCAACTTTTCCTCCTCTGGGGGGCGCCGCGCTACTGGGACCATCGCAGCCAGGGTAGCGAGGCCTGGGCCGGCGGGGGGCACGAGAGGGCTCGCGACGCTCGTGGGACGCGTAGGTGGCCGGGACGCTGCAGCCCGCGCCCCGCAGGACGCACCGGCTGCTGAGCCCCTGCGGCGCCGCCCAGTCCAGATTCCCCTAGGTCCGCGTCCTCACCTCGCGGCGACCCTGGCCCCATAAGCCAGCGCGCGTGGGAAAGGGACCGGAGGGTACGTGGGTAACCCTGCCCCCGTTACCTGAGGAGAGTACACGCCGTTGCGGTGATCACCATTGCCGCCCGTCCAGTCCCCTTACTGGTGAACGCGGCCGCCGCCACCGAGCAACTGACACAACTAACTAACTACTCGCGGCCGCGGAGTCCACAGCGCGCTCCCGGCCGCTCTCCGTCCGCCCAGCCCACCAGTCTGCTCGCTCCTCCCAACCTCGCGCGCCGCCCGGCCGCGCGCACCCTCGTCCGCTTTACTTCTAGAGTGCGCGCGCGCACCAAACCTCGGCCTGCTCCCACTCAGCCCCAGGGGAGGAGTTGACAAGAGGCCACGCCTCTTTGCGTGCCGATATCCGGAGAACAAGACTTAGAGAAGGTCTGATTGGCCGAGAGGCGGGGCCAAACCTAGAGGGCGGGGCGACCGAGACCTTGAGCCCACGTGACGGGGAATTTGGGTTCAATTAAACGCCAGTGGAAACGAACGGCGCAGTTTTGGATCTTTTCAGGGTTTAATCACCTTATGTTAGCCAGTCGTCAAGTACAGAATAAGTGTTCTCAAAAACTCCAGTATAAAACAATTAACCAGTTTAAGTCCCGCTATTTTTTGAGAGCCTTAGCAATGAAAAAGAAAACTACATCTCCCAAGAACCTTCGCGAAAGTGAGTCTCACCTTGCGTGTTCACGTAGTCCTTCGCCGCATTGGGCAAAATAATCCCTTCATTTCTCTGAAAGTATCGGGTATAATATTTCACGTCTCTCGTGACCGGAACAATTCTAAATATTACCACGATAAGAAAAGTTACCTATCTGTTGGTGACTAAGTGATTAGGTAAGGAGTAAGAAAAGACACCAAAATAAAGTACTGCGGAGGAATTTCTGTCAAGCTGTGAGACGACGGAGTGAAGAGTGGAGGCGATTGAGAGGGGCTGAGGGAATTGTCCTCTGTGTAAGGGACATTCATTAGTCTCCCGGCCCCTGCCTGCCCCTGCCTTCAGCAGGTTAGTAAGCAAGACGAGCATGGGGGTGAACACAGTCGAGATGTCCTTCCCCTTTTGAAGATCGTCCCTCTTTTGCTGCTGCTGTTTTTGGTTTGTCTTGGTTTGAGGCCCACTGAATGGGGGCGCCTCACTTCCGGTTGGGGGAAGGGAGACATGCTGTCATATGGGAGGGGGAACTATAACTCACTTCCTGTGGGGTTGGATGATGTTTTGGGGGTGTCCAAGCCATTTCCCGTGCTGATGAGAGGCCAGGAAAGGTGTTGGTTTGTGCCATTCTCAGAAAATGGTTGGTTTTTTGTTTTGGTTTATTTTGGGTTTTTTTCGAGACAGGGTTTTTCTGTTGTACCTCTGGCTGTCCTGGAACTGTTCAGGCTGGTCTCAAACTCAAAAGATCCGCCTGCCTCTGCCTCCCAAGTGCTGGGATTAAAGGCGAGCGCCACCACCCAGAGATAGTTCTAACAGCCTTGGGGTTGTGTTTTCAAGTCAAAAGTTCGATTATTCTCCCAAATTGTGATAATCACCTGGCCACGATAAGAATTTATGTATTTTGTCTCTACGTATAATACGGAAAATTTCTCTCCAGCAGGATTTTTTTAATATTCTCCAAAAAATTCAAAACACCTCTTTAGAATTTTCGGCAAGACTACATACTTTGTTGTGTGACTCAAAAGTTGCCCATCCTTGCACCCCGAGTCAAGTTTGTCCTTAACTGAGTCGAAGTAGTGTGGTCTCTGCCTAGATATGGAACAGGAACTCTTGACTCACTCTGTTAAGGAGGTAGTTTATTATTAGAGGACCAGATGGGTCACATTCAATGACTGGGCATTTTCATTTTTGCAAGGGGAGAGAGTGTCATATTGCAGTACTCAAATTTGATGTTACCTTAATAGATTTAGTTAGTATGTTACATACTTAGACCTGTTACTTTAGGGCTGAAGGATTTGCCCCATGCCTGAGAACATCATCAACCTTAGTATTGTTTTCATGTAGCTTATGTGTGGCATTTATGAAAGATACATTTTATTGTGTTTCCTCCTTTGTAATTTAATTGAATTTGTCACTGATTTGAAAATGAGGTCTATTTATGGTTTTAAAACATAGCACTAGGATGAGGAGTTTAGCTCACATATTGAGTAAGGGGAAAATGGCTCACAAAGAACAAAAGATGATTAAGACAGAATGTTTTGTCTCGTTTAATAAAGGTGTATCCGAAGTGGTAATAAACAACGATTTTGATTCCTTGACTTCTCTTGTCAACAGCACAGTATATGAGTATATGTTTGCTGGCAGAGTCAGTCTATTTGGACCTTATTTTGTGAAATTTCAACTTTTTTTTTTAAACTTGTGATGTATATCAAGTGAACCTAAAATTGCACTGTCTCCCAATATTAAGGTACATGTATTTCTAACGTCATGGTTTGCACTTACAGTAGAAAAATATTTTAAACTACATGTGGAAATAAAAGTATTTTACCTTAATATGGACATTTTAAAAAATCATTCTTAGTTCGTCTAGACACAACATGACTGGCACACATATGAACTCACAGAGACTATGGCAGCATACACAGGGCCTACACAAGTCTGCACCAGAGGGGGGTCCCAGAGCTGAGAGACATGGATACATGCCCTTATCCCTAACCCAGAAGCTAATTCCAATTGATAGGTGCTTGCAAATGAAAAATTAGTTTTCTCCAAAGGAGTCTCACTAGGGAAACAAACTACTCTTAAGGGTAGGCCGTGTATCAGCAGTAGTTGAGTTCACAAAATGAACTCAGTGTATCTTTGCAGATTTGATGTTTTGTTTTGTTTTGTTTGTTTTTTACCTTACACGTCCTTACAGGCTTCCAGTTTGGGGTTTTATGGGATTCCTCTGTGTGTGTGAACATGTGTGTGTCTGCATCTATATGAATTTCTTGTGCTTTTTCTTTGGTTCTTTTTCTTGTTTGTTTTGTCCTATTCTAATATGTTCTTACTGTATTTTATTTTATTATTCCTTAAATGGCTGTTTGTTTTCTAATAAAGACGGAAAGGGGGTAGATTCAGATGGGATGAGAGGAACTGGAGAGAGGGGAAACTAAACTATATTTATGAAAAATGTATTTTCAATAAAAAAATAAATTATTCTTAGACTAGGAGTATAGCTAAGTAGTAGAGCACTTGCCTATTATATATACTATGAGCCCCTAGGTTTGTGGTTTGATCACTAGTACTGACAGGGAGGAAGGAAGGGAGGGAGGGAGAAAAGAAAATCAGCCTGGCCAGGTATGATGATTATAAAAAGAAGAAGAAAAGAAATGAAATGAAACCAACCTGGCCAGGTATGTTGGTGCACCCCTTTAATTCCAGCACTCAGGTGGCAGATCCGGGAAGATCTCAGCAAGTTCCAGGCCAACCAGAAGTACACAATGAGACCCTATCTCAAAAATAAATAAGTAAATCAGTCTGTTGGGCCAGAATGTAGCTGAGTGTTCGGGCACTTGCCTCATATGAAACGACTTCCATTTCATCCCCAACACTACCAACAACAATAATTCTGAGATGCCAGAATCAGTATTAGAAAGACAACAAAATTGCTCCTGTTAATTAAAAAAAACAAGTCAAAATATTGTCTATGGTTTTGTGGTCTTGTTTGGTTTGTTTTTTGCTTTTTGGTTTTTCAAGACAGGATTTCTCTGTTGTAACTCTGGCTGTCCTGGAACTCACTCTGGAGACCAGGTTGACCTCAAACTCACAGAGCTCCTCCTGCTTCTGCCTCCTGAGTGCTGGGATTAAAGGCATGCACCACTACTGCCCAGCTGGTCTATGGGTATTGATAGAAGATTAAGGGCATGCACACTGCACCAAGTGTGTATTAATTGACCAGAGAGAAAGTATTCACTGTCTTTTACATTAATGTAATGTAGTCACCCTGAAAAATTAACTATAGTGTTAGGATTTGAAATATGGAAGGATGGTAGAACTAAATGAGAAAGAGAGAAACTAATGTCAGAATGTTGGTTGAGGTACGGTAATGTTGCCTTTTGGGAACAGTTTTTGAAAGCAAAGGAGTTTATTAAATTGATCCTGAAGATATTACGTGGAAGACGTGCAGTGTAATAGAAATAAGACAGATTGCAGTGGGAAGACCTGTGCAGCTTGAAGAACTGTCTGTTGAGAAGAAACCAATATAGAAAGTACGTATCAGGAAGATGTTTTGTGATAAGTGACAGTTACTCATTGGTCCCATCAAAGAAGAATTATTAGATGCTTTGGTGAAAAATAAAGGAGAGCCTGTGTAGCTTGTTCCTTCCCCTTTTTAAAAAGTGTTTTTGTGGAAAGGCTTACCATCTTCTTAGGGGTTTCCCCCTTAATTCTCTTTGTTGCCTTTTTTAATGTTCCTAGTGTCAAAATTGGGAAAAGAAAAATCATGTGTAAACATACTCTTCTTTAAGTTAATAAATTTTAGATTTTCATTTCACTGTTTGCCATCTATGATACAGAAGTTATTTTTAGAGTATTCGGATTAAGTAACCATTTTCTTTTCCCTAAAGCAGTCATTGCACACACTGCTTGGAACAGTTTGAAACATTGAAACAGTAGGGTAAATTTTTCTGGAGTCCTTCTCACTGAAATTTAATCATCCAGAGAGATGCTACATAATTCAAAAGCCTCTTCATCCTTTTGTTTACCCTGTCCTGTAAAACTGACACTAATGTTTCTTAACATTTGGCTTTACTTGGTGCCTTGGTAGTGGTGGTTTTTGATTTCTGCTTTGTAGTTGAGGGCTAAAGGGAGCAATCTAGCAGTTTAAATGGTTTTACACTTATTGCCTTGCTGTTCTTATTTCTGAACTTTCAAATATATTCAAATGAGAATTCCTTTTATATGGTTTTTCATTATTTCAACAAAATTAAATACTGCTGCGTATCAGTCATGTTCTAGATTCTAGTATAGGAAATACAAAATACCCATATTCTCTTGGGGCTTACTTCCTAGTTGATGGATCAAAGGTATAATTTTGCTTCTTGGTGTTCTTAAATGATATATATATATTATAATCATTGTTCAGGCCACATGAAGATGCATTCCTGATTTCTAAACCGTTCTAAAACTCGTTTTGAATATTTCCTTTCTGATTACATGCAAGTATGAGAGAAGAATGGGGAAATAGGAGATCAGACAGGTCTAGATTCAAAATTAGTCTTTGTATTTTATTAGCTTCATCAGCTTGAGCAGCTAACTTCCATGAGCCTCAGTTCCCTTAACCTAAATGTGACTCCTTGGTGAAAGGAAGTGTTACCTGGGAATCTCTTGGTATACTCCTAGTGCTAGGAGCTTAATGGATGCTAATATTTAAGCCCGAGGATTAATCTATGCTTGGCTATTGGGATTCACCTATTTGCCTCTTTTAAGCCGGAATATACAATACAGTGGTAGGTTCAGTGACATTCTGCTTCTGTTTGCATGCTCACTAAGCAATCAAAGTTTTGTTTGTTTCTTGTGAGAAGAAAAAAAAAATCACTAATCTGAATTGTTTTACAAAATATACTTACTGGAAAAGTTTCAAGAAAAAAATTAAGGAGTCACTAAAGTACTTTAAATTGTTTTAGGAAGACTTTCAGCTCATTTTCCTAAATACTAATGCCCCTCACACTATGACCATACCTTTCATCATCTATCTATACATTGAAACTGGATGATTTCAGGGGTGGGGAATTCTGTACTGTACCCAGCCTTTCTCATTTCACTCAGATTATCCTCTGTCTGACATACTTCCACTTTTCCTGAGAATCCCCATCTGTCAGAATTCTGCCCTTGTGCCCTCTCTAAGTACCACCTTCAGGAAATATTTTCTGATGGCTATCCTTGCTCTCTCTACTCGCAAACCATATATTTCCTGTCTCCAGAGCAGTGGTTCTCAACCTTCCTAATGATGTGACCCTTTAATACAGTTCCTCATACAGTTGGTGACTACCAACCATAAAATTATTTTCATTTCTACTTCATAACAGTAATTTTGCTATTGTTATGATTCATAATGTAAACGTCTGATATGCAGGTGATCTCAGGCAACCCCTGCAATAGGGTTGTTGACTCCCAAAGGAGTCACAATCCACAGGTTGAGAAATGCTGCTCCAGTGTATTCTGTGTCTTTATTATTGCATTTACTTCCCAGTGCTCCTGTTGTTTATTTTTGTTGTTATTATTTTATGGAGAAAATGTCCTTCTAGAGAAGGCTGAATAAACTATGTCCTGTCATCTCTGGATTTGCTGTCATACCTGGAACAATGTCACTCATAGGCTTTAAGTTAATATTTATGGAGTTTAAGTGATACTAGGGTTGTAATGAAATTAATATGTCACTTTTACCTACTATTTATGCTCAGCATGAGGGACTATGGCCAATATAGAATAGATGCTCATGCATCTGTAGAATATGTGACTAAATCATTATGCTCCCATTTGTAAGCATTCTGTGGTGTTACTGTCATATATTAAACACCTGCTATGTGATCAAAACTCTGAGAACTGATCTTTGCAGTTGATGTAATTGGAAAAGAATAATTTGTAACTTGCATGTTAACTCACTTATCTAAGTGAGAGGTGGGAAGGTCATCATACATCATATTGAGAGAGCTGTCTCTGCTGTCCAAACACAGAAACCAAGTATATTTTTAAGTATTTTACATGCATGAAACACTTTGATCATATTTACCCCCATTAACCTTCTATTATCCCCTCTCCTGCTGATCCCCTCCTCTTTCCCATAGATAGCCTCCCTATTACTGTCATCTGTTCTTCCTTCCTAAAATCCACATATAAGAGAAAAATATATAGTACTTGCCTTTCTGAGTCTAGTTTATTTTGCTTAACATAATAATCTCCAATGGAAACAATATGATTCTGTTTTTCCTTATTGATAAGTAATATTTCATGATAGATAGATAGATAGATAGATGGGTAGGTAGGTAGGTAGGTAGGTAGATAGATAGATAGATAGATAGATAGATAGATAGATAGATAGATAGATAAAATGAATTTACCTAGGAGTAGTATAGTTGGATCATGCGGCAGTTCTGTTTGGGGGTAGGGCGAATTTGTTTATTTGTTTATTTGTTTTCTTGTTTTTGAGCCAGGGTCTCACTATGTAGCCCTGGCTGGCCTAGGACTCTCTGTGTAGACCAAACTAGCCTCGAAATCACAGAAATCCGCCTGCCCTTTGCCTTCCAAGTGCTGGCATTAAAGACATGTCCCACCGTGTCAGGTGTCTTTTTTGTTTGGTTTTTGGTTTTTGGTTTCTTGCTGAAAAGAATGACATAGATTAAAGATTTGTACATTTTCAGCATTGCTCTGATTTTTTTTCTTTATACTTGAATAAAATCCCATTGGGTTTATATATCACATTTTTTTATATCCATTCATCTGTTGATTGGGTCCATTGCTTAGCTATTGTACATACTGAAACAATAAACATGGATGTGCAAATATTTTTAGGTACATACCCAAGAGTGATATGGCCATGTCATGTTGAAATTTTATTTTTGTTTTATTTGTTTATCCTTGTTGGGTGTGTGTGTGTGTGTTCGTGTTCCATTTGTGCATTTGTAGAGACCAGAGGTCAGTGTTAGGTGACTTCCTCTACCACTCTCTATCCCCTTTTTTTTCTGAAACCTGTATTTATTTGATTTGACAAGGTCTCTCACCATGCCTAGAGCTTGCTCACCATTTCAAGTGGTCAGCAAGGGCGTGAGATCCACCTTTTCCCTGCTCTTCCTGCAAGGCCACCACACTGGGCTTGCTTGTATGTGGATGCTAAGATGTGAGTCAGGTCCTCATGCTTGCATATGGAACACTTTATCCACTGAGCTATCTCTTTTAGCCCCTATACTTTAGTTTCATTCCCTGTTGCTGTGATAAAATACTCTGACAAAAGCAACTTATAGGAGAAAGGCTTTATCCAGTTCATACTTCCAGATTACACTCCATCATGGCAGGAAGTCACAGTGGCAAGAGCTTGAAAGAACTGATCATACCACATCCATAGTCAAAAGCAGAGAGCAGAGAGTCAAAACGCATGGATTAATGCATGCATGCAAATGTTTAGCTTTTCCCATTCTTATACAATCAAGAAACCCCTGTTCAGGGAGTGATGCAGGGAATGCCCACAGTGGGCAAGTCTGCCTCCTAGTCAAGGTAATTCCCCACAGACATATCCAAATGTAAACCTAATCTAGATAGTCTCTCATTGAGACTCCCTTTCTAGGTAATTCTGACTATGTCAAGTCAATGATTAAAACTAACCATCAAACCCCAGTTTTAGTTTTTTGAAGGCCCTCCACCACTGACTTCCCAGATGGCTGCACTAGTCTGCATGCTCACCAGCCCTGTACTTTCCTCACATCCTTGCCAATATTGGTTGCTATTTTCTTAGTGATAGCAATTCTGACTGGGTGAAGTAGAATCTCAAAAAAGATTTTTTTTTTCTTTATATGTACAAGTATTTTGCCTGCATGTGTGTCTGCACCACTTATCTGCCCACAGAAGCAAGAAGAGTGTTAGATCCTCTGGAATTGGAGTTATAAGCAATTGTAAGCCATCATACAGGTGCTGGAAATTAAACCCTGGTCCTCTGGAAGAGTAGCTAGTGTTCTTAGCAGCTAAGTCATCTCTCTAGCCCCTCAAAATAGTTTTATGTTTTTCTAAAAGCCAAGGATAGTGAATACTTTTTCAAATATTTATGGGACATTTGTATTTCTTCTTTTAAGAAACATCTACTCCGTTCATTAGCTCATTTGTTGATTAGATTTTTTTTTCAGTGTTTAAATTTTGAAGTTCTTTACATATTCTAGGTATTAATCCCCTATCTGATTTATACTTCATAAAGATTTTTTTTCCCATTCTGTTGTATGTCTTTTCACTTTGATGGTTATTTTCTTTCCTATACAAAAGCTTCTTTCCCTACTTGTATTCTTTTCATTTATTTCCTTTGTTAATTGCTCCAGCTGAGACTTTGAGCATTAACTATATTGAGTAAAAAACATTAAAAGTGGCCACCCTGTCTCATTCCTTATTTTAAAGAAAATGCTTTCAGTTTTTCTTTATTTAGCTTAATGGTGGCTATACATTGAAATGATGTTTCTTCTATTCCTGGATTCCTCTCAGCTTTTATTATAAAAGGATATTGAACCTTGTCAGAGGCCTTTCCTGTGTCTATTGAGGTGTTCATGTTATTTCTGTCAAATCTACTTCTATATTAGATTTGATTTAAATATCTGGAACTAGTCTTATATCTCTGAGATTAAACAAAGTTGCTCATGATATATGATCTTCTTTTTACCCATGGATTTATTTATTTTGTTTGGGGAGAATACACATGAGAAGTCAGAGGACAATTTGTAGGAGTTGGTTCTCTCCTTCCCACTATAGTTTCCAGAATTGAACTTAGGCTATAAAGCTTTATCTGAAGGCACCCTTATCAATTGAATCTTTACCTGACCCATGTATGGTCTCTTTACTGAGTTCTTTAATTCAATTTTCAAGTGTTCTATTGAGAATTCTTGTATCTATATTCATTAGGAAAATTGGTGCATACTTTTCTTTTTAGTTATGTACTTACCTTGTTTTGGTATCAGGGCAATGGTAGCTTTATAGAATGAGTTTGACAGAGTTCCTTCCCTTCTAGTTTGTGGGTAAGTTTGAATAGTACTGATGTTGTTGATGCTACCTTACCAGTTTGGTAGAATTGGGTAGTGATCCATCCACTGTCATTACTTTTTACACTTTGATAGTTATGGACCTCTTTAAGAGCTCCTAGTTATATGGAATATAAGTTTTCAAACCATTCTTTAATGATCCTCTGGATTTCATTGGAGTCTGTTTTAGCTCCTCTTTTTTGTTTCTATCTTATTAATAAGGGTTTTCTCTTTCTTTTGGTTAGTTTATCTATAGCTGCATTATTGTTTATCTTTTCAAAGAACTAACTTCTTTTGTTTAATACTTGGAATTTTTAAATTCCTTCCTCCCTGGTTTCTTCAGTGGTCCACTGGACTTTTAAGAATGTATTTTTTTAATGTAATTGTGTTGTTTTTAAAGTTTGTACTTACTGTTGATTTTTAGTTTTATTCTATGATAAGATTCCCCAAAGTGTTTCTTTTGTATTTGTTAAGATTTGTTTTATGATCTAAATGTAGTATATTTTAGGGAAAGTTCTATGAGTGGCTGAGAAAAATGTGTATTTTATATATTATAGATGGAATATATTGTATATTATCTGTTGAGTCCATTTGATCTACACTCTAAGGTTTTTGTTTGGTTTTGTTTGTTTGTTGAGATAAAGTCTCATGCAGCCCAGGCTTACCTCAGACTCCCTATGTAGCTGAGGATGACCTTGTATCCCTGATCTTACTGCCTCTACTTTCCAATTGCTGAAATTATAGGCATGTATTCCCACACCTGGTTTACCACGTGGTGAAACTATGAACTTTCCCTTCATTCATTTTGAGTTCAGGTGATCTATTAAAGATGAGAGTTAGAAGCCAAGCAAAATGGTACCCACTGATTTTCAGCCTTAAAGAGCTGAGACACAAGAATTACTACAAATTTGAGCCCAGCCTAAGCTAGGTAGTAAGACCTTGTGTCAAACTTCAGTAGATAGGTAGGTAAGTAGATAAGTAGGTAAGTAGGTAGGTAGATGATAAATAGATAGCCCAGTAGGATACTGAAACCTGCTATTTTTGTATTAGGACCTATGTGATTTTTTTCCTCATTAATATTTGTTTTCTGAAATTGGGACTCCAGTATTTGGCACACATATATTTACAATTGTTATATCTTCTTGAATTGGCCCCTTTCTTAATATGTGATGGCCTTCTTTATCTCTTCAGACTAATTTTTATTTTAAATCTACTTTACCTGCTATCAGAATAGCTATGCTAGCTTGTTTTCATCTTCCACTTGCTTGATATATTTATTCTCATCCTTTGACTCTCTCGATCCATGGGAGTCTTTGCCAGTGAGATGTTTTTTGGAGATAGTTTATAGTTGGATTTTATACCTCACTACCTGAGCCAAGCCTCCTGCTGAATATATAACTTTCAGTTTAGTGTCTGGCTCACTGCAGTACCAGACTGTCTCCCAGAGATATCTCTTACCCTGGTGCTATGGCAGATTCAGACTCTCTGGCTTGAGCTTGTTCCTTATTCTCAGGTCCCCTGGCTAACTCAGTTTTGAACAGTAGATTCCCTCTCAAGATGGTGCCCTACCACTACCCTCTCAGTCATACAGAGTGGCAGAATGGAATCACTGTCTAACCTAAACCTGCAGCTGGCTTTGAAGCTCCTGCAGTTTGTTCTGGTGGTAGGATGGCCCATCTCTTCTCAGCAGGGCCACCTGGCTTGACTTCCCTTACTGGGGAGCCGCAGCTGGAGCTGGGCCCAGCAGTGCTTTTCTTGGCCTTTTCAGCTGTCCTTCACTCACTACCTTTGTGAAATTCTGAAAGCTTTTTCTTTGTCCCTTCAGAAGAGAGTCTGATCCTATATTGTCTCTCCTTAAACTGTTTGCAACTTCTGTTCTGCCATCTTATAAAAGGCTGAAAAAAGGGGGGGAAATGACTAGATATATTTTTAATTCTTCCAATTTCTTCAATGTTCCATTGATGATTCAAAAATTTACTGTTCAATCTTCATGTGAAACAGTAAGATAACCTATATCTTTATATAGCTTCTGGAGTTTCCTTTGCTATTGAAGATTTTAAGTTTTATCCCATTATGGTGTGGTATGATAGATTGTCTTGATATTTTATATTTGGTAAAATATGATCTACTTTGGAGAAAGTTCCATGAACTGCTGAAAGAATGTGTTCTGCAGTTGTTAGATGGACAGTTCTGTAGATGTCTGTAAGTCTATTGACCCATAGTGTGGCTTCTGTGTTCTGAAATTTCTGTATTCATTTTTTTCCTCTGAATCACCCAGTATTGAATTCGGACCTACCAGTCCCACTTTGTCCTGTAGTGTTTGTCTTATAAAATTGGATGACCACCATTCATGTATATTTAGATCTTTTGTTTGTTTGTTTAATGAGACAGGATATCTCTTTGCATACATGACTAGCCTAGAACTCACAGCTGCCTACCTGCCTCTACTCCTGAGTGCCATGATTAAAAGTGTGTGCTTTCACACCCAACTCAAGTTATAATAACTTCTTGATGAATTGTTGCCTTTATCAATATGAAATGACCTCCTCTATGTCTTCTGATTTAGACTTGGTCAGCTTTATCAAATACGAATATAGCTACACCTTTCTTCTGAATTCCATTGCTTAGAATATCATTTTCTGTCACTTTCAGTTTGTCTATCGTTACCAATGAGGAGTGTTTCTTATACACAGTGAACAGACCTTTAAAAAAAAATACATTTACCTAACCTGTGTCTTTGAATTGGAGAAATAAAAATGTTTATGTTCAAAAAATGTTTATGTTCAGAATTATGATGGAAAGACATGTACTGTTCCTATCGTCTTGTTTTTCTGACATTTGATTCTTTCCTGAGTTTTATTTGTTCATCCACCCCTTCTAGTGGGAATAATTCTTTTCTGTGCTTTCACAGTTATGTTTATTTTTCTTTTCTGTGTACAGGATATCTTAAACTGTCCTCTGCAATGCTGGTTTAGTGCTCATTAATTCTTAGGTCTTTATTTCTGCTTTGTTTCTGAATGGTAGCATTGCTGGAGAGAGCAGCAGTTGTTTTCTTTGAGGGCTTGAAATACTTCATTATGAGAGTTCTTGGCCTTTAGCATTTTATTGAGAAATCTGTTACAAATGAGGTAGTGTTTTTCTGTACGGCTTTCAGTATTCTTTCTTTTGTAATCTTGGCACCTTAACTACAACATGTGGGTATCTGAGTGCCTCCTGTGCCTGTATATACATATCTTTCTGAAAGTTGGGGATTTTTTTTCCTGCTATTTCTTTCACTGAATAGGTTCTCCATGCCTTCAGACGTCACCTCAGCATCTTCTACATCAATAAATACAGAATTTGGTCTTTTAATCATGTCACAGAGATCTTCCTTTCACTGTTCATAATTCTTTTTGTCACCAAAATTTTCGTTATGTTTCCAAAATCACTCTTTTTTTAAATGAATTTCACACCATATCCTGTATTGATTTCTATATTTTGTTCTGTTGTTTTTCTCTATTTCCTTGGAATTTGTTGATCTTTCAAAAGTTATTCTTTGACTTCCTTATCGAACATTTCATCTATATCTGGAGGAAGATAGGCGTGACCTATATGCAGACACTCACTGATGATGCTCACTGTTGTTTGTTATCTCTTTGCTGTACGAGAGGATGGTCAGGAGCGGGTTTTCAAGTCCCTGCTGTAAATGCCCTGGCTATTGGAGGCTGGTTGTCGACTTGGCTTTTATCTTCCTAATTCTTGCAGTTAACGTATTTGCTGAAGTCTGAGTGGCAGGTGGTTGCGTGTAGAAGAGCATGTGCTTAGGTGGGCTGAGAGTAGTTCAGTGGCAGAGCATCCAAATAAGAGAGTCATCTGGGATCACTCATATTGTGTAGAATGGAGAAAACCAGTAACAGAAACAAGGACAAGTAGAGGCAAACCAGATGTAGAAATAAAGTAAAGCCAGATGCCAACTACAACATCCACAACTCTTTACAACAACAACAAAAGTGGGGCAGAAATAACTAAGATGAGAAATGTGAAGCAAAGGAACAGTTAAAATATCCAAAAAGTGAAAAGCCAGCAGGAAGAAGGTAAAAAGAGAGGGCCAGAGAGAAAGAATAAAAAGAAGTTTGCTATTAGAAGGAGAACAAAGGAAGAATGATCAAAGAGAGAAGGAAATAGCAAGAAGAAAATACATATTTGAAAAGAAACAATTTATATCCATGACCAAACAACAAATAAAAAATGTAGAGTACTGTTTGCACTAGAGAGGCAGTGCGGCAGAATGGGCGTTCGTTACCACTGCTGGCCAGGACGTTTTAGCTTATTTTGTTGGTGGAGAGTACCAGAGAGAAAGAGAGACATACACACACACACACACACACACACACACACACGGAAGTTAGAGGACAACTTGTGAGAGTCAATTCTCTCCTTCTACCTTGTGGATTCTAGAGATCTAGCTTAGGTTGTCAGCCTTGGTGGGAAGAGCCCTTAGCCACTAAGCCATCTTGCTACCACTGCCCCTCCGTGTTAGATCATTTCTCTGTGTACCTTGAAACAATAATAAGGGTCCACAAAATACATTTCTAAATGTTTGGCAACAGGTTAAAATGGCAAATGGTAACTAAAAATTAGGTTGAACCGTGATAGGTTTCTGTAGGTAACCCTACACGTAAATATTTGAGTACAAGCTATTATGTTGGGGGTTGGGAACAGATATCATAGAAACTATTCTGAAACATGTTTTTTGATGACAGTGGTCTATATTTGTATTTTTATTTAAACATGTAGATTTTCAATAAAACCAAGCCACTTCTTGCATCCCTTTAATTGAAATATCCTACTTCACAAAAATATGATACTCAACTGCTTCACCCTTGTCTTTCCCAGCCTCAAAATTCATTTCTCCTACCTCTTTCCCATCTCCACATGTTCTTAATTTTTCTACTTTATAGTTTTTATTTCTATACTTTTCTTATAGACCTTTAATTTTTATGGTTGGTGACATCACCATTACTACAACTTTGGGGGAAAGCAGTACAACTAGTGTATCAGCATTAATAAAATGTTCATACTGTTAAGCCAACAGTTTCATTTATACTTTACTATGAGAAGATAATTGCAACTAAAGAACATATATAAGGCATAAAATATTAATAGTACTGATAACTTACATTGTCTTTTTAAAAACTCTGAGAGGCTGGGAAGGTAACAGTAAAGTACATCTTTATACCTACATAAAAGCTGGGTGTGCGCTGCACACATGCAGTCAAGCTCCCAGCCTCGGAGGCAGAGGTGGATTCCTGGAATGACTGTCTAGCTAGCCAGTCTTAATTGAATGGGCAAGCTTCAGGTTGAGGGAGAGTTCGTGTCTCAGAAAATTAGGTGGAAAATAATTGAGGAAAACTGTTGTCAACCTCTGGCCTCCACATGTGTACACATTTACATGTTTACCATCCCTGTGTACACACACAAAAATAATAACAATAAATTAAAAATGTAAAAGCACTTAAATATCTAGACGTGGTTAAGTAAATGCTTATGCATCTTCTCATTTTCCCTAATTATTTCTTTTGAAACACACTAAAGGTGTTGTTATAAGACATTTTTACAAAAAGAAAAAGAAAACTATAGAGAAAAACAAAAGAGAAAAACTGTATTTCTGAAAGTTGTATTTTCTGTATTATAACATGACAGTTGCTGGGCAGTTACTGGTGTCAGGGACAGTATTAAAACAATATTACAGAAAGCATTGTAACTGAGAAGTACTGCTCTAGAGTCAAATCCTAGCTGAATGTCGCTTGTGATCTTATAAAGGAAGGATGTGGGAGTGGAGATGGCTCTGGTGCAGACACTTATCACTAAGCCTGATAACCAGGATTCGATTTTCCAGGACCCATCTGATGGAGAGAGAGAACTGACTCCCAAAAGTTGCTCTCTGACCTCTACACATGTGCATGATGCCCCCCCACAGAGAGAGAATAAATAAATTATGTAATTTGAAGTAAATTACAGAGGTAATACTATGTTTACATTAAATTAATGTGAAGTGTTTGTGCAGAGTAAGCCCTCAGTGGTTTTGTTATCAGACAGCTTACATTTAATGTTCATGCTCTCACAAGAATCTTATAGGACTGTTATTTTTCACCTTTCATAAGAGAAAAATTGAAAGTATGTTTAAATACCTTGATTAAAGAACTTGTTGGATTAGCAAAGGGTTCTGCTAGAAGCTCTGGGTCTCATGGAAGTGGTTTATTAGTTATTTTACTTTTTGTTGCAACAAAACTGACCAAAGCATCTTCAGGAGGGGACCCTGTGTTTGGGCTCACAGTCCAGGATATAGTCCATCATTTCAGGGAAGTCCTGGTGGCAGGAGTTTGGGGCTGCCCTCAGAGCGCATCCACATCAGAAGCCAAGAGAGACTGAAAAAGCAAGCCTTTTTCGTCAGTCTAGGGTCCTTCCCAATGGAATTATGTCTCTGACGTTAGGGTAGGTCTTACCAGCTCAATTAACCTAATCCAGAAATTCCTTCAGGGGCATGATAGAGATTTTTCCCATGTAGTTCTAGAGCCTGCCAACTTTCAGTATTAACCGTCATGGATGGGTGGACAAATATTGGAGTTTGGGGAAGGAACCCCAGATAGCAAGGACACAAAAAGTTGAGATCCCACAAAAAAGCCTAAGAAACCAACTTTCTGAATTTATTTTCTCCTCAAAGTATTTATTACACAGGATCCAGAACTATAAGAAAATTGATTTATGTTACTTTCAGTCTTAAATGATAATTAAATGATAATACAGAAAATATAACTTTCAGAAATACACACTAATGACATCAGTTTTTCTCTTTTGTTTTTCTCTATAGTTTTCTTTTTCTTTTTGTAAAAATGTCTTATAACAACACCTTTAGTGTGTTTCAAAAGAAATAATTAGGGAAAATGAGAAGATGCATAAGCATTTACTTAACCACTTCTAGATATTTAAGTGCTTTTACATTTTTAATTTATTGTTATTATTTTTGTGTGTGTACACAGGGATGGTAAACATGTAAATGTGTACACATGTGGAGGCCAGAGGTTAAATATAAAAGTGGAGGAAAGAGAAAATTTAGGCACTTAGAATGATAATGAAGATAAAACACCTCAAGCTACATGTAAATTAGTTACAGCTATTAGTAGGAATTGACAGCCTTAAATGTATGTATTAGAGAGGAAAAATGTCAAAAATCAGTGATTTAATTATATCATTGGGGGAAAAAATAGCAAACCAGACCCAAAGTAGTTGAAGAAAAGAAATAATAAAAAGTAAAAATAAATGAATAGAAGACATGTGCAGCATGTTATTTTAGCAAGCCAGAAGTTGGTTCTTTAAAAAGATTCAGAAAATATATATGCCTCTAGAAGTACCAATAAGGTGAGGGGAAGGGGGCTGAAATTACCATTATTAGGAATGAAACGGAGACATATCTTTGTTTTCAGTTGTAAAGACAAGCTTCACTGTACCTCTAACCATGATCTCAGAATTATGAGCCATCGTATCTGGCTGAAAAGAAGATATTCTTTTATAGATACTATAGAGGTTTAAAGGATAAAGAGATAGGAACAACCTCATATGATTAGGTCTGAATTTTTAGGTGAAATATACAATTTGTTAAACACCTGTCACCAAAATTAGTGAATGAAAACTAGAATATCTGAATGCTGTTTTTATCTGTTAATTAAATTTGATCCATTAAAATTTTTCCTGAAGAAAATCCAGCCTAGATAATGTTATAAGTGAATTCAATGTTTAGGCCAGGCATGACAGCACATACCTTTAATCCCAGTATGTGGGAAGGCAGGGGCAGGCAGATCTCTGCAAGTTCAAGGCAAGCCAGAGCTATATAATAAGAATTTGTCTCAAAAAGCATAAATAAAAATGTTTTAAGGAGAAATGACCCAGCTTTACTCTTCTATAGAATATAAGTTGTTTTATTACATTGACAAAGCCTCTATGCCAAAACTGGGCAATGATGTTTTAAGAAAACATTTATAGGCCAGTCTGTTTATATATTACTTGGGGATATAGGTACATAAAAGACTCTCAAGACAGTTGGGCCAAAAAAAATGACTTGTAAGAATCTCACAAATAGATATAAAAGACAATCACATTTAAGCACTCCACAAAAGAAACTATTCAAAGGCTTGTAATGATCATCTTTGTATCAGATAAATGCAGATGTAAACTACAATGAGCTACCATTGTGTACCCATTATAATGACTAAAATTAAAAAGACTGGCAATAGCTCAGGGTGGTGGTGCATATCTATAATTCTACCACTGAGGAGGCTGGGTCAGGAGGATCCTTTCAAATTTAGGACCAGCCTGGTCTACAAAGTGAATTCCAGGCATTGTATAGTTATATAGAGAGACCTTGTCTCAAAGGTAGAATGGGTTAGAAAGTGCCTTCTATAACAAAATAGATGATCATCATGTGTGTACCTGAACAAAAGAACCTAGACAAAAGAAACTGTATACCGTATGAATTCAGTTCAAAACAAGCAAAGCAAATCTATAGTGCTAGGTGTCATTATGCTTACTTTTGCCAGGATAATGCATAAGGGGGGAAATTTCTGCCTTGTAATGTTCTCTTATCCTGGTGTGGCTGTAGGTGATATTGTGCTTACTCTGAAAAACCATCAGACTAAATACTTAAGATTTCAATTATTTAAATTTATTTTTTTTACTTAAGCCTCTCAGTGCTCAAGTAACTTTAAAGATCATTTTTCTATACATTCCTTTCACAGGAACAAGATAGATGGTATGTTTCTGCTCCCACTACTCTATCAACAGGCCCTGTTCTTAGATTGCTAGTAATTTCTGTGTTGTCCACCAATATAGGCATCTTGCACAGTCTCATTTACTTAATCCGAAACATGTGGGTGTCTGTTTTTGTTTTCCTCTATTGAAATTGTGTAACACCATTTATTACTCATCTACCTACTGTTCATGTCATCTGGGTCACCTTTGTAAGCTCTTCCTTACTTGCCTAACTGTTGAGTTCCGCAGACACAATCTCTTTTTCTTAATCTGCCTATCTTATCATGCCTCAAATTCATGATTTAAAGGTTTACCTGTTGTGCTTAATGATAATGCCTAAACTGCTTTATCTCAAACATTTCTTCTGAGATGCTGTGTATGACCTCTAATTTGACATTTGGTCTCAAATCATCTTAAAACGAATATATCAAATCTTAAACTCCTGGTTTGTCCTCCTACTTCTAACAGCTCAAACAACTAATTTCCCAGTTAGAAATCTTAGAATCAGAGCCGGTGAGATGACTCATCAGGCAAAGGTGTTTGCTGCTAAGCCTGACAACCTAGCTCACTCCCTAGGAATACGGTGGGAGGAGAGGATCAACTCCCACAAGTTGTCCTCTGACCTCCACATTCATGCTAACTAAGTGTTTTGTTTGTTTGTTTGTTTGTTTGTTTGTTTTATGTGTATGGGTATTTTGCCTGCATGTGTGTCTGTTCACCACTTGGGTACTTGGTGCTCATGGAGGCCAGAAGAGAGCATTGAATCCTCTGGACCTGGAGTTGCAGACAATTGTGATCTGCTGCTATGAGGGTGTCAAGTTGCCCAGGAGAGCAACCAGTGTTCTTAACTGATGGCCCATCTCTCCATCCCCAAATGTAATTTAAAATAAGAAATCTTGGGACCATTCCCGAGACTTCTCAAGCGCATGTGCACACACCCCCATCCAGACTGCTGCATAATTCTATTGCTCCTGCTTCCCAACTATCTCAGGTCCATCCTCTGCTTCATCTTCATTGTCCTTGTCCTATTCTAAGCCACTGTTATGCTATGGTAGACTATTGCAGCAGCTTCCTGGTGTTCTGTCTGTATTCATTCTTATTCATCCATTATTTACACAAAAATCAAAATCAGCCTTTAAAAGTGTAACTATCATGGGACCCTTGAGATGGCTCAGTGAGTAGAGGTGCCTGCTACCAAGCCTAACAACTTGAGTTTGATCCCCAGAACCAACATGGTGGAAGAAGAGAACCAATACAGATTGACATAGCTCCATGTGTGCATAACTTGGTTCCTGGCTATCTGTCTTTGCTATTTGCCTCTTCTGCTCATTTTTCTCCAGCCTTTCTCCAGAGTACCAAATTCCCCAAACTTCAGGTCTTTTGAGTTTTGTTGTTGTTGTTGTTGTTGTTGTTTTAACATCAGACCTAATAAGCTTGTTCCTCAGTGTGGAAAAATACCTACTTAAGCATTTAGATCAGATGGATCTCATCTAACTGACATCCTCTACTGTTACTCTATAGCTTTCTGTTCTCTTTCCTCAGGATTTTCACTTTTTTTTTTTTTAACTCTGGCTGTCCTGGAACTCACTCTGTAGACCAGACTGGCCTTAAACTTACAGCGATCTGCCAGCCTCTGCCTCCTGGGTGTTGGGGTTAAAGGTGTGTGCCACTACCACCCTGCAGATTTTCACAGTTTTAAAATTGTTTATTGACATATGCATTCAGTATCTCATACCTCAAGTTGAAAATTGTCATGAAGGCAGGAACTGTCTGTTACTGTTGTATTCCTGGCATCATACCCATGATCTAGTATAAATTATGTGTTAGAAAATATATGGTAAACAAGAAAATGTTCATGGCACATTAAACTGCACTTTGGGGAACATTTTATAGTTGTGTCCTGTGCCCTGGTCATAAAGAGATTATTTCCTCTGGTTCAATCCTTTTCAGACATGCTCTGTGAAAAAGGCACTGAATAATCATTGTGATGCCTGGAGACAGTTTTTGATGATCAGCCAGTCTTACCAGTGCTGAGCTAAATTGGCAGCGTGGGCAGGTTTTATTTAAGCCTCCACAAAGGAATATACACTTGCCCACATTTCTTAGATTGGAGCTCTTTAAAAGCTAAGGGCAGAGTTGAATTCTCAGTGGCAATGTTGGCTCACTGATTTGTCTTCTTTTACTCAAATGCAGTTCTTTAGAAAACACACCAGCCCCAGAAAAGACAGGAGATCTAATATGTTTGTTTGCTACTGATGTTGACAGTATTATTTACATTAAGATCATTGTAAATACACCATAAAGCTACCATTGTAAGTACATGGCATATCTTTTCATAAGAATGAAGCAGAAAATGACCACATTTCACAGTATAATGTCTTCACATATTTGTAAGATACACAGATTTTTAAAAAATAGTCCGTATTTTCTTAGATACCTTGTGTTTACATTCATTCTTTTTATCTTTGAGGTTTTTTCCTTTATCATTTTAACTCATTTTAACATACAAAGTAATGAATCTCATTGACATTTTCATGTGTTATATCATTATTATTCACATGCACACAGCCCACCTTCCCCCAACTGCTCTTCTTGCTTTGTCGGTGCCCTTTCTTTCCGCAAATAAGTTCCTCTTTCTGCTTTCATGTCACATATAGTCTGTTTTCCTTTTTTGCTCCTCTACTCTTCCTCCTCTCTCATAGTCCCCTTCTTTCATGCCCTACATATATATGTGTGTGCAGGTGTTTATAAATTTTAATCTGCATTTTTCTTACAAGCGAAAGCATGCAGTATTTCTGAGTCTGACTTACTTGCTTAATGTCCTCCAACTGATCTGCAAATGTCATGATTTCACTCTTCTTAACAGCTGAATAAAATTCTATGGTGTATCTGCATCATATTTTCCTTACCCATCCACCTGCTGGTGGACATCTAAGCTGGTTCCATATCTTAGCTGATCTGAATGGTGCAGAAATAAACATGGGTGTGCAGGTGTTTGTGTGCTGTGCTGACTTAGAGTTCTTTGGGCATATACTAAAGAATAATAGAGACAAATCGTATGGTAGTTCTATTTTCAGTTGTTTGGGGTTGGAGGTGGGCTTTGGGGAGCACCATACTGATTTTCATAGTGGCGGCACCAGATTACATTCCCACCAGCAGTACATAAGGGTTTCTTTCTCCGCAGCATTTGTTATTGTTTTCTTGATGATACCCCTAACTGGGGTGAGATAGAATCTCAAAGAAGTTTTAATTTGCAATTCCCTGATGGCTAAGGTTGTTGAACACTTTCAAATATTTAATGACCGTTTGTATTTCTTCCTTTGAGAACCGTTAGACCTAGTTGATAATTAAATTACTATTTTTAAACCTGGTTTCTGTAAAACAGAATGCTTAATTGTACATATGATAGGAAATTATAAATATAACAGTTTGAAATAGTTTTGTGGCTACTAGCATTTCTCAAAACCCTAGGGGTGGAAAGGCCAGTTTACTACCAGGGTAATTATCATTATCGTTAGTTATATTAATTTTATTTTTGTCTAAGTATTTTGCCTGCATATCTGTATGTGCAGCACCTGCTTACTTCATGCTTGGGAAGGTTAGAAGAGGGCATTGGATCCCTTGGAACTAGAGTTACAGATAGTTGTAAACCATCAAGTGGGTGCTGTGAATCAAATCTGAGTCCTTTGCAAAACAAGTGCTCTTAGTCACTGAGACATCTCTCTAAACCCTACTGCCAGCTTTAAATAAAATAAATTTCATTTCAAGAGGAAATGTTTATTTTTTAATATACATTATTCATCATATATCTTTGTGTACATTAAATAGGATATTCTTATTTATTCCTAGAGTCTAGTACTATATTTAGAAGCTTTCTGTAAAGTAAAAAAACGTGATTAATATTTCTGTGACTATGAGCAGGTTTAGTGGGGAAGGAGGTAGAATAACAAGAATAACAATTTTAAATGCCTAGAAAAAAAAACAAGTTACTTTAATATATTCATCCTACCTTTAACAAAATTATTCTTCTCTCTGAATGGAATAATTCTTAGAACTTCATGTATTTATTGATATTTTCAAATTTACAAGAGATTCATAACTATTCTCAGGTAAGTAAAATTGGAAGCTCATGAGTTTTAAATATCTGCTGCTGGGTATCATTAAATGAGTTTCTGAAATTCATAATCCTCTGGTTGCTACTGCAGGCCCTTTCTTTGGGTTTTTAAAATGTAAAATATTGACTCTGGAGTTGCAGTTATCTTTAATACTGTAGTAGTATACAAATATGATACATTTGAATTGCAGAGGGAATGGAGAACTTAAGTAGAAAGTACTTTGCCATATTTTTAAAGTCTTAAGTCAGTTGCCAATTTAAGCAATGTAATAGAGTGTTTTTGTGTCCATTTCTAAAAGGAGAAAGAAGCAGTTTTATTTTGTCAGAAATACAGTGTCAACTGCTGATCATATATTTACTGGCAAAACAAACTACTTGCATAAGTCTCATTTGTAGATTTCTTCTCCCTGGTGTTTAATTAAAATCTTTTTCTAGCAACACATGATACTGAAGATAGTGTATAGATTTATTTATTGTACAAAAAAAGAATTGGTCAATTATTTCTTTCTAGCTTTCAGCCTTTACTAATTACATATCTTCTCGTATTTGTTTTAACATCTTTGTCTAACTACACCATCATTGACAAAGAATAGATTTGTTTTATAGTCTTTCTATAACTATGTCCACATCAGTACAGTTGTTTTCTTTCTATAAAGAGTTTAATGTTTAGACAGGTATGGTGGCCCATACTTTAAATCCCAACACTTGGAAGGCAGGGGTAGGTGGATCTCTGATAGTGAATTCTAGGGCAGGTATATGTAGACAGACCCTGTCTCCAAACAAAACAAATGAAGAGGGGAGGAGCTAGAGTTTAATGTTTACTCAGATAGTAAAACTTTATTACAGTAATTTCTTACGACAGAAATTGCTATTCTGTTTTTCTAATTAATTTGGGGGTGGGGTGCTGGGTATTGAAGCTAACTCTTGACATATACTAGGCAAATGCTTTACTGCCAAACATATCCACCAGCTTTTATTTTTTAATTTTGAAATGGCATCTCACTAAGTTGTTCAAACTGGCCTTGAACTTGTGATCTTTCTGCCTCAGTTCTGAGTCGCTGAGATTATAGGCTTGTGCCACTAGACCCAGCTACAACTAGTTTTCTGTTGTAGCTTAGTGTCTGTCCTGTAGTAAAATCATACTACAAGTGACCCAAGTGATCTCTGTCTACACCTTGCCCTGGAGAGCTGACCTCTAATGACTGTTTCTACTCCAAGGTGCAAGACTAGGGAGCAACTAGCATAATTGCATCCTTGTCATGAAAATTCAGAAAATTCTAGGCTGGTGAGATGGCTCAAAGGATTAAGGCATTTATCATCAAGCCTGATGACCAAAGTTCAATCCCCAGTATCCCCATGATAGAATAAAGAACTAACTCCCACCAGTTGTTCTCTGACTTCCGCCCGTGTATACATGCCCACACAGATACGCAGCTAATCAATCAATGTAGAAACTTTTTAATAAAAATTAGAAAATGTTGGGTGGTGGTGGTGCATTCCTTTAGTCCCAGCACTCAGGAGGCAAAGGTAGGTGGATCTCTGTGAGTTTGAGGCCAGCCTGGTCTACAGAGTGAGTTCCAGGACAGAGTTACAACAGAGAAACCCTGTCTTGAAAAAACAAGAAAAAAAAAATTTAGAAAATGCCTAGCCAGTTGGCAAAACATTGGCAAAAATGGTTATTTTATATATCAAGGATAATGTACTACTTGTTAATAATTGACTATCATCCAAGAGGATACTTAACTTCAAAGATTTGAAATTCAGGGTGGCCCAGCGTTGTGGCACATGTCTTTAATCCCAGCACTCAGGAGGCAGAGGCAGGCAGAGCTCTGTAAGTTTCAGGACAGTCTGGTCTATATAGTGAGTTCCAGGACAGTCAGAGCTATTTAGAGAGATGCCACCACCCCAGAAAAAAAAAAATTAAATTCAGATGGGTAGATGTCTCAGTTCTAAAGTGCTTGCTGTACAAGTTTGAGGACCTGAGCTTGGGTCTCCAACACTCACATAACCAGGCACAGTAGCATACACCGTGACTGAGCACTGGAGAACAGATAAGTGGCTCCCTAGAACTCACTGGCCTCAGTGGCTGGCCAGCCTAGCCAAGGCAGTAAGCCCTAGGCTCAGTGAGAGGCCCTGTCTCAAAAAATAAGATAGACAGGTGATTGAGGAAGGCATCTCTGTTGACTCTGGCCTATACATAACTGAGCACATACCTTTGCAACATGTACATGTACCATACACATACACACACAAAAATTACATGAAATTCAAAACATTTTTCAAATCGAGTAAGTCTATATGTGAGGCAACTGTTCATCAAGCTGTGCATTTAGTACAGTGATTGAGACTGTTTTCCTCTGCTGTACTTAAACTGTTTATTAATTTGATTTTGATTTTGTTTTTTCAAACTCAGCTCCTATAGAGAAAGAAATGGAAGGCTTGTGTCCCAGCTGTATATGAACTCTTAGCTTCCCAATTGTTGCCTGGTACTTTATATTTCTAGTAAAGGTAAATCACAGCTGCTGCTCTAACGTTACTCAGCTGTGACCTGGCACTGTCTTGTTATGTACTGTTCTCTTTGTCTTTGAAGCAGAGCACATGTCCCAAAACTTAAACCCACTTAAGCTCAGCAGTGCTGAAATGTTGTGGAAGTTAGGGAAGATTGAAACCTAACTGGCACCGTGGGATCTCAGTCAGTTTCACAGCTTCCTGACCTTACTTGGTAATGCACGTGTGATAGTTCTGAGTGGCATTTGCTCTCCAGGGGTTTTAGAGCTGATTGCAACTGAAATGTATTACAGGAAAGAAGATAGATGTCATAATTAAGAGGGCTGTAAGGGAGATGAGAAATAACTTCTGTGTGATAACCTGGCAATTTGAAGGCCTGAAACATATTTAAATATGATGCTATGGAAAGTAATGTTCTTGGTTTGAAAATTTAGAGTAAATCTCCATCTTAAGTGGTAATATACATTGGGCCTTAAACCTTACAATACTTAGCATATCTCTTTTTAATAATCAAGTTATTTTTCTGGACATAATACATTTGATATATCTTATCCTTCAGTTAAAGAGAGGGGTGGGTATCAGGGTTGCAGGCTTTTTAAGAGTGTATTAAAATTACATTTTGTGTGTATGTGTATGTGAGTACACATATACACTCTCTCTCACACACACACACACACACTCACACACGTGCAAAAGCATTCAACGATATGCAGGTAAGGATCAGAGAACAACTTTTAGGAGTCACTTCTCTCCTTCCACCATGTGTGTCCCAAGGATGAATCTCTGATTATCAAACTTGGTGGTGGGTGCCTTCACCCGCTGAACCACCTCACCTGTCGGGGGTTGCAGTTTGTTTTTATCCTTTTTTCTTTATTATATTTTTTATTATTTTAAACAATTTTTAAATTTAAATATATTTTAATCACATTCCTTCCCACCCCCAAGTCCTTCCAGATCCTCTCCCTATCCCTACACACCCAACTTTAAGTTCTTTCTCAAAAAACAAAAGTCCAGATACAACAACAAAACCCCAAAAGCAAGCAAACAAAACAAAACAACACCCAAAAAGAAAAATAAAAAAATAAAATGAACACCAAACTGTAACCAAATAAAGCACACACACACAAAAAAAACCTGTGGAGTCCATTATATATTGATCAGCTACTTCTAAACATGAGGCTTGTCCTGGAGTGATTGATATACCTAATGTCACTCCATTAGAGAAAACTGATTTTCCCTTTCCCAGTGGGTATAAATGACAGTTCAGTTGTTAACATTTACCCTGGTGGCTAGATTTTCATTTGTTTGTTTGTTTTTTAAAAATATAACAAAATAAAATATAATAAGATAAAACAAAAACTATCACATGTAAGTTGGGTAAAACAAACCAACAGAAAAAAAAAGAGCCCAAGAGAAGGCACTGGAATCAGAGGCCTACTCATTCACACACTCAGGAATCCCATAAAAACACTAAATTAGATGCCATGATATATGTGCAAAGGACCTGGTAGAGACCTGTTCAGGTCCTGTGCATACTGTTTCAATCTCTGAGCTTTGTTTATGTTGATGTAGAGGGCCTTGTTTTCTTGGTATCCTCCATCCCCGCTGGCTCTTACACTCTTTCCCCCTCCTCTTCTATGAGGTTCTCTGAACTCTGAGGGGATTTGATGGAGACATCCCATTTAAGGTTGAGTGTGCCAAGGTCTCTCACTCTGTGCATAAAGTCTGGCTGCGGGTTTCTATATCTGTTCCCATCTGCTGCAGGAGAAAGTTTCTCTAGTGATGGCTGAGCACGGCACTTATCTTTGAACATAGCAGAATATTATTAGGAGTCATTTTATCACTACATCTTCTTTCTGTTTTTAAATCAGTATTATTTGGTTTTACCCTAGATCCCTGAGCTATCTAGTCTTGGGTTCTTGGTTACCCAAGTAGTATATATGGGTTCTATCTTGTGGAGTGAACCTTAAGTCAAATTGGTGATTGGTTGGTTATTCCCACAAGCTTTGCCACCTTGCAGGTAGTACACCATTGTAGATAAAGGATTTATGGCTGGCTTATTGTTAATGTTTCTCTTTTGATAGGTATATTCCTGTATCAAAGACTCTGGAATGTATAGGTGAAGGCTCTATATAGACACCAGCTTGACATCTTCATGTTCAGTGAGTTATGTAGGTGTTGTCTTCAACAATGGGGCTTTGATGTTAGTTTGTGGAGAACAACCTAAAGTCTTAGTAACAACCTGGGTTGTTTGGGAATTCCTGTAGGGTCCCTTTGGCCAACAGCTCAATTAGAAGTAACCCAAACTCGGTACTCGGAAGTTTCATTTGATGACAAGAGGTGGCCACTGGGACTCTGTCTCCTTCATTATTTGGTGATTTAATTTAGATTGCCTTCATACATGTGTGTGTGTGTGTGTGTGTATAATATATATGATGTTTTTACTGTATTAGGTTTCTATACTACCCCTCAAATGTCTCTTAATTTTAGCTGTCCCTCCCACAACCCCCTGCTCTTCCCCCTACCCACTTGATCCTTCCATCCCAGTTCCCACCCCAAATCCATCCATAACTATTTTATTTCCCTTTTCTAATGAAAGCTATCTATTCTCTCTAGGCCCTTACTCTACACCTACCTTCTGTAGTTCTATGGATTGTAACTTGGTTATCATTGACTTAACAGCTGATATCCACATATAAGCAAATATATACCGTATTTATCTTTCTGGGTCTGGGATACCTCACTCAGGATGATTTTTTTTCTAGACCCATCAATTTTCATGCAAATTTTATCTTGTCTTTTTTTTTTTTTTTTTTAATGGCTGAGTTAAATTTTCTTTATCCATTCTTCTGTTGAGGGACATCTAGGCCATTTTCAATTTCTGGCTATTTTGGAAAGCACAGCAATGAACACGGCTGGGTAAGTGTCTCTGTGGTAGGATGAAGCTTCCTTTGGGTATATGCCCAAGAATGATATAACTGGACCTTGCCACACTGGTTTCCATAATGGCTGTGCAAGTTTGTACTCCCACCAGCAGTGTATGAGTATTCCTCTTACTCCACATTCTCACCAGCATGAGCTGTCACCTGATTTGTTGATCTTAGCGATTCTGACAGGTGTAAGATGAAATCTCAGAATAATTTTGATTGGCATTTTCCTGATGGCTAAGGATGTTGAATATTTCTTTAAGTGTTTCTCAGCCATTTGAGTTTCCTCTGTTGAGAATTCTGTGTTTAGATCTGTGTTCCATTTTTAACTTGATTATTTGTTTTCTTGATATCTAGTTTCTTGAGTTCTTTATATATTTTGCATATTAGTCCTACATTGAATATGTGGTTGGTGAAAATCTTTTCCCACTGAGTAGGCTGCTGCTTTGTCTTTATGATGATGTCCTTTGCCATGCAGAAGCTTCTCATGAGGTTTCATGAGGTCTCATTTGTTAATTGTTTGTGCTAATGATGTTCTGTTCAGTTAACATGTGTTTTTTTGTGTTCCCATATGAAGATGAACATTGTCCTTTCAAGATCTGTGAAGAATTATGTTGGAATTTTGATGGGGTTGCATTGAATTGGTAGATTGCTTTTAGTAGGATGGCTGTTTTTAACTATATATTGGCAAGCCAGCCAGATCTTACTTCTCAAAGTAAGATTTGTGAGATCTTTCACTCAAGAACAGATACAGGATACCAAAGATATGAATGCAGCAAAAGATTTTGTTGTTACTATATTGCTTTAATTTTTTATGTTATATTTCATTTCAACATGCCAAGATTCCTTTACTTTTTTTTTTTAATTATTTTTCTTGCCCAGTGGTAGTGGCATATGCCTTTAATCCCAGCACTTGGGAGGCAGATGCAGGCGGATCTCTGTGAGTTTAAGGCTAGCCTGGTCTACAGAGTGAGTTCCAGGACAGCCAGAGTTACAACAGAGAAACCCTGTCTTGAAAAAAAAAGCGTTTTTTTTCCTTGGTCCCAAAACTAATTTAAAGATGGTCATTTTATTATGGTACCAAATCTGATTGGTTATTCAAATGATAAAATAATACTTTAAAGCATTCATGGTTTAAACATCTTTAAAAGCATAACATTTGTGCTTTTAAACACAGAAATCTCAAAAGAAAAAGTAAAAATCTCATATAGAAAGCTGGATCATAGTCACAACTACTCAGGAAGCAGAGGCAGGGAGATAGCAAGTTCAGGACCAGCCCAGGTGGCTGCAGAGTGAGTACAAGGCCAGGAAGCTCAGTGCCTGAGCACTCAATGAGACCGTTTCTCAAAATAAAATATGCAAAAAACCAAAAGGGCTGGGAATGAATGTAGCTCAGATATAGAACATTTGCCTAGCACATAAGAGACCATAGGTTCAATCCCCAGTATTTCCAAAAAAAAAATTACACAAAGGCATTGGATAGACTCTGGAATGCTGGGATGATTTTAAACAAAGGATGGCATTCATAATTACATTTGTCCTTGATCACTGAATGCTCTTGGGAAAGAGATTAGAGACAAGGTAGACAGACAAAAGGCTACTAGAGTAATCAGGAAAAGGAAAGGCTTTAAATGTGACAGTAAGGAGAACCTAGGAGAGGCCACTCATCTGGGCTCAGTGAGGGCTTGGTTACAATGGAAAGGTGAGGCCGAGTTGAAAAGGACTTTTTTGTGGGTTTTACCCTGAGTAGAAGAAAGTACCCTCCAGAGACATAGGCAGTGCGTAACAGAAAGAATATGGATTCCATTTCTTGTGTGTTCTTTGTGAGTTTCTGTAATATATCAAAAGAATATAATCCATTTCAGATACAGACTCAGAATTTAAGAGATTGGATGTACATCTTTAATGCCAGCACTTGAACTCTCTTGAGTTTAAGGACAGCAGGGTTACACGGAGAAACACTGTGTGGAAAAAAACAAAGAGAGGAGAGTTGGACATCAGCAATATGAGTTGCTGTTGAAACAATAGAACAAAGAGAAGTCACTAGGAGAACATGCTGAGAGAGGTCGGCCAAGGCCAAAAGACTACATGGAGATGGGAGGGAATAAGAACGTATGTAAGAAGTTAAAGGGAAATGTAAGTATACATCCAGTTATACAAGAAGTAGTAGAAAATGAATTTGAAGAGCCATTTACAACATCAAGTGCCATTTAGAAACTAAAAATTAAAGTATAAAAATTAACTGGTCATTGGACTGGTAAGATGGCTCAGTTGGTACAGTACTTGCCTTACAAGCATGAAGACCTGAGTTTAATTTTCAGAATTCACACAGTTACAAAAGTTGTAGGAGGATGTAGTGGTGTAATCCTAGCTCTGGGGATCAAAGACAAGGGATTCCTGGGGCTCACTGGGTAGCCAACCTAACTTAATTTTAACCTCCAAACCATCATTCCAGCCCCCAAAATAAATATTTTTTTAAATGGTGAACATCACCTAAGGAACTATGCACACCCAAGTTTGTTATCTGGCCTCCACAGACACAGGCAGATACATGTACACACACACAGGTGTTCATTGAAAGAAATACTTTATATGATACTAGTACCTAAGAATATTTAGTAAAGTTAGAAATAGGAACCTGGTTACTGTAAGTTTCAAATTGAATAGAAGCTAAGCCTAGAGTAATCTATAAAGTAAGTAAGTGAAAGGGTAGTGGTTAGAAGAAAGACAGAAATTAATGAAAGATTGTCTTATGAGCTTTTTATTTTGTTCTTATGTAGAACTAGAGTATTTACATCTGAAAGAAAAATAATAGTCATAATCCTTATTGCCAGAGAGGTTAAAATGACAGCATGAGAACCAAGGTCCTTGAAGAAGCTAGAAGGTTACTCCATGCTTGGTGCCTTCTATAGAGAAGACAGATTCATGAGGAATCACAGCACAGAATGATAAGATTTCTGATACTAGAGTTTACATGCCAAATGTTAGATGAATAAAAGAGCCAGTAGCTCAAGGAATCAAGTCTGGGTGTCAGCTGGTAGACTCAGTAGCATATGTTCCCATGTTTAGCTTTCTTTTTTAAATCAGTGTATCATTGAGCTACATGCAGTATAGGCCTTCAGTTTAGTGCTGTCGGTGACACCATTTGTATGTACTTTCCTTGACTAGTCTGAAATGTAACCTTCATTGTCTTCAGGCATGTTCTCTAGTCTGTATTTGTATGCTGACTCCATAGAACCATCAGTTTTGAGGCACCTTTTCTCTTGATGTAACAATTCAGACACTTTTCTCTCATATTACAGTAAAGCACAGCCAAAAACAAATATTCCTTCTCTGTTCAAATGCTGCCTCAAAACTCCCCAGAGTCATGAAATGAATGCATTTTACATTTGGAGTCAAGACTTTGTATAATTCATGTTGCCAATAACCTTGAATTAATTCTGTCTCAATTATTGTTTCAGTCTATGAAATAAAAAACGGAGCATTGGGCCTGAGGATGTAGCTCAGTTGGTAGAGTGCTTGCTAGCATGCACAAGCCTTGGGGTTGCTCTCCAGCACAGTATAAATTGAAGATGAGCATGGTGGTGACACATACCTGGTACCTCAGCACTGGGAACATGGAAGCAGGAGAACAAGAAGTTCAAGGTCATCCTTAGTTGTATAGTGAGTTTCAGGCCAGCTTGTGTTACATGAGACCCTGCTTTAAAACAAACAAACAAAAAAAAAAAAAAAACCCCATCTCATTCTTTTTTTACCTTAACATATACCTCCTAAACTTTAATTTCGTAAAGACTTTTGAATTCCTTAAAATATACAATTCTGTTAAATCTTCAGTTGTCTCTTTGAGGTCAAGTTAAATGCTTTTGTGTTTGCTCATGAAGTCCATTACAATTCATTGCTTTAAGCATAATCACTTTTCCATTCATTTTTATTCAAAATGTCTAGGTCAAAATAATTGCCACCAACTTATCAACTTATCTTTTGTGTAAAAAATGTCATTCCTATTCTCCCAGTCTAAACATGTAATGAATGAGCTTGTCTAAACCCAGTAAGCCATGCCTTGGGGACTCATCTAGTGTGTTTAATAGTGGGGCCCTCCTTCCTGCTCTTATGAACACAGCTAAGTGAGGTGTAGAGAGAAGGGTGAATGAATGAAAGATAGAATAATAAAAGTACAAGACGCTAGAATTTTTAGAGTTAGAAGGAATCTCAGCAATCATCAGGAAAGTCTTGGGACATTGAAAATTCTATTTAGAATAGGGAACACACAAAATCTGTATCCCCCCCCACACACCAGAATGAGAACCCAGAGACAGAAGCATCTTAGGGACAGGTTTGGGGTTCATTACAAAAGAACAAACTGACTGATAGAGCTATTCAGAAGTTGGGATAGACAGTGAATGGACTCAGGTTAACTGACTTTGGAGGTTGGGATGGGCTTGGTTTGTGAATCTTGGAGTCCTAAACTGCTTATCTGAATCAGTGCTTCTCTGATATCTTCTAACTTTTTTGTGCAAAAATCTACAAACTAATTGTGTAAGGTCAATGAGTTTGTTTACAAATAAAGAGATGGGTAGATACTCACCTGCAAATATTTCAGCTCCCCAGGGCACTCCTCTAATCATTAAGCAGCCCCTGTACCTGAAACAACTGCTATCCTGATTTCTCTTACCATAAACTTAATTGCTCTTGAAAGTCATGCACGTAAATATTTACTCTCCTGACCCTTTTGGATTTTTGTAGCTCAAGCTAACCTAAAATTTGCTCTGTAGCTCAGACCATATTCAAACTCGCAATCCTCCAGTCTCAAGCTTCCCAAGTGCTAGCTTGTTTTCTTTTGTTCTTCGTTAAGCTTTTGAGATTCATCCATATTGCATGTGATAGCAGTTTAATCTTTGTGACATTCTTGTTTTCGTTGTAAGAATATAATGTATCCCTGATGATGTCGCTGAGGTCATTAGTATAAAGCTACCATAACCACTCTCATATTTTGTTTTGTTTTTTCAGACAGGCTCACTCTGTGTAGCCTGGAACTTGCTGTGTAGAACCAGGTTAGTCTCAAACTTGTAGAGGTCTGCCAGCCTCTGCCTCCTGAGTGTTGGGTCTAAAGGTATGTGTCACCATACCTGGCATTCTCATACATTTTTGGGGGGGTGGTTAGGCATATGCATTCATTTCTCTAAGATATATATATTTCTCTAGGATATCGGAATGGAGTTGGTAGTTTTCCTGGTTAGTTTTAACTGTTAACTTGACACAACCTAGAATCACCTGGAAAGCTAGTCTTTTTTTTTTTTGTTTTAAACATGATTCTCTATGTATAGCCCTGGCTGTCCTGGAACTCACAGAGATTCACCTGCCTTTGCCTCCTCAGTGGTGGGATAAAATGCATATGCCTCCATACATGTGCACTGGCAGGGAAGAGAGTCTTAATGGGAATTATCTACGTCAGGTTGGCCTTTGGGCATGTCTGTGGGGAGTTCTCTTAATTGAGGCAGGAAGACCCTCTATGACTGGGCAGCACCGTTTAATGGGCTAGTCCTTGAACTGTGTAAGAGTTACGAACACTAACTGAGCATAGGAAGCACGTAAGGGTCCCTGTGCTTATTCTCTCTCTCTTAACTATGTATATTATGCTTTGGATTCCTGCCTTGACTTCACCCCATGGTGGTAGACTGTGACCTGGAATTGTGGGCCAAATGAACCCTTCCTCCCCTATGTTACTTTCAGTTAGCGTATTTTATTAAAGCCACCAAAATTGTGGGGCGTGGAGGACTCCCTGGGTAAATGAAGTCCTGAGTGAATGTATGTCGTTGAGATGGACATAGCCATGTCAAAGACCATAGCCTCATACCCATGGGAAAATGGCAAAGCCAGCCACGCCTCCCAGGCTAGAGCTCAAAGGGATAGCAAAGCCTTCCTTTGGTCCATGCACTGATATGGGCTGAAAATGTCCACCATAGCTTTCATCCCTACTCCCACCCCCTATTTATAGCCTGAAGACTTGCCTATAGACAAGATTAGCTCCTGCCAAGTTTAGCTAAACCTGTCTCCTTGGTCATCTATATACCATAAACCCTGCCTCCTTGATTCAGCTGTGTGCGATAAATCCACCTCCATGTTCAGTTGTATATAATAAACTTGCTGTGCTTCTGGGTGCTGATGCTTCTCCATCAGCGAGCCCAATCCACCTTGATTCAAGTTTTTCTTTTTGTGTTGTATCTGTCCTTTCTTCATTCCCTCGTCTTTTCCAGTCAGGTCAAGTACCTGGAGCCATGCAAGGATTCAGCAATAAATGAAATCAAAACATTAGTTCATAGGAAAGATATGTTTTAGAAGATGCTGCTAAATGATTTTCCAAGGGGATTGTGCCTATTTAAATTCAGAGTGATGTGAACGTCAGTATGAAAGTTCCTCAGAACACTACTGTATGATCCAGCTTTCCCACTACTGGGTATACCTGAAGGAACCTAAGTCAGCATACCATAGAGATGTCTACAGGCTCATGCTTATTGTGGCTCTATTCACAATAGCAAAGATCTAGAGTCAGCCTAGATGACCATCAATAGATGAATGAATAAGGAAAATGTGATACACACAAAGTGAAATTTTACTTCACCATTAAGAATGAATTGTGTCATTTACAGGAAAATAAACAGAACTGGAGATCATGATGTAAAGCAATGCAAGCCAAACTGAGAAAGATGTCACATTTTCTCTCAATACAGAATTTATATTTAAAAAGAAAACAATATATAAGATATGAAAATCGAAGAGGACTAATTAGCAAAGGAAGGGGAAACTAATATCACATGATGTCTTTCATATGGGACCTAACTTTAAGAATAGACATAAAAGACATGAACACGGAGCGGGACTATTTGTGGGCCGAAGAGAGTAATGGAGAAATAAGTACAAGCAACGTGCACGGGTAGATATGTTTGATCATATAATGAAGCTCATTACTTTGTATACTAATTTTTAAAATCAATTTAAAATGTTTCCTGTTGAGAAGGGAATTTCTCCTGTCTTTGCCCAACACTGTAGTGTCATTCTGCTTTATTTTAGCTATTTTGAATATGTGGTACTGTCTTTTTCTATTTACTGATCATTTGCATGGTCTCTTTTATTAAAGCTTATCTTATTTATAGACCTTATTTTGTGTCTTTTGATTTGTAGGCATTCTCTGTATTCTGAATATGAATCTTTACTGAATATGTTTATTACAAACAAAACTTCAATCTGTATCCTATCTAGCTCTTCTTTGTATGGAGTTTTGAGGAATAGATATTTTTAACTTTAGCAAAAGCCTGTCTGTTATTTTCCTTTTTTGTGGCTTGTACCTTCTATCTTTTGAAAGGAATTTTTACCTCTCCCAAGGTTACAAAGACATCGGGACAGTGAACTAGTCTTAACTAATTAGATGATGTGGAATTTCAGTAGTTCATATACCCAAAAGATGGTAATGCACAGAATTGTACTATTTTCTCCTATAACTTTTTACGTTTTGGGCATTAGCTATGAACAGGTGGATAATAGCACTAAATCAAAAGTGTATTAGCTGTGAAGATATCATTAGTATGGGCTAGGTTATTACTAATCATAATAAACAACCACAAAATTTCAGACACTTCCCCTCCTCTCTTTGCTCTTAGTCCAGAGTCAACAGGGAGCTGTGCTGTTTTGATCATGTAAGCCACCATGAAATACACTTTCATGATCATTGTATATTAGGAGGGTGGCAGCATGGCAAATCACTTAAGGACTTAAAGAGTTTCTGCCCACAGGCATCATATGTCATTCACATTCATCCACTATATGAGTTTCATGGGCCTTTCCATATCTCAGACGCAGTGAGGAAATGCAGCCCTACTATGTTCCTGGAAGGAGAACTAAACATGTGAACAGCTGCGACTCTCACAGTAAACATGGATAAGTTGTTTACCTCTCTGAGGCTCAGTTTGTTCATTACAAAATAGGAGCTGAAATACTTCCTAAACTGCTGTGGAACTTGGTACTTTGAATAAATTTTGGGGGCTAGAGGGTTGGCTCAATAATTAAAAGCAGAGGACCTGGGTTTGTGGTTGAAATTTTAATATTTTTTTAAAATTATTTTAGCTTTAATCATGTGTGTATCTGTGTGAGTGTATGTCACAGTAGGGGTTCCCTGCAGAGGTCAGAGGGGTCAAATATCCTGCAGATGGAGCCAAACTCAGTCCTCTGGAAGAGCAGTGCTCTGTTGTATCAAATCCAGAGTCAACAGGGACACCCACTCGTGTCCCCACCCTCGACTTTCCTTGTCTGGTGAAGCAGCCATAGCTGGTCTCAAGGGGGAACTGTCTGGGTGGAATGGGTCTTACTGCACATCTGTCCTGTCTTTGCTTGGAGCTGGTGAGCTGATGAGCACAGGAACTGGGGAACAACCGTCAGTGGGGCATTCTCTTTATTGCAGGAGTCGTGGTGTATTTATAGGGTGCAGGCAGGGGAGGGTCATTGGTATCCAGGGATGGGATCCGTTGGTTAAGGCAAGGATACTGGAGTAGCCTCATCTGCATGTAGAGCTCAAGTCTAAGCGTCAAGGTCCTGCAAGGGCACCTTGTCAGTAAATGGGCATTCCTAGGCTTCCAGCTACAGTGCAGGTAAGTACCAATCAAGCCACATTCCTTTGCTAATGACCTTCTGTGAAGCGGGCAGTATTTAATATTTAGCTGAGTTCTGGCCAGAGCTAAAAGTGGGGAGCAACTGAACTCCTACCGCTCTCAGGATGAGAAAATCCGAGATTTAAGGCCTGCTTCGACTCACTCTTAGCGCTAGGACAGCCCCACAGTAGTCTTAACTGGTAGGTCATCTTTCTAACCCTATATTGAATCTTTAATATATTCCTCTTGTTTGTAAAATGGCTTCTAGTTCATGTCAGTAAATTGGTTGAACTATTTTACAGTGTTCTATATGTACTGACATCTAAACAAATTTAGAATTTATTTAATCCTTCATTAACAGATAAGAAACTTGGTCTAGACTGGTTTATTGATCCCACAAGCTACAACTACTTAGCCTTAACTAAATCAGATTTCCTGACTCAGTTCAGAATTCTTGCTACTGCCTCGAGCTGTCTCCCTCTATAGTGGATGTTACACATGATTGTTTACTAAAAATTCAAGATGCTTCTTTTTTCCCCAAATTTTTAATGAGTTTGTTATTGAAAGCAGTTAGGCATCTTCTATCAATGTTCACATTGCTTCATCTTGATTGTAGTTTACCAGTTTTCTCTTTCAAATATTCTAATGTTATTAAGCATAAAAGCCAAATTAGATAGCTGGGAAGCCTTTGTGGCAAAAATAAATGACTCCAGAAAGATATGACTATGTAAAATCATTGTAATAATGAAAGAATACCAAAATCTTTTTCATAAGGCAATTTGGAATCAAATTTCTGAAGGCAGTGAGATGAAAATGAATCTAGAAATGAGTCAAATATATTTAAGATTTACCATAAGATATAGTAGTAGCAGGAAGGAAAATAACTTATTTATAAAAAGCATATATTACATTTTAGTGGCCAGGCCTGGTGATACACACCTTTAATCTCAGCACTCAGGAGGCAGAGGCAGGCAAATTTCTGAGTTCGGGACCAGCCTGGTCTGACTATAAGTGAGTTCCAGGACAGCTACACAGAGAAACCCTGTCTTGAAAAACAAACAAACAAAAAAAAAGCTTATTACATTCTAAAAATTTTTTAAATTTTATTTTATTTTATATGTATGAGTGGTTTGCTTGCATCTATGTATGTGTACCATGTGTGTGCCTGGGCCTATGGAAACTAGGAAAGGGTGTTGGATCCTCCTAAATCAGAGTTACAGATGGTTATCAGCCAGGATATGTATGCTAGAATCAAACCCAGGTCTTCTGCAAGAACAACAGATGCTCTAAACCAGAGCCATCTCTCTAGCTCCATTATTGCCTTTTCTGCCACTGAAATATGAAAGTATATTTATCAAATCAGCTGTATTAGAATTTTCAAAATTAAAGTTTTTAATGAAATGTGAAAACTTCTTGCCATGGTCTGTTTTCCACAATTAAATGGGGTTTTGTAATAATTTCAGTATATTTTCATGTAATTTTATTGGCAGACATAATAGCTTATAAATTGAGTTATAACAAGAGAAATTCCTTGTTCTGTCATTAGATAATGAAGAAGGAATAAAAAAGATCGCAATATTCCCCCTCCCTCTTCAAAATTTGTTAGTTTTCCACCAGGAAGGTGAACTTCACCTGTTTCTTGACATTAACTTCTATAAAACTGAGTGCAAACTTTTTAATATAAATGTAAAACTTAACTGTTTTTTTTTTTTTTTTTTGAGTGCAGAACTTTTATAAACTGAGCTCATACTTTCCCTTCTGGACACACCTACTTTTCTCTGCCTTGTAGGCCTAGTTCTAGAGAGGATGATAGACAAACTAGAAATATATCATTAAGACTTCTTTGGCAATAACCTAGAAACTCCAACATAGATGTCTTTTTCTGGAAGCAGGCATTCAGAGTTTCTGAATAAAGGGACTTTTAGGGGCCATAGAGATGGCTCAGCATATAAGAGCGCATGGCCCTCAAGCCTCACAACTTGAGTTCAGTCCCAGAACCCACAAGTAGGTGGAGAGAACCAGTTCCACAGAATTGCCCTCTGACCTCCACAATGTACCATGGCATGTGTATGTTTGCGTATAGGTGTGTTCATGTAGTGTATGTGCATGTTATGTGTGGATGCCTTTGAGGGCCAGAAGAGGGCATCGGAGTTCCTGGAGCTGGAGTTAAAGGTAGCTGTGAGCCTCCTGGCGTAGGAGATGGGAACAAAACTCAGGTCTTCTGGGAAAGCAGCTGGTGCTTTTAGTTTCTGAGTCATCTTCCTGCACAATAAATAAAATTTAAAAGGAGGAATTTTAGTTGTATGTATATTCTTGTAATGTGGTTTGGTTTGATTTGATGAAGCAAGGACTTGATATGTAGCTTGGGGTGACCTGAAAGTATATGTAGCTTGGAGTAACCTGAAACTAAATCTTCCTGCCTCTACTTCCTATGTGTGTTCATATTTTTTAAATGTATTTTGATGTGAGTATGAAGTTAAAATTTACTTAAAAAGAAAAAAAAACTAATTTTTAGCTGGGGATTTAGCTCAGTTAGTAGAATGTTTGCCTAGCATGCATGAAACCCTGGCTCTGAACCCCAACACTATATAAACTACTCATGGTGTATACACTTGTAATGTGAAATATTAATGCACATTAATCAACTTCAGGTATATCATAATTTTCAAAATATTACAAGCAAATGCCAAATTCATTGTCGTGGCCTGGTTTTCCATAATTAGCTGATTTTTTTTTAACCTCTAAACTTTGAATTTTGGTATTTTCCAAGGCTACAGTATCCTCGATCTCCATTTCTCCCTGGCAGTGTTGGGCATCCATGTGAGGAAACTAGTAGTGGTTACACCACCTGTGGGGTGGCACGGGAGTGGGGAGAGTACAGTGATACGAAGCCATCGTGTTCACTAGTCAATGTACTGGCTGCATTTTTTTCTTTTAGAAAACATTGTTTTTTCCTTTTTTTTCATCGTTTGGGAATTTCATATGTATATGTTGATCAAATACACACACATGGTTTTGTTGTTATTTTTACAGGATAATTTCAATATATTTTCACTAGGAAGGTCTTCGAAGGCAAGAGGCTCAGAAGTTCAAGATCATACTGACTACATAGTTGAAGACTAGACTGAAGCATTACATGTGACCCTACCTCAATAAAAATAAATTAAATCAATAAATCAGCAAAAATAAATAAATAAACAACAAATAGGTGGGATCTCCAATTGTGGTGGTCCTCTCACCTTTCAGTTTGTTAAGGTTCCGTCCTGTAGCCCAGGTTGGCCTTGTGCTCACAGCAATCATTCTGCTTTTGCCTCCTGTATGATAGGATTATAGACATCAGCCAACATACCTGACTTTCCACTTTCACTAAAATAACATAACAGCGTTTCTGAAAACTGGAACATTAAAGACTGAAAATTTATTATTCATAATTCTTCCACCTTCTAATTTATCTTGTTTGGAACATTTTGGTGTTCCAATCTTTTTTCTTATGTATCCTTATACTTCCTCACAAATATTTCATTGACGGCTCTAGCAGTTAAAAAGTAGCTTTTGCATTCTTTTTTGCAGAACATGTAAAACATTTCGTTCTCACAACATCCTTTTAAGAAAAATAGCCCATTTTACATATGGGGGTATGGGAAGCAGATAGTCCTCTGAAAAGCCTCTGTGTGGTTACCACAGTAGATTTCAGTTCGTGGCAGAAGGATGTGCTAACACAAGCAAATGGAGGTGTTTAATGTAGAAAGAAGAGCTAAACCATTCTACTGCCTCCGGTCCTCTGGAGTAATAGACAATTCCAAAAACACATGTTCTGTCAGATTTTAGTAAATATAGAAAATATGAAGTATCTTAGCGTGATCAAAATAGTCTTGTTATTATTTTGTTAGAATTAAAGCTAATATGGCTTTAATCTTTTTCACCTAAAATCCATAACTTATAAGCCAGAGAGGTTCCATCCATACGAAAAGTAAGGCCTCAGGCAGGCAGATAAACTTGGGAACTGATCTCAAAGAGCTTTCAATACATGGGATTTGGATCTTGTAGCTATTTAGTAACTTGTCTTCTTTAGAATTTAGAAGCAAATATCGCAAAAATAATTGAGGGCATTTATATCTGTTTAAGCTACTAAGCACATTGCACTTGTACCTGTTTTTGAAGAAAACCTTTTTATTGTAGTGGTACTGGAGACAGTACTGTTGCCTCGTTGTTGCTAAGGGTTGTTTTGCTTTGGATTGCTTTGGTTTTTTGCTTTATCTTTTGGCTGAGGTTATCTATTATGCAGTGTCCTCTGGAGTGTTTTTTTAGGTTGTTGTTTTGTTTTGTTACAGTGTTTTGTGTATCCCAGGCTGGCTCAAACTCACTTGGTAGCCAAGAATGACCTTGAACTTCTGCTCCTCGTGTAGCTACTTTCTAAATGTTGGAATTACAAGCGTAAGAAACCTTGTCCTTTTTATGAAGGGCTGGAGATTGAGCCAAGGGGTTCATGCATGCTGGACAACTCTGCCAACTGAACTGTATCCCCAGCCCCTGCACTGGCTTTTGAAAGTGTTAAAGATTTAGAATTTCCTACGATAAATGAAACATTTCCCACCTCTTCTTTTCAGTTGTTTCCCAGCTGCAGAACTGAGATGGCGAAAGTGGATAAGATAGAAGTTAGAGAATACTCCTTGCACCTGCCAGCACCTTTGCCCTAGAACTGTTGGCTAACTTTTTTTTGTTGGGATCTATGTTGCTTTTGCTTTCTTGTATGTTGCCTTCCTAAGACCCCAGCTTTGAGCCATATTGTTTTAGTGCTATCTACCTTAGCATGAGACTGGATTTATCAATAGTTAAGTGTTCCGTGCTAACTGTTCCTCGTCAGGTGGTTGCTCAGCTGTTGTCTGTATCCTTCGGCTCTCCAGTTAGTTCATCTGTAAACGTGCTGTGATAATTAGAGCTCACTTTAGCTGTTTACTGTAGTCACTGAACTTATCTGTATCTCTGTATCTCATCCCTGTTATACTCACATATTAAATATATACTTTTACACACGTCAGCCGCTACCACCTTTCCACATACGGTTCACCTGTCTCTAAATTATGAACCATAACTTTAGAAATCTCGTCATGTTCCATCTTGATAATTATAAATGTCCCCTCCAGTTTTAAATGGAGTCTCATTATATAGCCCAGGCTGGCCTCAAACTTACTATGTAGTTCATCCTCCTGCCTCTACCTCCTAAAGGCTAGATGTGTGTTCCAGATGTGTGCCACCATGCTCAACTTTAAATTCCCTGATTCTGATAAACTTAAGAACTATCAAGAAGAGGTGCTGGAGAGATGATTCAGAGGTTAGGAACACTGGCTGCTCTTCTAGAGGACCCAGATTTGATTCCCAGCATTTACATGACAGTTCAAACATCTGTAACTCCAGTTCCAGGGGATCCTCCTCTGCTGGCCTCTGCTAGCACTGCAAACATGTGGTACACATAAGCAGGCAAAACACCCAGGCATATAAAATACAAACAAATCTTTAAAAAAGGAAAAAAAAATAATTCCAAAGAAGAAAGTGAAAAATATACATACCTTCACCAAATAAGAGTGTTGAATTTTTGTGCTTTGTGTAATTAAGAGGAGGTGTTTTTTTCCTTAATATAAAATCAAATGTTCTAAAATGCCATACACAGATATTTAATAATATGTGGCTCAATATTAGAACACAGTATTTACCTAACATTGCGGAGGCCCTGGATTTAATTTAACTTCTACCAGAGAGAGAGAGAAAGTTGGGGGAGGGGAGGCAGAGAAAAGTAGGTAGGGGTATGTGTGTGTGTGTGTGTGTGTGTGTGTGTGTATAAGAGAGGGAGAGAGAGAATCTCCCATAGGGAATATGGCTATGCCAACTTTCCTTTTCTCTTTTCTTTCCTTTTATCTTCCTCTTTCTGGGGGTTGTTTGTTTAGTTGGTTGGTTTTGGGTTGTTTTGTTTTGTTTGAAACAGTGTCTCTTGTAATCCTGCAGGCTTTGAACTCAGTGTGTACAGTCAAGGGTGACCTGCCTACCTCTGTCTCTACCTCCCAAATGCTGAGATTACACTCATGTGCCAGTATGGTCAGTGTCTGTAGGGTTAAATACAAGACTAGCACTTCCTTCCTGCATGCTAAGTAAGCACTTCTCAGCTGGGTTACATCCCCTGCCTTCACACCCACCTTTTTACTGCTACCCTATACCAGGAAATGAGGAAGTTATTCCACACTGAGGAAGTGATGTCAAGTTTTATTGGATTACTTTAACTTAGTTCTGAGTTGGTCTTGGGCATTTACCTCCTTGTTTACCACTAATAGAAACATTGCTCAGATAGGCTGTGTAGGAAGGGCAGTTTGAGACCAGCAGACACCATAAAGCAACCAAACAAATGGACTGCTGTAACCTCCAAAGACAATACCCTGTTGTACAATGACAAGTTTTGCTTTAGCAGAAGAAAGTGGTGCTTTTATTTGCCCTGTTATCACAGTGCCTTACATAAAGCTGATACAAAATACTGCTTCTTTCCTTTTGTGGGAATTTTTTCTTCCAATACATTTTGTGTCTTAATAGCAACAGGGTTTCATTGAGGGTTGGGGGATGATGTTCATGTACAGCAGCAGTTCTCAGCCTGTGGGCTACAACCCTTTTGGGGGTTGAACAGCCATTTTACAAGGGGCGGGGTCACCTAAAGCCATCTGCATATCAGATTACAGTTACGATTACATTACAATTTATAACAGTAGCAAAATTACATTTATCAAGTAGCAGCAAAAATAATTTTATGATTGGGGTCACTACCACATGAGAAACTATTAAAGGGTCTCGGTATTACAATGGTGAGAACCACTGATGTACTGAAATCTACCTGTCTAGAAAGAAACTGAGAGTGTGGGTTTTCTTTTGATTATCTAGTACCTTTATGTTTGTTTTGGTTTTTTTTAATATTTGGCTCCTAAGTTGGCAAAATTTGTTACTTCATAAATATCATAAACAAGATGGCAGATGTATGTTTGTTTCTAACTCCAGCCTCTTTTCCTTTCTTGGTTTGAAGAACATCTCTAGCCCAAGAGAGATAGCATACTATAAAATGATATAAAGTAGAGCTGCCCAATATTGACAGCAAACACAATCTTGATCCCATAGTGAGTAGAAGCAGCACAGGCTTGTTGAAATACCCTGTATGAGCTTGTATGAGCTCATGTATGAGCTACAGACACTGTAGTAGATGGAGACTGAGTTGTTTCTTTTGTGGCAATATTTTTTAAAGAAAGAAAAAACCCTTTATCTACCTTCAAAAAATTACAAGTAGTATATTTTCAGTACAACTTTATTATTAATCAGGTCTACAGACCACAGTTAATGTATATACAGGTCACAATTTGTAGATTTTATTCTTAATTGTTTTGGGTTTGTTACAAACTTAAAAGCTGGCTCTACCTTCACAATATATCAAGAATCTAATTACTTCATGCCTAGCTTACTATTTCCTTCTAAGCCTCCATCACCTTTCTGGATCCTTACAGAAGCTTCTTACATGGTCTCTTACCCTTCTCCTTTCCACCTGCCCACAGCCAGAGTGATCCCATAAAATATTAGATCTCATGCCTTACTTACATCTAGTAGCTTCCTTTCTCAGGACAAAAGCCAAAACCCCTAATATATATAACCTTCAAAGCTTGGTGGGTGCTATGGTTAACTCTCAAACCACTACTTTTGCCACTGGCTCAGTCCAGCCTGGATTGCCACTTTCATCAGCCACACTGAGCATGATCCTTTGCACTAGTTGTCCATCTGTTTAGCCTGCTTTTTCTTCACATACACACACACAGTTTCCCCTCTCTATTTTAACTACCCCACCAACACCAAAGAAAAGCTCAACTGAAGGTTTCTTAGCTTCTGTATATAAAATACCCACTTCCCTTGAGCCCTTTCTAAACTTTATCACTGCTGCCTTTTATTAAGTGTTTATCACTATGTAGCATCATTCATTTTACTTCAGTAGTTTTGGTCTACCTGTCCCAGTGTACTATGAATTCCAAGAGGGTAGGCATTTCTGCTTGTTATAGTCATTGTATCATATCCCCAGTGCATAGAAATGCCTAGAATGGTATTAGTTAAATGGATAAATAAATGAATGATTTGGTTTCCCTTCAATCTTGTTCTTAGGCTAGACTTTGATCATTTTTTTTAAATCAGTAATGGTCATAGGAGCCTGAGCTGAAATTCTAGAAATAACCCTATTTTCTGCCTCTTCTACTCAGCCGCCAGCCAGATACTTCCTTATGTCTCATCTTTAGCAAGATCTCACTGTGTAACTCAGGCTGCCCTGAACTACAGCCTCCACTTCCCAATTTCTGGGATTAAAAGCATGTGCCACACCACACCTGTCTGGTGTTTTTGTTTGTTTATTTTGCTTTAATGTTTATGGGGTTTTGCCTGTATGTATGCCTGTTCGCCTCATGTGTTTGCCCGGTGCCCACAGAGGACATCAGATCCCCTGGGACTAGAGTTATAGATAATTGTGAGCTGCTTGCTGTATGAGTGCTGAGAATCCTGCCTGGGTCCTCTGCAAGACAGGCGTTCTTAACCACAGAGCCAGCGCTCTGAGCCATTTCTCCAGCCCTCTTGTTTGTTTTTTATTTTAGGTTTGTTTTATTTTGAGACAAGTCCTAAAATTTGTGATCCTCTTGTCTCCACCTCTCAAGTGCTGGGATCAGCAGCATGTCCACCACACCTAACTATGCCATCTCACTCTTTCTCCATTCTTTTTCTTTTCTCTCAATCTTTCTCTCTCTCTCTCTCTCTCTCTCTCTCTCTCTCTCTCTCAACTCTGGGCCTTTGATATGCTAGGCAAGCCCTCCACTACTGAGGTCCACGGCCAGCTATGATGCCCAGCTCCCAGATCATTATTTCAGCATTTTGTATGCTGATTGTCTCCTACCCCGCTCTCCCAGATTGCCTGTTTCTCTTTTCTTCTCATCCCTATATAAAGCCCTACAGTGAAAAAGTTCTTTACTGAATTTCATTTAACTGAACCCCAGTTAACTGCCAAGTAGGATTAGAAGTGTTCTCTTTCCCACTGTAAAGCATACTGATTAATGCCTACAGTCTACTGAATGTTCTTAGCTAAATATTCACAGCTGGTAGGTGATGCTCTAGCAAATCTTTCTTCTTTCACTTCCTCCACTTGTGTGCATAGCGAAGTCAGTTGTACTTATGCTCAAACTTGGTTTTCTGCCAAAAAATACATAAATTATATAATTATCAAATATATAATACAGTATTTTTAAACAGACAATATTTTTTTAAAGCATCTTTAGGCCCACAGGAAAATGAGGTAGGAGGATTCTGTGTACTCACTATCCCCACACATCCATAGCTGATCCCACTGTCAGCATCCTGCCCAGAATGGTACACTTGTTGTAATCAGTATCAAATTAGCACATCACCATAATTCACATCAAGGTTCACTTTTGGTGGTATACATTCCATGGGCTTTGACAGATGTATAATGATATCTGTTCTCCACTGTACTACCCTACAGAGCAGTTTCAGTTCATCTTTCCCATACCAAATCCTGACAACTAGCTATTTTTACTCCATAAAATACAAATAGGGAAGCTCATGCAGTATATATGTATGTAGCCTTTTCATATTGATGTCTTTTACTTAGCAATATATATTATTTCCTCCAGGCCTTGCTATGGCTTGGTAGCTCATTCTTTATATTATTGAATAATAAGCTATTGTCTGCATATGCCACACTTTATTTACCAACCAAAGGACATTTTGATTATATTCAGGTTTGGCAAATATGAATAAAGCTACCGTAAATGCCCATGTCTAACAGGTTTTGTATGGACGTAGTTTTTAATTCATTTAGCCAAATACCAAAGATCATAAATGCAAGATCATATAATATAGTAAGAGTATACTTACTTTTGAAAGAAACTTAAATTTCTTCCACAGAGTGTGCCATTTTGCATCCCATCCACAATGGAGGAGATTACTATTGCTCCAGGTCCTTGATAGCATTTAGTTAGTCGGTATTTTGGATTTTGGCCATCTAAGAGATGTATAATAGTTTGCAGTTACTTAATGACATATGATGTTGAACATCGTATATACTTATCTAACATCTGTCTATCTTCTTCACTAAGGGTTTAGATTTGAGTCCATTTTTAAGTTGTTCTTTTATTAGATGTGTTTTTTGCAAGTATTTCTCCCAATTTATAAGTACTTTTCATTTCTTTGACATTTTCTTTTGCAGAGCAAAAGTTTTTAATCTGAAATTAGTTTCTCCTACTTCCTTTTGATTGCTGTTAGCATGGTGTATCTTTCTCTACCCCTTTACTTGTATGTGTCTTTACATTTAAAGTGTTTTTCTTTGCAAGTGATAAATGGTTGAGTTTTTTCCCTTTTTTATTTTATTTGTTATTGTTTTGTAGGAGGGGCAAGGAGGTGTAAATGTGGGCACATGTGGCCGCATTGTTTGAGCCATGCTGCGTACTCCAAGTCAGCTGGCCAGTAAGCTTCCAAGGGGTTCTCCTGTCTCTGTCTCCCATCTTTGTGTGGGAGTACTGGGTCGGGCTTTCTGTGAGTTCTGGAGCTCTAACAGACTATCAGGGCTTACACAACAAGGGCTTTTGCCCATCTGGTGCACGTGTTCCATGACGTGCATGTGGAGGTTAGAGAACAACTTCCAGAGATTGCTTCTTTCTTTCAGCATGGGTTCTAGGGATCCAACTCAAGTCATCGGAGTTGTTTGGCAAGCACTATTAACCACTGGGCCTCTCCCTGGTCCAAGGAACATTTTTAAAACCACCCAATTTCCTTTTTTATGACCCTATATTAACCAATGCCACATTCCTCCTGCTGTTTTGTGTGATGTGTGTGCATGTTTGCATGTGTGTACAAGTGCACATGCACATTTTGTATGCATGCATGTGGAAGCCTGAAGTTGACTTTAAGTGACTTGCTTTTTTTGTGTTTGTTTGAGACAAGGTCTCTATTGAATCCATATCTCGCTGATTTAGCTAGTCTTAGCTAGCCAGTTTGCCCCAGGAAATCTCCGTCTCATCCTACCAAGTGCTGGTATTACAGGCAGCTGCCACATCTGCCAGCTTTTTACACAGATCCTCACTCTTGGTAGAGAAAGTACTATATCCACTGAGCCAAACCATGTTTTCACTATGACTTGGTTTCCCACCTTACTACACAGAGAATGTATATATTGGTCAGTTAATATGATTGATATAATTTTGTTATAATTTTATATTAGTTATTAAAATATCTTTGTTGCTGTTTTTTGTTTTTCAAACAGGTTTCTCTGTGTAGCTTGGCTGTCCTGGAACTCACTCTGTAGACTAGGCTGGCTTCAAACTTAGTGATTTACCCAGCCTCAAGAGTGCTGGGATTAAATGTGTGCAGCACCACGGCCCAGAGTTAAAATATCTTCTTATATTTTATTAGCTCTTGGCTAAGTGAGCGGTTAATGTTATAGGGAATTTGGGGGCTTCCAAAGCAAAAATGCAGACTCAATTCAAAGCATAAGCCTCAAAATAATAGGATATTTTAGGTCTACAGCCTGAAGACTTGGGTAGGTCCCTCTGCCAGGAAGGATCTTGCATGATATTTATGTAAACTTCAGCAAAGAAGTAAACTGATGTATTTGCTTTGCCTTTGTACACATTTCTTTCTTCTTCCAGAGTAGTATTCATTAAATTTTTTAAATGCCTTGTATGGGATTTTTAAGTTCACTGTGACCTCTGTACTGGTACTTTATCAGGCACAGATGCTACATTTGAAGGGCTTTTGGCATTCAGTGGCTTGGTAGCCATGATTCAGTTTGAATCACCCCCTCATGGACCAGATGAAAGCTCATTCTCATGGGATCTGAGCCATATTCCTGAGAATCATTTTATTTCCAACTTACTGAACTACTTAGAGGCCTCTGGGTTTCACTGGACTTCTCTTCATTTCCTTCTTTTGTTGATCTTGGCCCCTTTATCTTCCACCCACTTTATTACTCATTTCTTAGGGGCCTGACTGCTCAGTAACACTGAGAAAATGTATCTAAAGCCATATGGGTTGAGTAATACAAACTTAAGAGGGACGGGAGGGGGGGCGGAATGTGTGTTCTCTGAACTTCCTTTGTTTATGTGATCTGTTTATATGTTGTTAAGGTTGTCTTAGCCAGCTGTCTCCCTACATTTCAAAAAATGACTAAAGATATCTGGGGAACTCTCTTTAATGGCCATGTTGACACAGTGAATGAAAAAACACTTCATTTGTTCCCTATCATACCTCTCCTTTTGAGATATGGGAGCAATGCCAAGAGCTTCAGATGCCCAATTTTGAGGTTCTTAAAAAGCCAGTGACTTCTAGGGACACTTTTAGAAATAAATCAACCGAGTTCTTTTTAGGCTGGAGGCTATATGCTCTTTCTTCAGAACAGTTAGCGTAGTAGTTTGCCTACTGTGGTGGTTCAGCAAGGAAGACTCAGAGTCATTTTCATAGACTCTAACCCTGTCAGACCTCAGCAGAGGGAGCCACCATCATGGCATGCGCCATTCTCAACAGTGGAACATCTGAGCTCGGGTATTTTTATTAATTCAGAACTCCTCATGTGCAGATCATAAGCGATCAAACGTCCCCCACAGAAATCCAACACCTGCATACAATACAAAACTCCAGGACCTAGAGAGCCCCTCAACCAACAGTGCACAAATTATTTTAAACACACCTAAAAATAAACTTCTACAAGTTAGTGGTATCTGTGGTATCTACCAAACTCTTTTGGTAGGGACGGAACTGGTAAAATGAACATTAGCACTAGTGTTAGTAACCCTGAAAGCCCATGAGTTCCTGTGGTCTTATATAATATGAATTCAAATTTAAGCGCATTTGATTCCGGATCATTCTAGGAAACAAGTGGAATTCTATAGTATTTTTAGAGCCATTCCACTGTAAGTACCTTGTCTTGAAGCTGACAGTGGTGTGAATGCCTTACTCTGCCCTCCAGGCTCTCTATGCCGTGATTCATAAGATAAACACAGAGAGGCTTTTTTGTTACATTCATCTATTTACGGATCTTGGTCTGCTAAGAAATAAATTGAGAAGTGAAATTAAGTAAAAACAAGAAATAAAGCGTGAGTTTTAGTGTTTGGGGAGTAAACCACTCCATTGAACGTTGAGATTGCGGGTCCGTGTCACCTGCAGTTTCTTCCTATTTCCCCCTGAGCAGGATGGACACTGGCTCACCATGGCTGCTGTGCTCGCCTGTAATCGCCCCTCACTAGAGCCCCTTAGCAGCAGCACTGAGAGGACTGCCAAGGGCCTCCTCAGTGAATTCGCATCATTTGCTTCTCAGTTCACCCGCTGATTGAGGCCTTCTCTCTTGAGTGCTTTGCAGTTCCACTTAAGTGGCTGATGTTTGGGGTCACTATTGAATGTTTTGTGTGAATATCACTTTCATGATGAATTGGCTGCTGCTGCTTTTAGCTGTATGGGGTGAAGCCCTGGTGGTAAAGCGAAAGGGAAAAATTCTCCTCTATAGAGATATGCTAAATGAAATTACTCTCTTTGTCACTTTGTCCTTTTATCCTTGCAGTCCGATAACCTCAGGTTCCTGTGATTTATTTGTTTTCTTCAATTAAGCTGAGCTGTTTCCTGTACCCAGGTGCATGCTATTTGTGCTGTGGGTTATGACAGTGAAATGGTACACGTTTCTGACCTGGAAGTGTGGTTACTTTGACTCAGAACCACATCGGTATGCCTTCCATCCTCTACTTCCTTTGCACTGTTTCCTCTTTGAAGGGCTCTGCTTGTCACCATTTAATCCAAGCATGATTCATGGGGAACTAAAAGCTGGTAATGTTGTAACAATACTGCATATAGTAATACTCAAAACACTTGCTGTCTTAGCCTTTCTGTTTATGAAGTGCTTTCAGCTTAATCCCTCTCAGTAAGTCTGTAAGGTAAGTCAGCAATTTTGTCTTGTGTCTATGATGGTGAAATTTCAGCTTAAAATGGTTGGTTAAATATCTTGCTCAAGGTTGCAATGCTTCTGGTTACTCCACCTAAAAATCTCTACAGGAAATGGATACTTTTGAAGGGCTGGGGAGATGGCACAGTGGGTAAAAACATGTTCTGCACAGGCTTCACAGTGAACCCACAGTGGAAGGAGAGCCTCTGACCTCTACTACAAACATGGCACACATACACACACCTGCAAAACTCATTCATGTCATGCACACACAATAACAAATTAAAGTTGTTCACTTTCTTAACACTTTTGAGGATAAATAAAAGGTTTTCCAAAGCATATCCTGACTGTTAAAACTGGACTTGTTTTCATTTGTGTGTAGGTATAGTGTATGGATGTGCGGTGTAGACACATGCATGTGTATGCACACCCATGCGTGCATGCAGAGGCCAGAGAATACTATCAGGTGTCCTATTGTATCACTTTCCACCATATTCTCTTAAGACAGGGCTTCTCACTGAACCTGGAGCTCACTATTTCAGCTAGTCTGGCCAGCCAGTAAGCCACGTGACTCTGCCCCACTCTCCGAGCACTGGGTTCATAGCACACTGCAGGGCCATACCTAGCTTTGTATGTGAGTGCTGAGGGTTAAACTGAGGTTAAGCTGAGGGTACCTGCATGTTGTTTTCTCTTTCTCGATTCCTTTCCTAGTGTATGACTGAGCCATAGACCGCCTGCTCAGCCCCCACCCAGGAAGGAAAGCGCAGGGTGTGGGTCAAGCAGGATGTGGGTCCCAGATCAGAGGACTAAGAGTCGATGAGGGTAAATAAGACTCTTGGGAGACTCTCAGAGGAGCATCTCTCTCATTTATTAAAGCGAGGGTGGTTAAATTTATAGGGTACCGACAGGGGAGGGTCTTCAGTACCCAGGGTTGGGATCCATTGGTTAAGACAAGGATATTGGAGTAGCCCCATTTGCATGTGGAGCTGAAGTCCAAGTGTCAAGGTCTTGTAAGGGCACCTTATGCATAATGTGTGGTCCCACAGGGGAAAAAAGGAAGACACCTTAATCAGTAAATGGACTCATCCCTATGCTTCCAGCTACAGCGCAGATAAGCACCAACCAAGCCACATTTCTTTGCTAATGACCTTCTGTGTAGCAGGCAATATTTAATATTTAGCTAGGTTCTGCCAGGGCTAAAGTGAGGAGCAGCCAAACGCCTGGGGGCAATGAGGGGTTCAGAAGCCAGCTTCAACACACTCTTAGTTCTTGGACAGCCCCACACCTGCACAGCTGCCACTCTTACTTACCCACTAAGTCATTCCCATAGCCCCCAACTTGTTTTTAGTCTGGTTAGTTGATAAAGATCACTGTTAACCACAGAGTTTAAACTGATGTGTCCAAGTCAGGAAAACAAACATTTAGGTCAGTTTCTATTCTGTACCAATGTAATAAACCTAAGGAAGGCAGGACCTTAAATTAGTGAAACTTGAACCAGAAGTAATTAAGCCATTAATTTTTTGTATGTGATTATCTCTTTCTTCCAGGGAGATGGAAAGCTTGATGACTAGTTCTACCCTGCCGCCCCTCTTTGCAGATGAAGACGGCTCCAAGGAGAGTAATGATCTGACTGCAGCTGGGTAAGCAGATGCTTGGGACATTGGACTTTTGCAGAGGCTCCAGAACACAGCTTCTGACAGAGTCTGAGGTGCTTACGAGGCAGTTTTATCTCGTAGGAGTAGAAGGTGCATTTGTTGGGCTTTTCAAAGAGAGCTGCTGTAAACCGCTTTGTAATGCACCTTCAACTGTCTGCTGCTTCTCTGTTTCCCATAAGCTGGCACAGCAGCCCGTGGGCCTAGTGAAGAAAATGCCTGTCCCAAGGTGGTGAAGGGGGTGTGTGCACTGTAAAATCAAATGCATTTTCTCTTTAAGCTGCCAGTTTTGTTTTGTTTTTCTCAAAGATCAGGCTTGTGTGTATGTGTGCATGTGTGTGAACAGGTGGAGGTGGGTACACTAGTTTTGGAACTAAGGGGTTAGACAACAAGTCCCAGTGATCTCACTGTTTCCTTCCTTCAGTGCTGGGGTTACAGGAATATACAGGCTAGTTCCAGCATTTGCATGAGTGCTGGGATCTGAACTCAGGTCCTAAGTACTCTTAACCTCTGAGCCTCTCTTCAGCCCAAGTTCTAGCTTTTTAATGTTATTCTTTATTCAAGATGTTTGGAAGCTAGGGTAGGGGATATGGCTTAGTGGTTATGAACACTGGCTGTTCTTCCAGAGGACTGGGCTCAATTCCCAGCTCCCACATTCCCAGCTCAACAACCTTCTGCAACTCCAGTTCCAGGGAATCTGATGCCTTCTTTTGGCCTCAGAGGGTGTGCATGTAGTACATGGGCATGCATACAGGAAAAACCACCCATACACATAAAAATAAATAATTATTTAATTAAAAATAAATAATTTTTTAATTAAAAAAATGTTGCTGCCTGCACAGTGGTGACACACTCCTTTAACCCCAGCACTCTGGAGGCAGAGGTAGGCAGATCTCTGTGAGTTCGAGGCCAGCCTGGTCTACAGAGTGAGTTCCAGAACAGCCAGAGTTACAACAGAGAAACCCTGTCTTGGGGGCGGGGCGAGGGAGAAGTGCTTAGAAGCTTTAGCTGACTTCTTGTTTCTCCCATAACTTTTCCACAGGCCCATTGGAAGGATTTGTAAAGGAATTCAGAGAAAAGTTAATGGTAGCATCCACCTCTTACTTTGAAATTCTCTGTTCTACTTGAGGGTGGTTTGGTTTGGTTTGGTTTGGTTTGGTTGGTTGGTAGGTTGGTTGGTTTTTGAAGACAGGGTTTCTCTGTATAGCCCTGCCTGTCCTGGAACTCACTCTGTAGACTAGACTGGCCTTGAACTCACAAAGATCCACCTGCCTCTGCCTCCTGAGTGCTGGGATTAAAGGCATGCACCACCATGCCTGGCTTCACTTGAGGTTTTTATCTTTTCTTGATATTTAGAAGCTGTTTGCCAAAGAAGAAATATATTCACTAATAGATTCAAGTGCTGCCTAATCCCTAAGATGAATTATTTTAATATCCTTTAAAGCACTTTAAAAAAATAACCTATATTATGTAATTCTGTTTTCTTTCCTCGAATTCATTTCTTACCTCATCAATACCTCTGCCTTTCAACTTCACTGCTTAAATGAAATTGTTTCCCAAGACTTTTCTAAAGGCTGCCTAGTTATTAGGTTAGTTCATTCAGGAAAAAAATGTCAGTTTAGCCAGGCAAGATGGTGTGTGCCTGTAAGCTCAGCACTTGGGAGGCAGAAGCAGGCAGGTTTCTGTGAGTTCAAGTCCAGCAAGGGCTACATAGTTGTAGTAAGATATTGGATTTATACTCAAAAATTGCAAAACTGCATACACTATTTGTGCAGTAAGATAACTAATTGCTTGATATATGCTTCTGTAACTTTGAAACTAGCCTGTAAAAGACTTCTGAATGTGTGAACAGCTGCAGCTCTCTGGAATGGAAGTGCTAGCTTGGTGATCCCTGTCATTCTAGCAGCTGCTAAATCACTTCATGAGATAGCCTGTGCCTGTTAGCAACTCTTGGCTAAAGCAACTGATGTTTGAAACACCCTGCCCCCTAGAATCTTTGTGTTAAAAGCATTTGTTCATGATATTGCTAATGAAGGGACTTTTGTGGTTCTCTCCCAGAGCTTCCAGCAACAGAGCCTCCTGATTTATGCCTCCAGTTTTGGCACCAAGTCAGCTAGCTGGAAGTTGGGGATTGCTGAGCTATAGAGTTCTGTTAATTATGCAAATAAGGCTTTGTGTCAATGTGGCAGTGCTTTTCTTTAATGAAAATCCTGCGTGGAACAGGAGAGGAGCTCAATCCACAGAGGAACAGTCCTCTGAGGCTACAGCCCTCTGCCATAGCTGTTCAGGTTTGCATCTTGGTGTATTCCTTCTGTTCACTTACTGCACCTGCATGTGACAAAGTTCTTTCGATTCATAGTGAGATCCTGTCTCAAAACAATAACATTTTTTTCCAGTTATATACCAGGGAGTGTTCAAGCCTTAAATCAAAAACAAAGGTCAAAGCTGGGCAGTATTGCTCACACCTTTAATCCCAGCACTCAGGAGGCAGAGGCAGCCAGATCTCTGTGAGTTCGAGGGCCAATCTGGTCTACAGAGTGAGTTCCAGGACAGCCAGAGTTACTACAGAGAAACTCTGTCTCAAAAAAACAAAAAAAAAAGGGTAAAAAGAAACAATGAATTAACAAACTTAGTCTTTTTTATTTTATTTTATTTTATTTTATTTTATTTTATTTTATTTTGGGCTGACAATATCTACTATGTAGCCCAAGATGGCCTGGAACTCACTGTGTAGACCAGGCTGTCCACAAATTTGAGGTAATCCTCCTCCTGAGTGTTGGAATTATAAACATAGGCCACTATACCTATTTTCTTAGTCCTTTTATAGTTCAAATTCTGACAGAAAAATGGGGCACTAAGCAAGATAAGTAAGTAGAATGCCTGCTATATTGATAAGAACTATGGATTGAGAAATAAAGTAGGAAAGGGGGAATTAGGGAGATTTAGGGGACAGGTATGGACAGTAGCCAAGAAAGCATTTAATGAGAGTGTGATTTGAGTAATGTGCTTCCTCCCCAGTAGAAGTCAGGTCACTCACATGTTATTTAAGGAAGATTTTTATGGGCAGAGGAAGCAATCAAGGCAAAAGCCTGAAAGTAAGGATGGCTCTACCCTGCAGAAGTAGCCAGAAAGGTAACGTGTGATTTAGCAGCAGATTGAAGGGAGAGGGGCAGCAGAGGACTCTGAGGGTGCTTCTTTACTGTGCCAGTGAATTGCTTAGAGATCTTATTAAAATGCAGGTTCTAGTTTAGAAAATCTAAGGTAGGGCAGAAGATTCTAAGAAGCTTGCAGGTAATGCTTGAGGTGCTAATAGGCCCATACTCTTGAGTAGGAAGGGTCATCACTCTAAACATTGGAGGGTTTGAGCAGAATCGTAAAATCTGACTGACTCCATAGTCAGCTGACTGCTGTGCTGCCAGTGGGGTAAAGGGAGCAAGGACTGGAGCTAGGAGACCCATGAGGAGGCTCGAGAAGTAACTCAAAAGCAAAATGACGGCCTGAAGAACATTACTTATAGCTTTGGCAAGAATATTTTTGGTGAGATTGTGAAGGGAAAAAAACCTCATTGAAATGTGCTTCTAAGATGTGGGAATGGAGTTAGTGAGAAGTATAGGATTCTAGATATATTTTGATAGTAGACCAAACAGGATTTGCCTGCAAGACCAGATGAGCAGTGTGAAAGGGGAGAAAGAGACAAAAACAGTTTAAAAGTTTTGTCATCACCACCTGGAAAGGTGGAGTCACCATTAACAGGTGGAGGAATTGAGCAGGTAGGGGAAGAAAGCTTGGATCAGAAACTCTAAAATTAAGATGCTTGTTAGAGCCCTAAGCTGGGATATCAATCAGACAGTGTCATACCAGGTTCTGAAGTTCCAGGCATTTTAGACTAGAAAGAAAAAGTTGAGTTCATCAGCTTCTAGCTAATATTAAAGCCATGAGACTAGATAAAATCACCAAAAGAATGAGCACTGCAAAGAAAAGCAAGTGCATGTGCAAGGAGGAGGGAGGGCATCTAAAGAGCTTGAGCTGTGGGGGACTCTAGCATCTAGAAGACAGACTGACAAACAGCCGAGATCAAAGGGAGACCCTAAGAGGGAGCAGAATAAGCAGACACACAAGTTAGTTAGAAACTGAGTAAAAAGAATATGTCAAGGAATGGGAAGAGACTGTGCCAGATTTTTCTGGTAGATTGGACAAAGACTGAGAAATGACATTGGATTTAACATGTGACATTTACTGGTGGCCTAGATAAGAGTTTTAAGCTTGCATCTCCTTTGAAATGCATTTCAGAGAGGATAGGAGAACAATTGAATTCAGTGAGTATAACCCGTTATTTCTGGAGCTTTAGCTGTTGAGGGAAGGAACAAGTGAAGACCTTCACTGGAAGTTAGGCAGAGGCAGTAAGTATCTTTGTTTCCTTTTGCTTTAAGAATTGTACTAGCAGCTAGGCAGTGGTAGCGCACACCTTTAATCCCAGCACCTGGGAGGCAGAGGCAGGCGGATCTCTATGAGTTCTAGGCCAGCTTGGTCTACAGAGTGAGTTCCAGAACAGCCAGAGTTACAACAGAGAAACCTTGTATCAAAAAAAAAAAAAAAACACAAAAAAGAATTATACTAGCAGACTTTCAACAAAGTATACCAATCCTATAGAATGAAAGATCTGGTGATGCTAGAAAGGTCAAAATTGCTAAAAATCTGTCCTTGAGTAGCCAGGAGAGTGAGATCAGGGGCAGAAATGGAAGGGTTTAGCTAGGAGCATACACAGTCATCACCTGTGACTACTCCTTCAGCTACCTGCCCCCGTCAGTCTAGAGTCTGTGGGATTGCTATTCTTTCCCAACCTGATTTACATATTTTGCTGGAAGAAAAATGTTTGAAGCTTAGAAAGTAGCCCAAGACATCTAGATCAATTGAAGTAGTTGCAGAATAATGTTTCTTTTTTTTAAATTTATTTATTTTAATGTGTATGAGGTTTTGACTGCGTGTATGTCGGTTCACCACATGCTTGCTTGGTGCTGGGGAGATCGGAAGAGAGCATTGAATACCCTGGAACTGGAATTCAGCATGGTGTGAGCCACTAGTTGAACCTGGGTCCTCTGTAAGATCAACAAGTGTTCTTAACCACTGATCCATTTCTTTAGCCCTTGGGGCACTGCACTTTAAAGAACATTGTTAGTGTTGACTTCATAGCTGCTTTTTTAATGATGCACTTATTAAAGGACCTCAACAATCTAGAAACCTCCTATATAAAATGATTGTTCTCCTAGAAAAAAATGAAAAAAATATCATTTCTTTGACTTACTGTATAATCTGCATCTGCTTTCATTCATTGTTCCATCCATTATAATCTGATATTTGTTCCCATAATTCTACTTAAACTATATTACCTTAAAGCTGCCCAATCTCCAGGAATCCAAATTTAACAGAATTTTTTTTAAGAAGCATGTCTTTTTTTTTTTTTTTTTAAACAGTGTCTTACTATGTTGACCAGGCTGGTGTTGAACTCATAGAGATCCACATGCCTCTGCTTCCCAGATGCTGGGATTAAAGGCATGTGCTACCTCACCGGAGCAGCCTGTCTTACTTGACATTAACACCTTTTGTCTTGGTCACTGCCCTTTCTTTCTTAAAGGCTTCCTGCCTTTGCTCTTGTACTAGTGTTCTAATTCTTCAGTCTCCTTTTCCAGTGTTTCTAACACTTGCTTTTAAAATGCAATCATCCTGACTGTGCTCTGAGGGCTTTTCTGGAGAATACCTAGCACCGCCCACCATTCCCCTGGACTGCTGCCTTGCAGCTCTCATACCTTTTCTTTACTTTTCTGTATCTCAGGTTGTTTTCCAGTTGTCTGTAGGATTGCACTTAATTATGCTATAAGGACTTCAAACTCATCATCTCATCTATGTGTCTGCCTCATCTACACACCCTGTTCTGTCCATGATTAACAGTAAGTTACATAATCACCAACCGGAAACCTCAGAATTGCCATGGACTCTTATTTCTCCTTTACTATTTATGCTCATTCATTCATTAAATTCACTCCAATCTCCACCTTTTGGTCTCTTAGCTTTTGCTCCTCTGCTCTTCATCCTGACTATGTTTAATCTCCTAAGAGTTACATAGCTCCTAATCAGACTCTTTATCTTAGCCCATGTGCTTTCTGCTTGGAATGATGGTATTTACCTGATGAATGCCTATTCATCTTTGAAGGCCTCCTTTGTGAAATCTTTCTTAACAGCCTCTCCACACATAGAAAATTCATCTGATCCTGTCCAGTACCTCTTATAACACTTTCTATAAACATCTGCTGCAGTCTTTACATTGCATTTCCATGATTGCTGATTATCCTATGGAGTGTGTATTCTTTCAGAGTAGTAACCAGATATTACTCTATTGTCCATTCTCCTGCTTCTCTTATCTTCTCAGTCATCTCCCTTAAAAAATAAAATAAAAAAAACCAACTTACTAGCACATGCAAGTCTAAGACTCAGCCATCCATCATCTGTACCCTACTTGTCCTTCTTAGAAGAACTTATTAGAAATAGATTAATGGAGGAAGAATAGTATACCTGCCTGACTAGTTAACATTTATACTTGGGCTATGATTGTAGGTCAGAACAGACCACTTGTCTAGCATTGTGAGACTCTGGGCTTGATCTCTCATACTGGGGGTAGGGGGGGAATATATATATATATATATATATATATATATATATATTTGAACTTACTATATTAGATAGTCAAATGACTGACACTCAATCTATAATCCAAGAAATTATAGCCTATGTTTTATTCCATCATATTCCATAAGTTACTTCTATGATTTTAAGAAATGGCTTTTTTATAATAAGGGTCAAAGTACCTGGACAGCCCCCATTCCTATTCATCTGGTACATTGCTAGTGTTTCCTCTATCACATGGGAAAACACATGAAAAGTAGTATATAAAAGCCAGGCTCTGTTGTATACTCAGAGCTAAAACACAAAGTCTATGTTGAGAGGAGATGTTATTGTTTGGAGCAGAGATTAGAGTTGTTTTGCTAGGAAATGTCTGTGGAAACATCATTACACCTTATACAGTCTGCAGTGGTAAAAGTAGTTCAAGTACTGACATGTGCTTTCGCTGCTATCCATACTAAGCTTATGTACTTCTGCCTGTTGTTACTCAGGTTAACACACCCCGAGGGTCCATACAGCAGTGCAGCCACATCGTCCACCAACAACCCAGAATTTGTGGAGGATCTCTCCCAGGGCCAGCTGCTTCAGAGTGAGTCTTCAAATGCTGCAGAAGGCAATGAGCAAAGGCATGAAGATGAGGTAAGCTAAAATCTCCTGTCACTTTCCTCTGGACCTTCCAAAGCAACAGGCATCCAAGGAGTTGTTGAGTGAACTGGTTGCTACTTCTCATCTTAGTTTCCTGAACTGATATTTGCCCCGCTTTCTCATGCTATCTCTTGTTAATACCTAGAGTCATATCATATGTTTTAATGACATAGAGACAAGTAGAACCTGTTTATTCTCAGTCTGAATAAATCTAGCTACCTCCTATGAAATGTTCAGTAGTACTCAGGGAGTTTATTGTGTTGGTTTTGCTTTTATTTATTGTTATTATTGCTGTTTTGATACAGGGTCTCAGGTAATCCAAGCTGTGTGCTAGTATTACAGATGTGCCCACTGTGCTCAGCCTTGACAAATATTTGTTTTGTGAGTGAATTGTTTAGTTAAGTAACTACTGAGAAGTCTTCATGCCCTTGGTTATGGCTATACTCTGCTCACAAACCCTGTAATACAAAGTCACATGTACCAAAGAATTCAGACCACTTAATGACTAAGGCCTTCTTCCTCCATAGAGTCCATCTTTCTCTAAATCACACAAAGATTCAATATGGACATGGGAAGTCATGTCCTTTTTAGACCTCCAGTCTTCCTTATAGATGACTGATCACATTGCAGTCTTTTTTATTTTAAGAAAGAAAAGAATAACATCATCAATTTTTGCCTTTTCTATTATGTGAAAAGACTAGTTTGTTCGTTTACTCCATTACTATTCTTAAAGATAGCGAATGCTAGTAGCTTTTCATTGATATTTATGTGTTTGTTGTGGGTGTTTGGGTGGGTGCATAATGCTGGGGATTCATGCTAAGCACATTTCTCTGAGCTACATCCCTAGGCTCCTTAATAGCTTCATGTTCCTAGGTGCCCAAAAAGTAAAACAAGAACAACAAACAAAAACAAAAACTGGGAGCCTAATCTCTAATTTCCCAAATGGAAGACTGTCACCATTCACATATATTTAGATATATATTCACATATATATACAATACTACAATTAATACATGGATGTTTTTGTCCCTTTTTTTAATCTTGTTTACCTTTCCCTTCTCTAAAATAAGAATTCCTGTCTCCATGATACATTAGCTGATAGACTATGTATTTGTTAAATTATGGAGCAAAAAATGTGATGCCTAGGCCTCATTTTAGAAGGCCAAGAAGAAAGGCTGCGGTAAAATATCAGTGACACTGCAGTCCCCTTTTTAAAAGCATTTTTAAAGTTGATCTGATCTGATTTATTTAAACTCGGTATATAAAAACTTCTATCTCAAAAAACCAAAATGACTTTATAAAATATACATCTTAAGGAACAAATCATCAAGCCAAAGAACTTGTCTTCATTTTAGATATATTACTGATATTTTCCTGAGACTTAAATATTACTTTAAATATCAGTATGCTATTTGCTATGGAAATTAACTGGTCTTTAGTAAACTTAAAAAACGCTTTCGTGAATTATTTTTAATCCCCATGCTGCAGCTCTTCCTTCACTCGGTGCATGTGACAACATCTTATTCTGATCTCCTGTGACAGCATCTGCTTCTCTAGCACAGTGCTATGTGTGCTGCCGAATTTGTCATGTAGAACATCCCTCTCAGGAAGTGTAGAGGAGGCCAAAGCTTGCAACATCATGGTACCCCATTCTCATCTTTTGGTCGTTGCACCAAAATAGCCCTTTATACACCAAGGGTAGATATGCATGCTTGAGATCCCAGCACTCAAGAGGCTGAGGCAGTAGGATCACCATGAATTTGAGGATACCCTGGGATACATAGTGAGTTTGGGGCTTGTTTGGGCTACCTAGAGAGACCTTGTTTCCAAAAATAAAGTTTTAATAGCCTTTTATTTCTCTAGTTTTCAGTATGATGCCTTAAAGGGTCTGTAGTTGAAATCTGAAGCTCTCTACTTAGTGTTGCATTCGTTTGTACATGGCTGGCTTTGCGAGCTTTGAATATCCAGGATCTTACAGGAAAACGCGACTAGTGTCCTCTTTTGTTATCGGTGTCTGTTATTGTTGTTGACGGGATACTTGAATGATTGTTGTTTGATTTTTGTTTTTTCATTTTGCTGTGTTTCATAGCAAAGAAGTAAACGAGGAGGTTGGTCCAAAGGGAGAAAAAGAAAGAAACCTCTTCGAGACAGCAATGCACCCAAATCCCCCCTTACAGGATATGTTCGATTCATGAATGAGCGTAGAGAACAACTTCGAGCAAAGAGACCAGAGGTCCCATTTCCAGAAATCACAAGGATGTTGGGCAATGAATGGAGCAAACTGCCTCCTGAGGAGAAACAGGTGATGGTCTTGCTTCTGGTCCTTTACTTGTTTTTTATTATGTCTCAAAAATGATTTGGGGACTGGAGAGATGGCTCAGTGGTTAAGTGCACTCACTACTCTTCCAGAGTATTGAAGTTTATTTCCCAGCACCCATATCAGGCGGCTGGTGCACACATGCGTGTGTGTGTGTGTGTGTGTGTGTGTGTATTATAATAAATATAAATATGTGTGTAATATAATAAATATAAATATTTTTAAATATTTCTATCAGAAAATCAAAGAAAGGGAATTTTTTCTTCAGTTGTGTTATGGTGCTTAGAAGACCAGAATATCAGGGGACTGAAGCAGGAAGAACACAAGTTCAAGGCTCATCTAGGCTACAGAGTGAATTCAAGACTAACCTGAGCAACTTAGCTAGAGACCATCTTAAACTAAAGAAAAATTCAAAAAGGGTTTAGGTGGTAGCTCATAGCAGATCACTTGTCTACCTTACATGAGGTTCTGGGTTCAATCTCTAATTCTGCAAGAGGGAAGTCAAAAGAGACTTTGTTATAAGGCAAGGTGTTGAGACCTGGAGTAGTAAAATAGCGAGGTAACCAGTGCCACCCACTTACGTAGTGCCTCAACTTGAAGAACAATTCAGACTGCCTGGCTTTGTGTACTAGGGTACATAGCATGTGCCTAAAATCTATTTCTGCAGCCTCAGAATAAGACTTTTGCAGATGTAATTAGCTAAAGAGAGTCAACTGGTTCAGATGGGCCCTAATCCAAAGACTGATGTTCATGAAGGAGAGAAAGAAGACATGGGTACCGTGGAGAGGGCCAGACAAAGAGGGAGGCAGAAGCAGGAACTGTTTCCACAAGGCCAGGAACAGCAAAACCACCAAAAACTCAATGGGGAAGGGAAGACCAGGGTAGCAAGGTCCTTGTGGTTCTCAAGGACAATGAATAGAAGCTGTCCCGAGATTTGTTGGAGGGTTGTGAGTTGGAAGGACTTCAGAATCCACCCCCAACCAAAGAAGCTACATTGTTATTCGATATGCATACTGAGTTCACAGAAGAATATTTTGAACGTGGTTCAATATTAAGAAATTAAGAAATCTATCAAAGTAATGTATTCCATTGAGCTAAATGAAAGTCATGAATAAAAATGAGGGAAAAAATCATTTGCCAAAATTCTTCAATTCGCATAAGAATTTTATTTTTTTTAAAAAGATTTTATTGCTTTACTGATTGTTTTAGCTAGAGTTCTAGCAAATCTAACCACTGCAGAAAATAAAGCAGGAACTATTTGATCTCTTCTCCGCTAAGATAGAAACTAACCTTGTTGCCAAACAGAGATTGGAGGGGAATTAAGCACGAGATAGCCATGCACTGGGTGAAAGGCCACTGAAGCAAAGGAATGATAGTGACTGGGGCTTTGCAAAGAAGTTCCCACTTCCCGACATCTAGAAGATCTTAAACTCTTTTATGACTTGCACACTTTAAAATGGGTTCCAGGGTCCTGTGGTGGTGGTACATACCTTTAATCCCAGAACTTGAGAGGTAGAGGCAGGTGGATCTCCAAGTTCGAGGCCAACCTGGTCTACAAAGTGAGTTAAAGGACAGCCAGAGTTACAACAGAAAAACCCTGTCTCGGAAAAAAGAAAAAAGAAACAACAACAAAAAATGGATTTGTCTTGGGAATTAATTGAATTCAAATTTTTCAAAGAGATGAGATTAAATTTCAATTTGAAGCCTTGTGTTTGTGGTAGCAAGCTAATAAAAAGCAGTTTAAACAAGGGATCATCATCTGGACATTCCAGGTTATTTTCTTTTTTATCTTGATTTCAAAGTTAATGGATGCTCGTGGTTTATTTTTTTCTGGTAATAGCAAGTGTGTATACAGAAAGCAGTAGCAACGATAGCTCTAATGACACCACTGTTGGCTGGTAGGGGTAAGGTTTTTATATGTGTTTGATCAACTTTTCATTTTGAAATCATTCCAAATGCACAAAAAGTTACAAACATAAAAATAGTACAGGCAACATCCAGAAATCCTTTGAAACAGCTTCTCCTATTGCTAACACATCGTGCCCCTTTTCTCCATTCACATGTATTCTTTCTCTCATACACACACACCATTTCTTTTTCTGAATCATTTAAAGGTAAGTTACATACATCCTGGCCCTTTCCCCCAGAATACTTTCATATTTCCCAAGGATAGAAGTCCTCTGTACATAACTGATAAAGTCATCAGGTTCATAATTTTATGTTAACATAATACTGTGCTCTGCACTCAGACACTGAGGTAATATCACCCCTGTCAACACATCCTGCATACGGGTTTTAACCTAATACCAGGCTATGCTTTAGTCAAATATTTGTAGTTCTCTTCAGGCTGCTTCCACGGCATTGCTTTGGCTTTGTAAGATAAAACTTGATGTTCTTAGAGAATATGAACCCTCTCTATCCCCAAGCCTGACCTCCCCTTTGCCTCCATCCCTTCCAACATGGCTTTTTTGTTTTGTTTTTGTTTTTAATGAAACCTTCTTCATCTTTTGTTTGTCTGACATTTCCTTGTGGTTAGATTGATGTTATGCATCCTTGGTCAAAATAGATTATATTTACTGCTCAGTGTATCACATATGCAGGCATACCATGTTTGATCTACTTTGTGAGTTCTAGGCCAACAAGGGTCATACAGTGAGCTCTTGTCTTAAAAGGAAAGGAAAGGAGAAGGGTTTATATGATCTAAAGAGAAGCTAGAGCTAGGGCACTTGCCTTTAATTTCAGCACTTGAAAGGCAGAGGCCGGAGGATCTCTGTGGGTTGGAGGCCAGTTTGGTTTACATAATGATTTCCAGAACTCCAGGTCTATGTAGATAGACCTTGTCTCCCAAAAAAAAAGAAAGAGAAAGAAAGGGAGTGAGAGAGAGAGAAGGAAGGGAGGGAGGGAGGGGAGTGGTGGTACCGCACTCCTTTAATCCCAGCACTCTGAAGGCAAAGGCAGGCGGATCTCTGAGAGGTCAAGGCCAGCCTGGTCCACAGAGTGAATTCCAAGACAGCCAGAGTTATAACAGAGAAACCCTGAATGAATTAATGAATTATTGAATGGAAGAAAGGAAGGAGGGGAGGGAGGGAGAGAAAAAGAAAAGGAAAAAATTTCCCCTAGACCTAATATCCATAGATAGTTTCACCTTATCTGATCTTATCATTATGTTTACAAAATGATAACTTTTCCAACTCCAGTACTCCCCACAGTTACCAGTTGACCCTCAGCTTTCTAATCTATACAGGAGCCTTACTCCTCCCTCCTCTTGAATATTTGCTTGTATTCTGTTCCTTGTTGGTATGATCATAAATAATTCATATCATAAAGTTTATGGTATAAATTTCTTTTTTCCAGTGGCTTATAATTTATTATTGTACTTAGTTATTTGTTGCTTAAATCATCTCAGACTTGGCCAGTTGGGTATCCCTTATCTCTGCTGTGTGGGAAACAGGGTTTCTAAATATAACCTCTGAATCTGGTTTGTTCATTTACAGGCAGCACCTTTTGTACTTTCTTATACCTAATTTGATGAATGAAATGGGCAAGGCATTAAGCAAGAAAATTCTGAAGATCAATGGACTTGTTTAAATAATTAATAGCTCAAAATGATCAAAGCATACAGCTAAAGCTCTCTTAGTCTCCTTTAGGCCCATAGGATGAGGTCATTCTTTTCATGCTCTCCAGCTTTAATGTTCCACTCGTCTGGCTTTTAAAAGGCCAATGGGTGTATGAGATCATTCCCTCAAAATGAGTTGAGGAGAGAGATACAAACTAATATTCCTTCCATTCCCCTGGGAACATGTGCCTATATGGGATTCAGACCTCTGAAAAACACTGGTGGCCATGTGAAATTCTATCTGTAAGGCTAGGGAGATAGTTGACTGTAATCTTCATGAATGTTTTATGATGGTACTTTCAATAGAACTTACTACCTTCATTAAACTAGGAAAGGCAATATACAGTCTAGAACGTCAACCACTCATTTATTCTCTAAATGATGTGTTTTATTTATTCTATATGTGTATGATATGTGCAGAGGTTAGGCCAACTTTCAGTACCAGTTCTCTGCTTCACCCACATGGGTTCCAGAGATCACACTGAAGCTTCAGGGTTGGTAGCATCTTTACCTACGAGCCATCTCACCAGCCCTTGTTTATTTTATGATTGACAGATTTTATTCTATACCTATGACTGCTTTCAGATTCTCTCATATATGCAGACTACATACTTTTTATGTTTATTTGTACTGTTTTCTTCAAAAATATAATTGATATTTTACCTAACATCTCAGTTTCTTGAAAATAATCCCACATTTCTTTCCTAGCGCTACCTTGATGAAGCAGACAGAGATAAGGAGCGTTATATGAAGGAACTGGAGCAGTATCAGAAGACCGAGGCCTACAAGGTCTTCAGTAGGAAAACCCAGGACCGTCAGAAAGGCAAATCTCATAGGCAAGGTATCAGAACCCAGTATGTAGTTTGTCACATGTGATGGGATATTGTGAAGCCAACTTTTAAAGTGTCAAATACGGAAGGTGTGTTTCTGCCATTTCTCTGTTATCCTATATTCACTTAACAATGTCACCTTAGAATTTTGCAAAATCACATCACTCTCATTTAGATCAACTATCTGGCTCATCCACCAAAACTATTATTAGCTACCTGCCTTTCTTTGTCTAGTTTCCCAACTTACGCATTTCTGTACCTTTAACCAAGTCTGTCTACTAAGCCATGTAACCGACTTACCCTAACACTTCTAAGCCTTTTCTGTGCTATCCCCTTAGCCTCCATGATCCTCTTCATTCAATAATGTATTCATGCATTAATTCAAAAAAGATCATTGGGCTTCTTCTGTTAAGTACCAGACTCTCTTCTAGGCATTGAGGGAGCAATAATGAATAAAAAAGTCAACATCTATGTCTTCATGGGATCTTTTTCCTTTCTTTAAATGGTCTACCACATCTCCACAAGTCTTGCTCCAGTTCCCCTCTCCAGGAAACACTGCCAAAGGCACACCACCCACCACCCACACTGGTCTGTCATCCCTTCGCCACATCATCTTCTCCACACTTGCACATCTAGACTGCTAAGACCTTTGGTATGTGTTTCCTACCTACCCTCCCACCCTGTACTCTCAGAGGTAAGAACTGCCTGCTGCTTTCTTGTGCCTGAGTGTGTGGTCTGTAGGTGTGGGATTCCATTTAACTTTTGTTGACTAAGAGTTAATAATGTAATGAATGAAAATATCACGTAGTGAAAGTCCACAGATACCAGCAAGTCTTGTGGTTGGCACAGTCATGTACTTGGGTTTTGTTATTGTTTTGTTTTTTTTTTCAATTTAATGTTTTCTTTATTCTTTCATATTTTTAGATGCAGCCCAACAGGCCACTCATGATCATGAGGTAATTAGCCTTCTGTCTACGTGTCACATATATTTATAATAATGTTGCTGTTGAATGCCTTTACTTCTTTTTTTCATGAATGGTACCAAGTTTTTTTATTCCCATAATTCAGACTGAGTTGCTTTGGCTCAGAGGTTCTTAACATATGGTAGACACTTATGTCATGAATCTGCCTTTGAACTACAGTCCCTAACCCCAATCTGTTCCTGTAGTCTAAGAATTTTATTAGTTTTAAATGCCAAAAACAGTTGGAATTTAGAGTAAGATACAGAAATGAAAGCCAGCTAGAGGCTGTAACTTGGCCGTAGTTTATCATCAACAAATGCTGTCATCCCACTTTCAGAAAGGTATTATTTAAGAACTCCAGCACTTGGTTAAAATGATACTCAGCTAATCAGTAGCACACCCACTGACAGAAGCTTAGTCCCTATACCTCCTGTCCTATTCTCATCTCACTGGAGCATGTTTATTTATTTGCCTCTTCACTCTGGTTTGCTTCTACCCCGTCAGTAGGATTTAAGCCTGTGTTTTTGTGTCTCTAATACATAAGCTTGTCTGATTATGCTGCTTTTATATACTCCAAATATAGATGTTAGCTATTAAACATACGTTTAAAAAAAAAATCTATGGTCATTCCATGCTTTAAAATGTCAGAGACTCACCTTTCCTCTCAGCAGTCAAGGTCTTCCTTAATTAGTCCCAACTTCTCATTTCAAACACCTTAAAAATATTTACTGCTCACCTTCTCGCAGGTGCTGCTCTTCTCTGCCTAGTGACTGTTCCTATTGTTCCTTTCTCAGGATAATCGCCCTCCTCATACATTCTTTCCTCCATCTTCCTATTTCTGCCTCTCAAAGTTGACATCATCCTTCAAACCCTGTTGAGTTCTATTCCTCCTTAGTTCTTTTTACTTCTAACTTGTTTTAACCTTCAAAGTTGCTGTTCTTCTCCCATACAGTTAGCTAAGCTGGCCTAGTCTAGACTCTTCCAAGCACTGCTGTTGTTCACGTTCTGGATTACGTATGATCTCCCTGAGATGGCATATCTGATATAGTTTCTACCTTTCTATCCAGTGCCATACCACCTAGCATGATGCTTTTGCATGGAGGAGACATTCTGTAAAAACTTACTTTCCTAAGAATCCAAAGGACTGGAAATAGCAGAGGGAATTTAAACAGAATGTTTTCAAGATAGGAGATAGCTCAGTGGGTAAAGTGCTTACTGTGCAAGGAGTTTGATCCCCAGCACCCACGTTGAAAAAACAACAGCAACAAAAATAAAACTATGTACAGTGCACATGCTTGTAATATCAGCTCTGGAGAGGTGGAAACAGGTGGGTCTCTGTATTGTCAGCCACCCAGCCTATCTTAATTGGCAAGTTCCGGGCCAAAGAGAGACTCTGTCTCAAAAAACATAGTGGATGGCTCACTTGTAAGGATAATACCCAAGGATGATCTCTGATGTTCTCGTGTGCTATGGTATTTGGGATGTTTCAGCAGACATATGAGTGAGTTAATAAAAGAAAATGTGTCTTCTAAAATACCCAAAACATCATGGATTCTAAATGCATACTTATTTCTCTTGCAAGTTGTGAAATGAGATCCCAGTAGAATAGACTTCCAGTCCACCTTAAAATACTAAGGCTTTGGAGAGCTCAGCTACCCATTTTGCTAGTGAGGGCAGTGACTTCCCTAGGATAAGAGATTATTCAGGTTAAGTTAGAGGGGGCCTGGAGAGATGACTCAGCAATAAAAAGCACTTGGCTGAGCCTGGGTTCAATTCCCAGCACCCACATGGTAGCTCACAACTATCTGGAACTCCAGGAGAGCACTCCTCTGGCCTCTGCAAGCCCCAGGCACACACGTGATACACAAACATACATGCAAGCAAAACATCCATATACATAAAAATAAACTGAATTTAAAAAAAAAAAAGTTAGCTGGATGGTGGTGGTGCTCACCTTTAATCCTAGCACTTGGGAGGCAGAAGCAGGTGGATCTCTGAGTTTGAGGCCAGCCTGGTATATAGAATGAGTTCCAGGACAGGCAGGGCTACACAGAGAAACCCTGTCTTGAAAAAAACCAATTAATTGATTGATTAATTAATTAATTAATCTAAAAAGTTAAGTTAGAGGCAGAAGAGTGGCCAAAACCACAGCATCCCAATTAACCACTATTGACAGCACAGTGCCATGCTACATGAAATAACCTAGACTCTGTCTCAAGTAAACCTGATGTCATTGTGGTGCTAGTGAAGACAGATTTACCAGTTTCCATGTAGTAAAGCTGATTTTATTTCTAAATTGACTGAGATTCACTAAGTCATTGTTACCTGGACAGGTGCAGCAGAGTGCATCTGAGAGCTGATGAATGTCCTCCTGGAAACCCTTCTGCATAGCAGAAAGTACTGCATCCTAGCTCATCATAATAAGAATGGTCCTCAAGTAAAAGGCACTTGAGAGATACATAGCATGTTCTATGTAGTTCTGACCCTGTTCCTTGCCCTAAATCACAGAACGGAATAGATTACCGTTCAAAAAAGCCCTCTGTTCTTTTGCCCTCCACTCAGTGTACAGAATAGAAATCCAAAAGGAAGAGTACTCTTGTCTCATCAGATCAAACACCAGCCCACTAGGCACAGGAGTCACTGAATTTTAACCCTCTGGAAAGTGTCTTCATCTCATGTGAAGACTAAGCTAGAAACAATAATTTTGTTTCTCCTTTAATTTATGAAAAATGGCAAAATGACACTCAGCCTGAACAAATTAGACCCTTTCAATGAGAAGGTAATCAAGTCCTTATGATTTTAATCCTTGAGCAATCCTTAGAGCGCTTAAGTATATCCAAGCCCCCAGGAGGAGCCTCTCTGTGCTGAGTAATGTACTCAGTAATGGAAGAGTGCTGGTGGTTTTTATTACCACTCTTCTTTAAGTAGAATTTCTCTGTTACGTTCGGAGACTGAACAGTTTCATTTAATTGCTTTAATGTTTCTTATTTTGTACTCTAAGAATCTGTACCAAGGGGCAGTGTATATTGCACCTGGCTGCTGCTAGCCTCTGCCCTTACATAATGAGTTGGGTATGGACTGTTCTTGCAAGGAATAGAATGGAATTATCATTCTGAGGAGAGTCAAGTCCTTGAAAAAGGCTCTTTGTGCCATGGTATTGGGAGCCAAGCAACTCCTTATCATTCTGAATGACGAATACTGGGCCCCATGGTGAGGTCACTGTGCAGCTGAGTAGGAAATTGAACAAGGTAAGAGAACTAAAGTTACAAGGCTCTGTCCTAAGTCACTTGTAAATTTAGGATTGGACCTGTAGTGCTGTGTGCATGTTGGGATTATGTGTCAGGGGTTTCCTATCACATCAGGTAGTAAAGTTAAAACATGTACTAAGCCTGCAGTCTACTACCAGCCAGACAGCTACTGGAAATGTGGCTGAGACCCCGTTCAGAACCAGCCTTTCTTGCCCATACGTTAATTAGTTCTCATTGAAATCCACTAGGAACTGTCTTGAGGGAGAGATGTTCATGTCAAAATGTGGGGCTTTTGATGGTAATCCTACTGTTCATTTCTAAGTTGTTCTAGAAAATGTTGCTTTTTTCCATTAGGAAAACAAAAAGATTTGGAAAAATTAAGCTCTCTGAAATGAAATGTTTCTCAAGTAAACATGCAATTTTTCAGATTCCCATCCATTTTTTTAGAGAGAAGATCTCATAAGAGTTGTGATTGTGCATGTTAACCACTAGATTCCCATCTTAAATGCCTGTCTTGATCTGTTCCCATCAGTAGGCAGTTCCTACAGTTCATCCCCTTCCTAGGCAAACGCCAGTGTGAGACAGGAATCTGGCTCTCAGGTTTCCTCAAGCTAAACTGCTCAGCTTTTCTATAGTGCATCAAATCATTTTTTTTTTATTCAAAGATAAAATTTAGTGGTAATAAATAAAAATGATCTGTGTGGTGGGGGGTATGGGTGTGTGTATGTGTATGTGTGTGTTTTGACAGGGTCTCACTGTGTAGCCTTGGCTGGCCTTAGAACTCATAGAAATCCACCTGAGCCACCACACCTGGCAAAAAGATACATTTTATCCTCTATTATATACATTTTATCTCTTAGCTTAAACATGTTTTTATAGGAATGAATTCCGGGTATTTTCTTTCTGCTTTCCTGTTGAGAGGTTTGGGATCTTCAGATTTCATGACAGTTTTCTTTTTCTACTCGTCTCTTTATATTATGCAAGATTTCAAAACAAAATACCTATAACTTATATTCATTATATCCTCAACTTCAAATTCATTACAGAATAGCCAGCCAAAAGAAGTTGAAATATTGGCTCTGTTCTTAAGGTGCATGGTTGGAAATATTTTACAGTAGTTTTATGATACTTTATTATCTTAGTGGTTCATGGGTAGATTAATTGGGGCTTTGTTATTATTTTCTATCTCACATAACCCTTAGATTTCTTATTTGTAGAACCTAGTTACTTCTGGCTTCTTGGGTTTGTTTGTTTCTCCTGTGTCTGAAGAAAAGTCTACAAAAGCCCAAAGATAAACTGCCCCTTCATAAGTAGATAGAAGTACCAGCAGAATGCCATTATTTTGCTCATTGCTGGCACATCTCTGCTTAGAATTCTTATTCACCACTCTGCAAATTTCAATTGCACATTCCCATCTTAGATAGTGCTTAAATGCATAACCAATAGATTATGAATTTACCCTTTTCTGACCCAGGCACATTCACAGCTCTCCACTGTTGATTCAAAGCACAGTGCTAAGAAAGGGCTTCTATTCTCTTCATTAGCAAAATGCATGTGGGTTTGTTTTAAAGTCTGCCTAGCAGCCATACACCTAAGAGATCTGATAATAACTGCTTCAGCTCTGTGAAGTCCCATTCTAATGAGGTGAGTATGTTCCCCTCCCTGGCTCTCCTGGTCCGATTCTTGCTCACCAACTGTTTCTCTAAGGAAGACATAATCCTTGTGCCTTGGGCACTATTATTTAATTTAGCTTCTAAGAATTAACTTTTGTTCTTGATTTATAGAAAGAAACAGAGGTAAAGGAACGCTCCGTTTTTGACATCCCTATCTTTACAGAAGAATTCCTAAACCACAGCAAAGGTGATTACTGCAGTATTTTTTGTGTTGCTTGGGTCTTTGATAGGGGTTTTTGTTCTCGGGATTTCATTACTCAAAAGCACTGGCTGATAGCCCTCATTAGGACTGGAGAGGACCCTGATGCAAAGCATGACTGTTATTTTACTCTATGACCAGTGAGAGAAAGCAAAGCCAGTGCAGCCAAAGTTTCTTTGGTCTCTGGACCAAAAGATATAAATATAAACCACTAATACAGTGACGTTTAGATAGGTAGCCTAGGACCCTCTATACAAATGGAAGTTTATATGGGAGTTCAGAAAACAAAGTAAGAAATTGCAGAGTTGAGGGCTGGAGTGATAGGTTAGTGGTTAAGCACACTGGCTGTTTTTCCAGAGAATCCAGGTTCTATTCCCAGCACCCATAAGGCAATTTGTAATTCCAGTTTCAGGGGATCTAATGTGCTTATCCTGGCCTTTGTGGGCACCAGGCATGCATGTGGGACATAGATACACATACAGGCAAAATAAAAATAAATCTTTAAAAAACAAAAAGAAAATTATAAAGCTGATCCCATTGCAGAACAGATGGATACCAATAGCTGCACTTAGCCGGTCTTCCTGGATACCCCTGTGAAGCCCTTCAGGCTTCTCACTGCACAATTTTAAGAAGAAAATCTAACAAAATGCTGAGTATTGCACTGTTTGTTGCAATCTTGTGTATAGTGTTGCTTTAAGAATTAAAATAGCTCTGGGGAGCCAGGCGTTTCATTGCTGAAATTGCTATCTGGAGTGTCATAAAGAGAATTGGGAGATGAGGAGGTAGCTAATGAGAGACAGCTAAGCAGAGCTTCCTTAGAAGAATCACTGGAACTCCTCAGAGGCTCCTCTTACTACATGTGTTCTGGGGGGCATGTGTCCTCAGCTCGTGAGGCAGAGCTCCGCCAGCTTCGCAAATCCAACATGGAGTTTGAAGAAAGGAATGCAGCCCTACAAAAGCATGTGGAGAGCATGCGCACAGCCGTAGAGAAGCTGGAGGTGGATGTGATCCAGGAGCGGAGCCGCAACACTGTCCTTCAGCAGCACCTGGAGACCCTGCGACAGATGTTGACCAGCAGCTTTGCCAGCATGCCCTTGCCTGGTAATGTCATCCTCTCCACACACATTCAGTGGCAGAGACTGTGAGGAGGGGTGGAGATGGTGTGCTGTTTATGTTAGTATTAATGTAGAGAAGTTGAAATGTCTCCCAAGAGGAAAAGAGAAAAAAAAAATCCCATCAAGATTTTCAGTGGGAGCTGGCCAGATATGGTGGTGCACGCCTTTAATCCAGCATCAGGAGGCAGAGGCAGGTTGATCTCTGAGTTCAAGGCCAGCCTGGTCTACAGAGTGAGTTCCAGGATAGCTAGGCTGCATACTAAGACCCTGTTTAAAAAAGATAGATAGATAGATAGATAGGGAGATAGATAGGCAAATTAATGAATAGATGGATGAATATATAAATAAATAAATGGATGAATATTTTCAGGGAGACATATTATAGAATGTCCATATTAAAATCATCTAAACTTTCAGATTCTCTGATCATTTAGATTTTGTCTACTTCTGTTTTAATATATTCTATTCCTTACCATTAAACCTGATTTGATATTCAGAACTATTGGGTGATCAAGTAGCAAATCGCTTTCTCCTATGTATGTTTGCCTTGTATTTGTGGTTTAATGGAAAAGAAAACAACATTAGTATTTCTTACACTTTAATTTTTATGATAGTCACAGCAAAAATCTGGCAGTGTCAAACCTTTTGTTATATAACTCCTCATATACACTGTATCATATCCCCATCTGTTTAGAGTATGTATTAGTTACTTGTTGCTGTGATAAAACATCATGACCAAAAGACACTCACTGAAAAAAGAGGGTTTTTTGGCTTATGATTCCAAAGGGAGTATCCATAGTGGTGGGAGAGGCATGGCAGCAGAGCAGGAAGCTGAGAGAGCACATCTCAACCTAACACCAGGCATAGAGAGCTAACTGGAAGTGGGACAAAGCTATAAACTCAGAAAGCCCTCTCCCTGTAACTCCCTTCCTCCAGCAAGCCTCTACCTCTTAAATGTTCCATAGCCTCCTGCAACAGTGTCATCTAATAGGGACCAAGTGCTGAAATACATGAGCCAGTGGGGGATTTTCTCATCCAAACCACAGCAGAATGTGAAGATTAACTTCCTATCTTTAAGTCTAAAAGTCTCTCCTGCGCAATTAAAATCTGTCTGTGGAGCAAACCACAGTACTGGCACAATTGTTTTTATATGGATTCATTAAATGTCATGTAGCTGAACTGCATGGGAAAAGTTTTCTTACTGTGTCTTCTTATCTCACTTCAGGAAGTGGAGAAATACCAACAGTGGACACCATTGACTCATATATGAACAGACTGCACAGTATAATTTTAGCTAATCCCCAAGACAATGAAAACTTCATAGCTACAGTCCGAGAGGTTGTGAACAGGCTTGATCGTTAAGCACTGGTGAGTGCACACTGATCGGATACTTACTTGGCAGCCATCTTCAAAAGTGGGGTATCCTCAAGACCATCAAGACTGCTGAAACCTGGAACTGCACTAAGGGACTGAGGTGGAGACTTATTTAGATTCCTGTTGTGTAATTGCTAGAAGTCTTTCTCAATAATATTAAAAAACAGAATCAAGATGGTTTCTCACACATGTGTCAGGCTTGTTTAATGGAAGTAATATGATTTTTGTTGTTGGAACTCATTTCTAGTTTTGCCCTTTACTAATTTCCAAAAAAGTCTTGAAGACTCTGTGGGAAAGTTTAATGGAAATCACCCTCCAGGTGGTGGCGGCACACACCATTAATCCCAGCACTCAGGAGGCAGAGGCAGGGGGATCTCTGAGAGTTCAAGGCCAGCCTAATCTACAGCATGAGTTCCAGGACAGCCAGAGTTACAACAGAGAAACCCTGTCTTGAAAAACTAAAAGAGAGAGAGAGAACCACCCAAAAAAAAAAAAAAAGCTCAGAAAAAAAATAAATAGCATTCACCTGTTAATCTGTCTTTCCCTGATGAAATTTTTAAGTAGTTAATGGGACCTTGGGTATTTAACCCTATATAAATAAGAAATGTTCTTACTCACCACACAATAGCAGTGTGTTGTTGTGTGCTAAATGTTGATATAAACTAAATTTTATTGAAGCAATTCATGCCTTGATTTTAAAAGGTTTTTTTTAAATAAATAAATATAGCCAGCAAGTAAGTAAATAAATAAATGAATAGATAGATAGATAGATAGATAGATAGATAGATAGATAGATAGATAAAGCCAGAAAGGACCTGTAGTCCCAGCCCTTTTGAGGCTGAGGCAAGAGGATTGTGAGTTCAAGACCAACATAGGCTATCACCAGTAAGCCTGTCTGAAAAAGCAAACAAAAGGTATATTGTATTTAAAGCATAAGTATGATGACTTGAGATTTCTTCCCAGAACTCTCATAAAAAAGCCAGATGTGGTGATGTACCTTTAATCCTGCATTGAGGAGGAAGGGACAGTGGGTCCCTAGAGCTTGCTGGCCAGTCAGCTTAGTCTAATTGCTAAGTCCCAGGCTAGTGAAAGATCTGTCCAAAAAAGAAAGATAGGTGGCTCTTGAGAAATGACAGCCTTGGATATCCTCTAGTCTGCATGTACATCTACACAAATACTTACCCACATACATGTACATACACAATAAAACAAACAAAAAGACTGAGCATGTAATCCCAGGTCTTAGGAGATGAAGGCAGGAAAATCACCACAGGTTCAAGGCCAACCCAGTGAACTCCAAGACCAACATACCAAAACCCTATCTTTAAAAAAAATTTTAGACAGACAGTGGTGGCACACACCTTTAATCCCAGCACTCAGGAGGTAGAGGCAGGTGGATCTCTAGGTCCTGAGCCATCCTGGTCTACAGAGTGAGTTCCAGGACAGCCAGGGCTACACAGAGAAACCGAGTCTTGAAAAAAAAAATCAAATAAATAAAAACTAAAAAAGATAAAAATTGTTTTAGGCTGGGTGGTGGTAGCGCACACCTTTAGTCCCAGCACTCTAGACACAGAAGCAGGCAGATCTCTGTGAGTTTGAGGCCAGCCTGGTTTACAGAGTGAGTTCCAGGACAGCCAGAACTACACAGAGAAACCCTGTCTTGAAAGTCAAACAAAAAAATTTTTAAAGGAGGCTGAGCATGGTGGCTGACACCTTTAATCCTATCAGAGACCGGTGGATTGCTCTGAGTTCGAGGCCAGCCTGGTGTACATAGTGAATTCCAGGACAGCTAGGACTACATAAAGCAGTGGTTCCCAGCCTTGCTAATGCCACAACCATTTAATACAGTTCTTCATGCTGTGGTGACTCCCACCCATAAAGATATTTTCATAACTGTAACTTTGCTACTATTATGAATTGTAATGTAAATATCTGATATGCAGATTGTCTTAGGCAACGCCTGTAAAAGGATTGTTCAACCACCAAACGGGGTCATGACCCACATGTTAAGAACAGGTTTAGAGTTTGAGCAACACATGTTGAGAATACATAAGGCCACTATTTCTCTATCTAATGAGGCAGCATCTGCAAGCAGAGACAATAGTCTTTTTCCTTCTTGATTGAGCCTTTAGATGGTGACCGAACAAGACAATTCATTACACTTTAGCTTTGGTCATGCTTAGATGAGAGCAAGATTATCATCCTTTAGTGAGCAGCCAGATGGAATGGACTATACTTCTAAGAGATGGCTGGCCTCCCCACAGAATAGAGAAGTGGCATCACTGCTGCCGCTTATGAAGGGAACAGCTTGTAAATCTAGGCCTGGGATTCTAGGGAGCACATCTTCCTTCTCACACAGTGTTTTCAATTAGCACTCTTGTAGACTTAAAAAGAGAGAGCTGGGAGACTCAGCGTGGAAGACTATGAAAGAAATCAGTAATTGATAACATGGAGTCTCCTCACCTAAGGAGAGGGCAATGAATTCAGGTATGGAGCCAAAAGTGGCTTTTCTCTTTGAGCATATGCCAATAAGAACCTCTTAAAGCTGTCCACCATAAGGCTATAAACTGTAGTGGCTGTTCTCTGAAGAGTCTTTGGAAAAACCTAGGCCATTACCAGTCTCCTTGATTTTAACCAAAAGTATTTTGTCCTTGAAAAAAAAAATGTCTGAAAATGTGAACTGTTCTATTACTACAGATTCTTAAAATTTCCCATGCAAACATAACCGAGTTACACACACACACACAAAACTGTTAAATGAAACAATTAGAAAGACTGTGATTAATACTAGCTTGGTCTCATTATACAAATATGTATAGACAGACAGCTAGGCCTGATGTCCCCAGCACTCATGGTGCAATTAATTACTCTGACACCAGCTTGGCAAAGGTTTCTTCCACTGTCAGGAGCCAGTGAATAAAGTGAAGCTAGTAGGCTGCAAGTTTACAAGTTTTAGAGGAACATATCAGAGCTGGAAAAGGCCTTTAGAAATCCACCATCGTGTGTTGGGGGTGAGGAAGATGTACATATGCATTCTTCCAAGCATGTACATGTGGAAGCCAGAGACAGTATATGGATCCATCCTCTGTCACCCTCAGTGAGTCTGGAGCTCACCAGTTCAGCTACATTAGCAGGCTCATAAGCTAGGGGGATCTCCCTGTCTCTGGCTCACCAGTCCTGGGGCTGTAGATGTGTACTACCACACTCATCTTTTTATGTGGGTCCTGAGGATCCAAGCTATGATCCTCATGCTTGCGCAGGAAGCACTTTACCGGCTGGGCTATCTCCCCAGCTCAGAAAGCCAGCATTTTGTTTATGCAGAAACTGACCAAAGAAGTGAGATGTGACATTTGAAGATACCTGAGAGGATGATTTCAAAAGCCAGGGCTAAACAGTTGTCTAAACTGTCATTCAAGGGCTTCTGAAGCATAGCCCTAAGGTGACAGGGGCAGAGATAGGGCTAAGGACTCGAAACTTACAATTATTAAGGTGTATACAATGATTATGATGTTAGTGACTTTTGGCCAGCCTTTTAATTTATTTTTATAGATATACAATGGAAGAATTACCCTAGCTGTCACCTCTCTTGTGGTTAACTAGCACCTAGAGTCACAAATGTAACCAGGAGGATGTTTGTGCAGAGGTGATCACCTTTATGACCATCACAATCCATGTATTGCTCAGTTTCTATTGAACCACATAATTTGCTTGTATGAAGATTGAATATCATTCTTTTATGTATTGTGTTTTATTAATTTTATTTATTCTGTCTGTCTGTCTGTCTGTGTCTATGTATGTGCATGTGTACATGCCAGTGTGTATGGAGATCAGAAAATACCTTGTGGGGGTTGGTTCTCTTCTTCTACTATGTGGGTCCCAGAGATTGAGCTCAGGCCACTAGGCTTGGCAGCCAGCACCATTACCTACTGAGCCATCTTGCTGGTCTGATGACTGTGTTTTTAATCGGTAAGAAAATGTACCGATAGCATACGTAAACACATTCCTATACAGGTAGATATCCATAGCTTTATGTTTAAGAAAGACTATTTGGCCATTCATTCTATAGACTGAAGTGAGTCACTATTTTCCCTCATCAGATTTGTTTGATCATTGTTTTTTGATGAGCAGCTGCTGCTCTCTTGGATCCAAGACTAGAGCAGGGCCATATTTCTCACTAGAGCAGGGCCATATTTCTCACTGAAATGTTGTCTGGAACTTCTCATGGTGCCTGCCTGCAGCTTTATTTTTTCCCTGTTATAACCCTCTCAAAAATCAAACAAAGCATTTTAAAATCCATAGCCCTAATTCCTTCTGATTAGCTGTTACCTTTTTGGTGTTTTTTCCCCCTATTCTACAGATCTTAGAGCTTCAAGAAGTAATGTTTTCACTTGTGCATAATGAGAAGCCATCCATGAACATTTGAATTGAGTGGGGCAGAAGACTACAGATCCCTCCCTGTGAAAGAATTGTCAGTAAGTGAAATGTTTTTACCCCAGGAGGCTGTGTGAGGGAGCAACAAAGACGGATGTGAGGACTCTGTAGAACTGGCCTGTGTCCTGTGTGAAGCTTTAAAGCCCTTCACCTCCTTCGACGTCTCCTTCATACCCTCTCACTTCCACTTCTGCTGAAGTCGATCTGCATACATTCTCCTGACAGTGCTGACCCTGAGACTGACATCTCCCTTCCATCCACAGAAAGGAAGATTTCTCCTTGCTACAGTTCCACTCCAGTTTTCTTACCTGGATGTCACTTTTTTAAATGCTTCTGGGAGAACTGCTTCCCTTCACTCCTACCAAGTTACACATCTCCATTTTCTGACCTCTGGGCTTTGTGCTCAGCGGGACTCTGAAGGAGAATTCTCTCATTGGATGGGCCCAATCTTCTCCCATCACTGCCCTGCTGTGACTCCAAAGAAGGGAGCTTCTTGTTGACAGTGCCCTGTGGAGCAAGGCTGTGTTTCATGCCCCACACGGTGCTCAGTGGGTGCCAGCCCTCAGCAGGCTCTGTGATTACAGCCCTGAAGGACAATGCTCCCTCCTTCCTGCCTGGTCCTGCCTGCTGTTCTCTGAGCATTGCTCCTGCTCAGACATGGAGTCCTAGCCACAGCAAGGCTCTCCAGTCCCCATCTGTTGGCAGTGTCTTCTGAAGCACTTTTGCCAGGAAAAGGTCATTGGTAAAGAGGGAGGAAGGGAAAGTAACACACGTTTGGTGTTGGAAAACAGCCCAAAGTTTAACTAAGTGGAAACTGAGCAGCTCTGTCTTTGGTGTGCAGATGCATGTGTTAAGGTGCTGGGAGCGTCTTTGGAAACAGTCTCTTGGAAGGGCACAGTGGAATCTTCTTGTGTTTTGTCTTCCTTTTATAGCCACTAACTGCCGAATTTGTGGAATCTATGTGAAAAAGACAGACTTCCTTTCTGTCCTCCCCTTAATAAGGGATTTTTTTTCTTTTTAAAGCAGCAAAAACAGGTTTTGTTTCTTTCCTCAGGGTTGGTTTTTGTTTTTTGGGTTTTTGTTGTTGTTGTTGTTTTGGTTTTGGTTTTTCTTTTGTGTTCTAGGGCACAAGGCTAAAGTGGCAGCTGAGATCTTTGGAACCAAAGCAGAGCATGCGGAGCCCACATCTGGGCACTAGGCCACCAGAGGATGAAGTGTGCTCCCTTGCAGTATACCCATGAGCCCAGGCACAGTCCAGAGCCCATCCTGTCTTCTCAGCACTGTGTCCTCTCCTGTGTGTTTTGATAGTCCAGAGCGAACAGCAATAGTTACGTGAGCACAGAACTTCGTGCACTGAAGCCCACGCGCCACTCCTGTGGGAAAAGACCCTTCCTGATTGCTGCAGGGCTGGCCAGCTCTGCTGCCTTTGTTGCCTCAGCTCCCAGCCCTCATCTGCTGTTTTTGCCACTTAGATTGCTTGCCTGTTCTAGAACTCACTGTCTGTGGCAGAAGGACACCCAAGCTGGTTCTGGAAGTTTGTGTCTGCCTTCTGCCAGATGCTTCCTGTCCTTTCTTCCTTCTGCCTCCTATTGCTTGCTGTTTCTTTGTGTGCAGTTCTGTGCAGCTTTCCCTAGCACTGATTTTATGGCCAGATTAGGCAATGACTTGGTCCAAAGATCATCATTCCCCTCTTTCTAGATGTGATACCTCATCTTGTCTAGACATTTTGCATAGCCAGAATTCAAGAGAACCTACAGGGTGAATTCCTTGTTTCAAAGCATTAGCTTGCTTTCAGAAACTGCTGCTCCCAGGAGCCTGACACCTGACTCACGGGTGGCTGGGATTCGGTCATGTTGTAGAGCTGGTTTGTGCTACCTCCTCTCACCCCCATGTTAACACAGGGATGGAAAAGGTGCAGGCTGGCAAGAATTTATTGCACAGTAGGTTCATAGTTGACTCTGCACCTAAATGCTTGCCTCAAGAAATAAGTGATTGCCTATCAGTGTTACACATTTCCTTCTTGCTTTTTATTAAACAGGAACAGCTGGGGAAGGGAGATGAGGGGTTTTATTTCTGACAAGTTTTAGAAAAAGAAATATTGTGTACATGTGTTTGGAACTGTTGAATTGCCAGGTTTCTGTACAAGTGTTTTGTAATTAAACTTTTAGATTTTCTTTAAGAAGTTGATACACTTGCTTGACATTTGTCTCATTAAAACTTTTCTATGTTGAATCCATGTGATCCAGTTTTGCTTGGATTGTAACAAAGAAAATTCTACTTGTGCTTTTTTCCTCTGAAAGACTTTGTCGACTCTCCATTAATCATCAAGCCTGTTAGACTTTTAGAGCAGTCACACTTCATTTTACTAATTGCTTATTCAAAATGTGTCTTTACCTGTTTGACAGTGAGGCTCCTTCAGTGTATTAGAACAATACAGTGAGTCCTGATTCATTTTCTGTGGCAATAGTATTCTGGAGCCAGCTTGAAGGATGTTTTCAAGTCAGTGACTCTGAAGTCCCTTGTTAGTTGATCTTTTGACAGAAGAAATGTTGTATTTAAATTCTTGCTTTTTAAAAATAACCACACATAGCAATCAAAATAGTTTTAAAACAGATTTGTGAATTTCTACCATGTTTTCTAAATCTTAAGGATGTAGCAGCCTTGGCTTCCAGAGCCCACACTCCCGCTGGGGGCCAGGTGTGTGACACTGGGCAGGTCTTGCTTTGTGTCATCTTGGCTTCCTCTTCTGACATCACACGCCTCAGCTTCCCTACAGTATGTTAGAAGGCTGGAATTAGGTAAAGAAAACCACCATGCTTTGAGAAGTGCAGAGAACCACCACAGTATCAGAGTTAGGACTGGGTTTGATTACATGTAACAGAAACCCAAATCCACAATGGCTTAAGTAAGAAGTGTCTCTTGTTCATAAACAGTCTGCCAAGAGAAGCCAGTCCAAGACTGACACTGATATAGCATAATGTGTCTCTCAAGGTCACCTTGTGTTCCAACATAGCTACTTGGCCTGTAGCCATCCCTTTGAAATTCCTGACAGCGTGAAGAGAAGGCGGCAAGGACAAAACGGGCAAGCCTGGTTTCCCGGAGTCTTCCCTGGAAATCACACTCAACACTTCCAGTCACATCGCTCTAGCTGGCTGTTGAGGAATCCTAGAAACATCAGCACTGTGTGGATACTACGGCTCAATAATAGGAGTTTTAGTAAGGGAGAGGGAAAAAATTAACTTAGAGTGGACAACAGAAATTTTCGTATGTTAATGAAAGATACATCGTTTCTCCTTTGCTTCTTCACCATTTGAAAATGACCACATACTTCTTAGAACTTTATGTTTCCAAACAGCTGGGAAACAAACTGATTTCAGTGTGAGTTGGCAGTTCCTGATCACACCTAGCTTCTCCTGAGCTTCAGCAGCTGGTGGCCAGGCTTGGTAAAAGTCAACAGAAACAGGTGGTAATGCTTGCCCAGATTGCAGGCTCTTCTCTAACTGCTCTGCAATTGGATCAAAACAACACCAGGACAGTCCTTCCCTGAGGGTGGGGATGTTGAAGTATTGTTTTATGGAAAAGCTATAACTACTTCCTGCTCCCTGAAATAATTTCCTGCCTCACAACCAAGTTAGGGGCTTTTCCTTTGTGCTGTTTATTTACCTTTGCCAGAAAACCTGCAGATATATTCTTTAAAATACCTACAGATATAAACACAAGCTCACATACCAGCTCATCAAAGAGAGATTGAGAGTCAGAAGTATCAGAAGAACATGTTGTGTGCCCACTCAGTTAGAAACCATTTCATGGGAATATGTGTCTGTGGGGAGACTCTGGCCAGAAACAGGAATGAAAGTTCAGAAGAGGAGCCCGAGGACATAAGAGCGGCGCTGGGAAATTAAGAGCAGGCAGTGCAGTTTCTGAAGGATTTTTGTGAATATCTGTAATGCCGTATCAGTGGGAGGCTGTGAAACAACTGATGGGTGTTCTACTTGTGACTCTCCAACGCTACACCAATGCCTAAGAGCATCTCCCCATTTCACTTGGTTTATTGTGTGGAACTACAAAAGTGTTTATAAAATGTCTTTCCAGGGCTGGAAAGATGGCTCAGTGGTTAAAAGCACTGGCTGCTCTTCCAGAAGGGTTAGAAGCCCAGCACCCACACAGGGGCTTACAACTGTCTTTAACTCCGGTTCCAGGTGACCTGACATCCTCTTCTAGCTTCCTCAGCACAAGGCATGTAAGTGGTACACAGACGTGTGTGTGTGTGTGTGTGTGTGTGTGTGTGTGTGTGTGTGTATGTGTGTGTCTGTGTGTGTGAGAGAGACAGAGACAGAGAGACAGAGAGAGATGAAGACTAATAGGACAGATCAAGAGTTTCAAATGAGGAGTTGAAGAGATGGCTCAGCAGTTAAGAGCACTGCCTGCTCTTCCAGAGGACCCAGGTTCAAATTTCGGCACCCACATGGCAGCTCATAACTGTAACTCCAGGGGATCGGACATCCTCATAACCAATGTACATATAATAACATTAAATAGATTATTTTATTTTTAAAACAAAATAGAGTTTCAAGTGAGGAAATAAGTGTGAGTGTGTGTGTATGTGTCTATGTCTGTAAGGTCAAGGGCAAGGTCTTCCTCTACTATTCTTTACCTAATTTTGTTGAGATAGGGCCTATCTCTTCCTGAGCCCAGAACTCACTAATTAATTGGACTGGATTTGATTTCATTCATCAGAAACACAAATCAACAATGACTTAAATAAGAAGTGTGTCTCATTTAAAAGAGGGACCAGGCATGCCAAAAGAAGCCAATCCAAGATACATCGGAGCCCTGTCTGTATCACAGCTTACTGTCTTTCTCAAGGTCATCCAGTGCTCCAGCATGGCAACTTGGCCAGCATCCTCTGAATCTACCTGTCTCTCCCCTTTCCCAAAGCTAGGGTTACAGACATACACCATCACACCATGCTTTGGTGGGCTTTGACATGGTACTAGGGATCTGAGCTCAGGTGCATGTGCAGTTATTTTACCAAGAGAAACATCTCTCCCAGCCTTAAGATAACTTTTTTTCCTTTAAATTCTTTGGCACTTGTAGGCACTAGAGAGGTTGCTCGATGGTTAACCACTGAGTACTGACTGCCCTTCCAGAGGACCCTAGTTCTGTTCCCAATACTTACATGGTGGCTGCAGTCCCAAGGGCTCTGACTACCTTTTCTGGTCTCCTTGAGCAACAGCCGTGCGGCTGATGCATTGACATATATACCGAGAAAACATTTGTATACGTAAAATAGTTTTTTAATTCCTTGACAATTTTATACAAGCCAATAATGTAATTTGGTTATTTTTACCCTGATACCCTCCTGAGCCCCTCCTTCCCGACATGTTCCCCTCTCATGCACACGAGACAAACCTTTACTACTGAGCTATACTCCCAGTCTCCTTTAGTCTGTTTGTTTGCTTGTTTATGGGATGATTTGCAGATTCATGTGTCACCCCTTGCCCAGGGCCTTGCTCTCACTGTACCCTCATTTTAATATATGTACTGCTGACATGAGAACTGTGAAGTTTTTATGTCAGTTAGACTCATCACCCATATTCAACATTTAGAATGCTACCTGTCATAAGAGTACAAGACACATACAAACTTACAACTTTTGGAAAACTCGGGCAAAGGAGAAAAAACACCTATAAGCTATGTTAGTCTTCATTTACCTAACTATAACTATAAAATGGGCATAATATAAAGTTGTTGTAGGAGTCAAATGATAAAATTCATATTCGTGGGGGATAATAAGTAGTAACTTTTTCAAGTGTTTTTGTTTGGGGTTGGTTGGTTGGTTTTGAGTCAGGGTCTCCTATAGCCCAGGCTAGCCTAGAATTCACTAGTAGTGAAAGGACCGGCTGGGCTTCTGCCCTCCCGGGGTCTCAGGGCGAGGAGTGACCTCAAGGAACCAAGACTCCCGATCAGTGTAAAAAAACATGAGTCTTTTATTATCCAATGCATTGGGGTCATTTCTCACGTATCCTTGAAGTCAGAATAGGAGAAAATGACCCCGAGGATCTTCCGGCTAGACTTTTTAAAAGGGAGCAGAGAATCTCTCTGACTGCTCAGAACCCAGGCACTGGATTGGCTTGTTGGCAACAAGGAGTTCTGGGAAACAGAGGGGTTTATGGGATAGTGATTACGTATAATGAGTACTTACATCAAATGGAGGCTAGTGCCTTTACCACTAGGGGCGCTGGACTTTTCAGTAGCAAGGTAAGGGAGTGAATGTGAATGACAAAAAAATCAGAAATGATTCCATGGGTGTGACTCAGTAGTAAAGGATTTGCCTAGCATGTACAAGTCTTGAGAGTTTGAATGCCGACACCTCTCTTGTACACACACACACACACACATGCTCACACACACTAATTCCTAGCAACATGCATGCACATACATACTAATTCCTAGCATTTGAGCTTTAGCAATTGGGCCATGGACAGGGTGCTTTTGCCTGAGATGGCGCAGACTTAGAGACAAAATACTGTGGAGGAAAGATCACGAGCTCTGTTTTGAGGCTGGGGGTGTAGCTCGGTTGCGTGCTTGCCCAGTGCATGGAGTTCTGGGCCCCATCCTAGCACCACATACACTAGATGTGGTCATGCTTGGCTAGAATTGCAACTCACTGGAGGCTGAAGCCAAAGGACCATAGTTCAAGGTCATCCTCAGCTTCAAAGAGAGTTCAAGGTCAGCCTGCTAAGTAATATAGTGAGATACTGTTTGTAAAACAAAGCAAAAATTTCATTTTAGACTAGCTAATTTGAGGTTAGCCCTGAGCAGCTGGCTTAAATCTCTCTGCTATCAGTTTAAAAAAAGAAGAAAAAAAATTCCTGTCAGCTCTTAAAAGGCTGTGGTTTCCCTGTACTTCTAACTTCGGGTTGTTGTTTGCTAACATTCCTCCCGAGCTCAGTGCATGCACGCACGTAGGCTCACTGAACTATGAAATTAAGGAATGGTCTCCTTTTTAATTCTTCGAGCTCCTTAGGAAAAGAAAATTTAAACCTTGCATCTGCATTTGTTTAAGATTGGCCCAAAGCGGCTGAGTGTTGTAGGATATAAAAATCATACCACACGGCTGGTGGCTGTAACACTCTGGGAAGCAATGGGAAGCGTGTGCCGGGGAGACTGGCCAGAAGTATATTTGGCATCATCCAAAGAAGGGCAATATGAGACGACATGGGAGATGCAGGCCAGAGCAAACGGCTGCTGAGATGGTTTTGCCCTCCCGAAGTCAGCTCGGCCCAGGCAGTGAAATGCAAGGTGATAGATAATCTTTTTTTCTTCAAGCTGATGGATGTTTTAAGTAGCCTTGTATTTATTGAAAGAAGTTCTCAATTCTGTTTTTTTGTTTTGTTTTGTTTTGTTTGGGGGGGTTGTTTTGTTTTTTGTTTGTGTTTTGTTTTTGTTTGTTTTGTAAGGCATACGTAACTTATCAGTGGATTTCACTCACTGCTCAGGAGAACAAATGTTTCAGATGTAGTCAGTCATTCCACTTGAACATTTCTGTGTGCTTTGGGTGGAAAGCTGAGGAAGTTCCTGTCCTCTGGGAGCTAATTCATAGTACAACAATTAGAGAAAAAAAAGATATAAAAGCTAACTACAATGGGGTCTGATAAGTGATCAACAGCTGTGAACAAAGTGTTCTGGAAAATACAAAGGAAGGAGAGAGGTCCAAAAGGGGCTTTACCAGGTCTACCAGGATAACGTCTTTAAGCTGGAGACCACAGCAAGATAGGTGTTTTGTTTCGAAGAAACTAGAAATGGCCAGGTAGCTCTGTGGTAGAGCACTTGCATAGCAATGTGCAGGCCTGGGTCCTTCCGGGTACTGCAAGACAGGGAAGTATTTGGGAAGTGGGTTTAAAAGAGCTTTGCATGCCATGCTGAGGGACTTCACTTTTAATTTGCAGCAGAGAGAAAAGGTAATCAGACCTATTTTTACAAAGCGGTAGCATGAGAAGATAGTAAACTAGCTCAGGGGTTCTTAGTAATTATTTTCCTTTTCTCATAAATCCCTGTGGCAATCTAGTGATTGCCTTCTAAAGCTTTTCTAATGTTTTCAACTGTGATTAAAAAAAAAAAAAAATTAGCCAGGCATGGTGGCACATGCCTTTAATCTCAGTGCTCAGGAAGCAGAGGCAGGCAGATCTCTGAGTTTTGAGGCCAGCTTGGTTTACAAAGTAAGTTCGTGGCCAACCAGGGCTACATAGTCAGACCTTGTCTCAAAACAACAACAACAAAAAGAAGAAGAAAACGAAAAGAAATGAAGGAAGGAAAAAGAAAGAAGAAAGAAAAGATAGTTAAGAAATCTGCTGTGTTGAAATAGAGCTATCAAAATGTTAAAAATGTGTTGTATAGAAGTGTTTGTGCTTCCTAACAAAGCCCTAAGTAACATGATCTAAGATGAGCATAGGGGAGAGTGCCTGCAGTCCAGACAGAGGTAAAGAAAGAACGAGATGGAGCATGGGTTAGAGGTGGGAAGGATGGAACGAGAAGCTCTGGTGAGTGGACCCCACTCACTGAGCTGGAGAGTTTAGAGGAAGGCAGGCTGGGGCAGGTGGAAGTGGCTGGGAATGAGGTCTGCAGCATGCTATTTTGAGATGTAGTGTTGAGGAAGCACCTCTATGAATGAGCTTGCTCTTGAAAGGTAAGTTTGAACGTGGATAACATTTACTAGACTTAGAGGAAGCTCAGGCAAAGTCATCTCTACCACCCCTGGGTAAAGATGTCATGTTCTATGCTTTGCTTTGCTGCCAACCTTGACTATTTCCCCCTTCTCTTATACCAAAGAGCACGTGGACAGAAGCAGCTTTTCTTTTGGCTTAAATCATTTGGCACCTCTGCAGTTATTAGAACGTGTGCTTGCATAGGTTTTGTGAAAGAGATTCAGCAAGGGAACCATGCAGAGCACGCTAGAGATTCCTTCTGGAATGGCAGTATCTGTTTATCTTGACTGATTTTATAGCAAATGTGATTGGGGTATTTACTATTTGTCTCTCAGAACAGGATGAAAACTGTGCATGGTGGCTCAGGCTTTTTTTCCCAATACCCATGAGTCAAAAGCAAGCTCATCTCTGTGAGTTCAAAGCTAGCCTGGTCTCCATAGTGAGTTCCAGGCCAGCCAGGGCTACAGAGTGAGACCTTGTCTCAAAATAGGAAAGAACTGGTGAAACTTAATAGGACGAACCAAGCACACTGCAGCAACTACAAACACTAACAACACAGAAGAGGCTAGAGGCTACAAAAAACTATCAGTTGTGGTCATGCAAAGAGGGGTTTCACTCTGAGAGCTTGGCCCACAACTAAATGAGGCCAAGATTAATCATGCCTTAATCCTCCCTCTAAACCAAAGGATCTTTCCTGAAGATCACACCTATTAAGGCAGTAAAGACTCTGCCACAGGATGCACAGTAATGAGCTCCAGGTATGTAATGAGAGACAAGTGCCGTTGTTGCAGGGCGAGGGCTCAGTGCCTCATCTGAGGACCAGCTTGCTCTGCAAAAGGAGCCCCCCCCCTTGAGTCCTTGAAGAGGGTAGAGAGGAAGCTCCCATTTTGACAGTCTGTGTTTCCTGGAAACACAAAATCTTCTGGGAAAGACCTTTGTTTTTGTTTTAATTAGGTAAGGATTTTACATGTAGGGAGCAAGTAGCTGACTCCAGGCTCCAAGCTGTCTCCAGAGGGAAAAAAGTTAAAAAAAAAAAAAAAATCACTGTGAAGGAATGGAGACAATTGTTGGAGGTAAGGAGGCTTCGGCCTCTTGCCCAGTCCCTGCCACACCTGGAGGTAGCTGCCAGGTCCAAAAACCACACCACTTTCCTCTTGTTTGTCAGCGTCCAGGTGTCCCTCCGTCCTGTGTCAGCACCTAGTCTGAAACTGAGCAGGGAAGGCCGGATGCAGCCCTGGCCCTTCTCCCCTCATTGGACAGGCGGAGGAGGCCTTGACCTCCCTACAGGATGCTGCCCCACATCCTGGACCCTGTCACTGGTTCCTGCTCCACTTGCTGCTCTGGCTTCTTACAATCCCAAGAGACAGGAGGACTGCAGGGCCAGGCAGAACCCTTTAGGGATGCCTAAGCCTCAGCTTGTCTGTCTTTCCGGAGAGGGGAAGGAAGGACTCCCCACTCTTTCCCAATATCCTTGTCTTAAACTCATGCAGTACAAAACAAGCCAGTTCATTGTGTTCTTGGATATAAATATTGATTCTGGGTGATGTTAACATTCTGTTCATAAAAGAATGTAACATATTTCTCCCACACCATATTAGACTGATGTGTTGTTTGGCCAAGAGAAGTGGAGAGTTCTGGCTTCTGCAGAAAATGTGGACATTTAAATGCATGCAGCTTTCAGAAGTCTGGGGAGCAGTCTCAGAATAGCAACTAGGGCTTTTGGCTGGCTTCAGCCCTGTGCTCTTCCATCCTGGGCTTGTCACTTTGGCATTCCTAATCTCTTGTAATTAGGAAGATGCTGTTTTGGACTTCCACATCTGCTTTCATCAGGAAGGCCTATAAGGTCAGAGCTGAACATTTTTAGTTTTCTTCCCTTGAGGAAAAGATCTGGGAGGTCTCCTGTTTTTCTTCCCCACTCCACGGGAGGAATGGCTTCAGGGGAGGGCAATGGCTTCAGACCAGAGGTGGTCCATCCAAGCATTCCAACCCGGGTCAGACAAGCCCAAGAATAGGATGTGCTGGCCGCCTTGGCAAGGCAAATTCCCCACATTCCACAAGCGCTCTTCACGGGAAATCTAACTCATGAGAAAGTGGAATTCTTGATGTGTATGCGTGCGCACTCGGGTGCCAGCACGTCTCACACAGACAGATCCCTAGCCCTCTGGTATTTCGTAAGACTGAGAGCCCATTTCCAGATGTGTGGGAAGGCGGCCGGGTCCCAGTGCTGTCAGAGGAGGCAGCGCCCTCTGCTGTCCCAACTAGGAAGCGCCGCGGTGGAGGGAAGGGATCCGAGGGGGTCTGGACTGGGAAACTGGTCTGGGATAAACCTCGGCTCACCGTGACCGGCTGGAGGCCTGCACCTCCTTACTATTCCCACTGCGAGCTTGCAGGGGCCGGCTGCCCTGGGACTAGCTGGTTCTTTTGATGTTCTGTAGCTGTGAGCCAGCCAAAAATGAGGATTTGCAATAAAACTCCAGCTTCCCTCAGCATCTGCTGGGCTAGTTCAGAGGTGAGAGGGAGTAGCGCAGACTTCTGCCTGCGAACCTGGCCTGCAGCCCCAGGCCTGGCGAGACAAAAAGGGCAGCGTGCCCACGAGGAGGCCTCCGGCCGAGAGGCGGCCCTGCGGCCTCACTGTGCCCCTGAAAAGCACTAGCAGAGGCCTGGCTGGCTCCGTGGCTTCCAGCAGAGTGGAAGCTGCCATGGCTCAGCTCAGGCGTACTGGCATCTCCCACCACTCGAAGCTGGCAACCCAGACAGAGGGGGGCCCACCCCTCTGCCCTGTTTCCTGCCAAGAAGGAGGCTCTGCAGCACTGCCAGAGCCAGCTCGCGGGAGGAGGGTGGAGACAGAGGGGGGAAATGGAGAGAAAGGTAGAAAGTGGGAGAAAAAAGAGGGAGGGAGAAAGGGAGACAGAGAAGAGGAAGAGGAGGAGGAGGAGAGAGGGGAGAAGGATAGAAAAAGAGACAGGGTGAGGAAGAGGGAGAGGTGTGAATGTGTGTGGTGAGAGAGTGGGTGTGTGTGTGTGTGTGTGTGTGTGTGTGTGTGTGTGTGTGTGTGTCGCGCACGCTCCTGAAAAGCCAGGTGCAGAAGGCTACTGAAGCCAACTTATTGGACAACCTTTCCATTTTGCAAGAGAAAAAAGATGACAGAAGACAATCCGTTTCTGTTTGGAGAGAAAGGTTTTTATTTATTTATTTTTGGCAAACTGAGCTCCTCTCTGCTGGGAGAACCGAAAACCCCTAACAGCAGCCCCTAACAACAATGCCCTTCTTTCTCTGGGACCAATTTCCAGACAGCACAGCGGTCCTGACAAGGTCAACAAGCCGAAGCTGTGAGCACAAGATCTTTATCTACGTGGGAAATAAGAAAATCATTTGACTGATAAAAGGAAATACAATAAATAGCATCTAAATTCCTGGCTGCATTCCCCGGAGCCCCTCCCATGCAAGAGAAAGTGCCAGGGCAGGAATACAACTGCCACTACAGCAGGTTTAAAAATAGCACACTGCACACAGCCCTTCCTACCTTCCAGAAAGACTTCATTACCGGGTCCTCAGCCCCAAGCCTGCAGAGCCGCTGCCGGCGCTTTCTTACCCCTGCTCTGGATTTTTCTTCTTTGGAAGCGTGAAGGCAGCAGCGGGTGTGATACATTTCCCTCCCGCTCAGCTAGTTTCAGTCTTAGCACGTCTGGCGCACACAGCGAAAGTCCATTGTATTTAATGGGGTGTTAACTCTGTTTATTCTCTAGGACTTGTGCGGTAATTTTACACTCTGCAAAACTAGCAACTTGAACCTGAAGTGCTTTTCCTCCCTCCTCGTGCCACTCCAATGGGCCTCTGGCTCCAGGTCCGTTTTCAGGGTTAGCGTTCCCCTAACTGGGATAGCCAAAGACCTGCTTCCGGACCCTGCTAATACTGCTGTGGCCTGAGTTAGGTCTGTCTCTCTTAGACACTCGTTTTTGCCATCTGTTAAATGGGGATTTGAATCCATCTATGTGCCTAGAAAAGCTGTTGGCACTAGCCTCTTGTTCTCAGCTGGTCACTTTTGTATCTCCTTGGAAGAATGTTAACAGAAGTGACAGGATGATCCTGGCTAGCCTAAATCTCTGCTTTTCAGCTAGAGAGATGGCTCAATGGTTATGAGCGCTTGCTGTTCTTGCAAAGGACTTTGATTCCCAGCTCACTGCTGCCTGTAACTCCAGTTCCAGAGGATCCTACATCCTCTTCTGATCTCCAAGCACATGCATGGTGCACATGCATGCAGGCAAACATTCGTACACTTAAAAATATAAATACATAAATTAAAAAATAAACAAAGCACATGTTGTACTAACAAATTATGCTGGCTATATATGAGCTCTATCTTCCATTATCCTCAGAGCTGAATCACAAACCCAGGCCTTTGGGACCATCTGGGTCTCCAGCCACAGGGACATCATCTGGCCCATCCAGCTTCTCCTCCCACATGAGGACATCCTGGATCTGCCTCTCTAGAGTTCCTAATCTATTTCCATCTCCCTCAGACCTATTGCCCTGCAGATTCCTCAACTCTTAATTTGTCTAAAACTAAGAACAAATTTTCCCTAAACCCACATCTTCTCCTGGATCTGGCAGCTAGTGAAGAGTGAGTGCCATTTGGAGCTGGAGAAACCTGGTGCCTGTGCACACTTCTCCCTGGTGCTGCTCAGGGATCTCTGCCCTCCAGTCCATTCAGAGAAAGGAATCCTCCCATACAGCCCTTCTTCCTGCCCCGCCTCCCCCACCACCCACCCCTTAAAGGCTGTTTGAATCTTCAGTCCCCCTGATCCTCACAACCTCCATTGTTTCTCAATAGTTTCTGCAGTTGACTTTCACCTAGCTTTGACTTTGGGGAATCTTAATTTTCGTTCTTCAGACCCTTGGCAATGTCTTATATATCACTAACGGGAAATATTTTCATTTTTATTCTTTGAGACAGTCTTTCTGTAGCCAGAGCTTGCCTCCAATTCACAATTCTCCTGCCTCACCCTTCCAAGTATTGGCAGGCATGCACACAAAGCTAAGAGCAGTATTTCTTTCTTTAAAACAAAAATTTAATCATTATCTATCTGTTTTGTGTGGGGCAGGGAGCATGCATGTGCCATGGCATGCATGTGGAGGTCAGAGGACAACTTCTAGGGGTCCTTCTACCATGTGGGACCCCAGTATCAAACTTAAGTCATTGGGCTAGGCAGCAAGCACTTTTGCCTGCTGAGCCATCTTGCCAGCCTACAAGCTATATTTCTAAGATGCAAGATGCCTCACAAATATCATTCTACTTCAAATAAGACAATAGCTGTGGTTTTTACTTGGAACCCACAGCTTTGCACATACAAGAGCTACTGAGCTACAGCCCAGCCCTACTTTTACCTTTGCATTCCATTTAAAACTTTGGAAAATTCTGTGTTGCATAGATGACCTGAAACTGAGCTACATCAAAGGACCCAAGGCCACTCAAGCCATTGCATCTTATAGATTCAGAATATAAACTCAGGTCTGTCTTCTATTTTAAACACTTACTCAAAACATTGCTTGAATTTTATTTAATTCAAAACTGGTGTGAGGTGTCAGATATCCTGGAACTGGAGTTACAGACAGTTGTGAGCTACCATGTGAGTGCTGGGAATTGAACCTGAGTCCTCTGGAAAAGAAGCCAGTGCTCTTAAGCGCTGAGCCATTTCCCTAGCCCTTATTCAAAGTATTTAAGGAACACCAGCACTTGGGAGGCTGAGGCAGGAGGATCAAGAGTTTGAAGTCAACTTTGGCTACAGTGTGAGACCCTATCTCAAACAAAAAATATTTAAAGTAGTAAGCTTGGTACCTGGGAGGCAGCTGGTAGATCTGTGCTACTTTCCTCGTATTCCTCTTCTAGAAATCTCAATCGAAGTCAGGTGGTGGTGGTGCACACCTTTAATTTCAGCACAGGCAGAGGCTGTTCAAGGCCAGCCTGGTCTACAGAGCAAGTTCCAGGACAACAAGGACTTCACAGAGAATCCTGTCTCAAAAACGAAAGAAGGAAAGAAAAGAAGAAAGAAAGAAAGAAAGAAAGAAAGGAAGGAAGAAAGAAAGAAAGAAAGAAAGAAAGAAAGAAAGAAAGAAAGAAAGAAAGAAAGAAAGAAAGAAAGAATCTTCTCTCTCCCTTCTCCCCCCTCCCCGTTTGCTTCACAGGGTCTTGTGTACCCCCAGTGGGGCTCACTATTTAGCTGAAGATGACTTTGGATTCCTGCCCCTCCCGCCTATGCTTCCCAAATCCTGGGATGACAAAGATGCACAGCTACACTCAGCTGGAGCGTCACTCCCGCTCAAGTACAGAGGCACAGAGGCCAAAGCCGGCAGCAGCTTTACCCATCAGAGTCACCTCCTGCAGCTCCTTTCTGCCCAGTATCACCCTGTGAGGCCACATGTGACCACGCTCTATTTCTAACCCCCTCCTTTCCTTCACAACTTTGTGGTTTTTGGAAGCCTCTGTCTCTCCGTATCTGTAAGCACGGGTCCCGTGGTGCCAGCTCTGTGCTCCCACCACCCTGTTGCTGACCCACTTGTTTGTGCCTTCCTGGCTCAGCATTTTTGGAGTGTGGTTATTCAGGCCTGTCTCCATGTCTTTGCATTCTTGGACCTTGGCATTGTGCCTAGGACACAGTAGGCGCCCAGCACAAGTTTGTTTAGTCCAATGCCTCATCCTTATGACTAATGCTTAGTTTCGACCATTTTGCAAAGGTTAGAATGTCTCTGAAGACTTTCTGACGTCACCTCTCTCCTCTGTGACTCCACACCCCCCTTCCCACTAAAGCTTCTGGCCACTAGAGTCCTCCATGTTACCAGATCTCCCAACAGTGCCCATCTTCCGGCCCCAGCAGTGCTGGGCAGTTAGCCCCCTTCTACAACTCCTTCCTCCTCTTGGTTTTCAAGGAGCAGCCTGCAGTGTGTTTCTGCTTCCCTGGCTGTCTTGATCCTCTGAGCAAGGCTCAGCTGCTCCTGTCTCTACAGTCCTTCCTGAATGGACTTGGCTAGTCTGTCTTTTAAATACCTCCTCCAGCTTCAGCTTCAGCTCAAGAGCAGATGTTCTGTGCTCTGCTGACACCTCACTTACATGGGTTTTAGGTAGCTCAAGCTTAAGCCTCTCTTCCCTCAGTCCTTCCCTTTTAGTAAAAGGCAGGATCATCACACACATCCTCCAAATGTAGATTCCAGGAGATGGGGACATGGCTTCTTTGCCTCAAAGCCTAAGGACCAGTTTGGATCCCCAACAAACACCTAAATGCTAGACAGACATGGCAGCCCTCCTGTAATCCCAGCAATCAGGAGGCAGAGACAAGAACTCTGGAACAAGCTGGCTAGCTAGACTAGGTGAAATTGGCAAAGCCTTGTGTTCAGGTGAGAGATTCTGCCTCAATATAGGTGAAAATAAAGACACCCAACGCCAAACTCTAGCCTCCACATGTGCACACATGCGCATGCACACACATACACACAAATGATAATAATAGTTACATATGTATTATATTTTATATATCGTATTATATGTGTATATATTGTTAGTTTATGATATAATATATATATATGTATTTTATCATCATCATCATCATTATTGTTATTATAGATTCCAACCTCTGACTTGAATTCAAAACAAAACTGTATATTTTATCCTGGACTTAGGTGCCCAGTAAGGTCTAGCCTCAGCTCACCTTCCCAGCCCAGCTTCTATTTCACCCCTAGATGAGAAATGGGCAAGTGAGGTTCCCTGACAGGTCTGGCTACATGCTCTATACAACTCACAAGCAAAGACAGATTCTTTTTTATTTATATTTATTTTTATTTTTACTTTCTAGTTTGTTACTGTTTGTTTGTTTGAGACAGAGCCTCACTATAGCCCAGGCTGGCCTCAAGCTCCGAGTCTCTCAGTCTCTGAGAGCTGGGATTATAGTTGTGCATCAGTATACCCTGCTACTTGATTCTTCTACTTTAAATGATGGGGAAGCCCAGTGGGGGGGGTACACATCTTTAATGCCAGCACTGAGGAGGCAGAGGCAGGCAGATCTCTGTGAGTTCGAGGCCAGCCTGATCTACAGAGTGAGTTCCAGAACAGCCAGAGTTATAACAGAGAAACCCTGTCATGAAAAACCATAGATAGATAGATAAATAAATAAATAAATAAATAAATGTGGGAAAGGCAAAAGAAGATACTATTTTGTGACACATAAAATAATGAAAATGGACATTTCAGTGTCTTTAGAGTATGGAACGTAGCTTTGGCCATGTGTTTACTTGTCACCATGTCTGCTTTGTTCTGCAAGGACAGATTTGAGTTCTAAAAACAAAAACCTTATGGCCTACAAAGCTCAAACTATTCACTCAATAGCCTGCTTTAGGAAGAGCTTGCAAGCCCTGCTCTAACCCAGTCCCTGTCGCCCGGCACCTTCCAGGTCTGCAGTTCTTTTTCTCTCAGTTCGAATCCCTCCAGCATCTTTTACAATCTTCCATTACTCTGCCCGAAGGTTCCTCGTGCTTCTCTGTGCCCCTCTAGAAAACACTTAGAGATGACAGGCTTACACTCAGGGCCTTGCACTGGTTGTCATTGCTTTTCTGGTCCATGTCTTTTCTGTCACGTGATATCCCTAGCTTGGGTCCAGTGTGAGAACAGGGCTGGTGTCTTGTGGTCTCACAGCTAGAACACATCATCACATACCACAGGGCCCGGTACAAAGTATAGCCACATCGTACACACTTAGAAAGTGTTCTATTCCTAAATAGTGTCCTCTCTCCCAACACCCCTCAAGTCTGAGATGGGGCTTCCCCATATAGCACCTATACAGAATCTACTGTATATTCTATTTTTATTTTTTGCTTTTGTTTCATTTTTGTTTTCTTTTTTGAGATAAAGTCTCACTCTTTAGCTCAGGCAAGTCTGGAATTCAATCTGTACCCTAGGAACTCATGGGGATTCTCCTGCCTTAGCCTCCCAAGTGTGAGCATTACCTGCGTGAACCATCATGCCCAGCTTAAGTATTCTATTTCAAGGAAGTTTCTATTTCGAGATTTTGTTCAAGCTCCCTCTAGTTTATCCCCACAGGGTGCTGAAGACAAGACAGAGGTGTTGCAGAAGTTTATTTCTAGTTATGTTTGAAATGGTTGTTTTGTGCATTGTTGGAGGAAGGGCTGCCTAGGCTAGCATTTTGTATTATCTGCAAGTGTTGGCATTATGTAAAAGATGTTTGATTCCTCATGATTTGTACATGCCCTCTGCTCTCTGTCAGAACCATGAGGGAGCAGAATTTTTGTATCAATAAAACACCTGCGTAGCTTCTGCGGCTATAGAAAGCCCTGAGATCAGACAGTTGGTACGTCTGATTGGTACTATTTGGGTGGCAGCAGCCCTTAGACCCCACTTCAACAGCCAGATAATGTGCCGCCTCTGCAGCTGTCCATGACAGCCCTAACACACTCAGCTCAGAAGTAGCACAGGTGGGACTTCAATTTAGGTCTTCCGGCTCAAGTGCAGTATTTACAAGGCTGAGCCAGGACTTGTCATAAGTGCCTCCCTGGTGGCAGTGTGGGTTCCTGGGAGTCTGGAGGGAGCTTTGAAAGGAAAAGTTTACTGCTGGCTAGGCAGGCGTCCTCAGCTAGTGCTCTTTGGATCAGATACAGGGAGACATCTACACAGATGGGTCTGAATGAGGAAAGGCACCTAGACTCCTGGTCTACAGCTTCTGGAGAGTGGCCAAAGAGTAGTGTCCTCACTCACAGGCTAAGAAGGGATGATGCTTGTGGAGAGACAAGGAAAGCTGAGCCTGGGAGGCCTTGATTTCTAGTTCCACAGTGGCCATAGCTGAGCCAGCTCAGGGCCTTATTTCTGTTCGATTGGAACAGTCTGACATCTTGCAAGAAACCTTTCTGGCACTGACCAAGAGGCACAGGTGCTCCTGGCTGGGACTGAAGTCACAGTTGGGCAAGTCAGCATGGCAAGACATATTGTAGGTGGCATTGTACATCATAGGGTGCTATGCAAAAGAGGGCCTGCAGTCTGGTGAAGTGCTGGAGGGGCATCTGCAAAAGAAAAACTTTTGCTGGAGAAACATGAGAGACTGTTGGGGAACTAGCAGCAGGGGGCTGGGCGTTGCAGACAGAGCGGGTAGGAAGGACAGCCTTACAGGTGGGATCCTCAGCCCGAGCACTGGCCCACCGCCCATCAGTACCGACAGTTCCACAGGCCTCTGCATCCGCGTCTCGTGAGTAAGTGTCCCAGGGACGCAGGAACATCTCTGCTGGGTTGTTGTGAGTTTTGGGTGTCCTTGGAGGTGCTTGCCACTGCATGCTATTTGATTCTCTAGAGCTCAAGGTCATGTTTGCCTATATCAGGAGATGGGAGCCCCTACTTGGCCATGGAGTCTGGACTAGCCTGATATAATGCCTTCTTCTTCTGAGGCCTTGTTTCCTCCATTTGGTTAGTGAACCAGGGTTGGAGGGGATCACGCTACCCTAACACAATAAGTTAATTAATTAATTAGTTAACTAATTAACTTTTTGAGGCAAGGTCTCATTATACCACCCTGAGTGGACTGGAGCTTGCTATTTATTAGATCAGGCTGGCCTCAAACTCACAGAGATCCATCTATCTCTGCCTCCCAAATGCTGGGATTAAAGGCATGTACCACTATGCCTGAACACACTTTTTTTTTTTTTAAAGATGAAATTCAAGGGGCTGGAGAAATGGCTCAGTGGTTAAGAGCACTTACTCTCACAGAGCACTGGGGTTTTGATTCCAGCACCCACCTCAGATGTAAATCCAGTTCTAGGACATCCAATAGTCCTTGGCCTCCTCAGGCATACGCATACATACATGTAAATGAAAGATAATCCTGTTTCTAAACATGAAATTCAACTCTAACTGGCTACTTTGCATTTTATCTTGCAAGTCTAACTACCCCTCCCCTAGCTAGTCTCTCTCTAGGAAGAGCTGCAGAAGGTTACAGGACCTCACATATCTTTTCCTCTTTTCTTTACTTTGCTTTTTGTTTGTTTGTTTATTTGTTTTTGTTTTTGTGTGTTTGTTATAAGACAGGATCTCACTGTGTAGCCAAGACTAGCCTGGAACTCATTATATAATTCAGGCTGGCCTTGAACTCGGGCAACCCTCCTGCCATTTGTGTTATGACTGTGTATGTAACACTCCTCCCAGGAGCTATGCTATAGGCATGTGCCACCACACTGGACTAATGCTCGTATCCTTAGCAGGCTCCACCCTGACTCCTTCCTGGCCAGCACTTACCTCCTCCCTGGGCTCCAGCATCACATGCGCTCCACACAATCGGGTCCCTGTTGGAGAGTGCAGGTTCACCCTCTTGACTCCTGTCCATTCTATTCATTATGGCCACTTGGCCTCTTTGCCTTTGCTGATGAGCACCTAATGTAGTTTATTCTTCTCTAGATCCCTAAGTAGGTGTGCTAGGAAGAAGGCTAAGGGTCACTGCAGGGCTGCTGAAAGGCAGATCCCAGCTTGGGAGGACTCCTGCCTGCCAAGGGCACAGTCCTGTCTTTCACACCTATGGAACAGGTTTGTGCTGGGACGCCGTGATGACACGAAGGCTGTGTAGTGACCGCTGCTGACACGGCTATGGGATGGTCACCTGAACAACTCACCTGCCAGGACCGCAGGTGCCCAGACACGTGACTGACTAGGTGTGCTTGGAAGGTTAGTTAGCACTTGAGTGGAGTACCTGGGTGAAACCAAAGCCCTCCTTGGGGTAGATGGGCCAGGGCCAGGGGGAGGCCTAAATAGACTAGCTAAGCAGGAACACATAATCTGCTTGTCTTCCTGCCGGAGTGGTGGTCTTCTTTTGCCCTCACCCTCGACTCTCAAACTGGCACTTCTACCACAGTTCTCCTAGCCCTTAGCTTCAGTAGCCTTGAGAGGCAGCTCTGTGTGTGTGTGCCTTACTGGGCTTGAACTCAGGGCCTTCCACATGCTTGGCAAGTGCTCTACTTTGAGCCTGTATCCCTAAGCCTTGGTATTTTGAAACGGGGCTGCAGTGTGTAGCTCCAGCTCCTCCTGCCTCTACTGTCCTAAGGCTGGGATTACAGATGTGCCACCATGCCAGGCCCCAGTCATTTCTAATAAAGATATCTCTGTTTTTGTGTGCATGACCCTGGATATCTTTAACTAACTCAGGCCCTTCTCTCCTCTTCCCTCCTCTTTTCTCCAATGCACCTACTGCCCAGTACCTTCCAAAAGTCATACATACATAAGACTGATGTCTTCCAGACATCTCCCTCCACTGCACCTGGTCCTGTGGCTGGGGACAGTCTTAGTTCAGGTGCCCCTAAAATACACTGAAATTTTCATTAAGAAGCTGAAAGGGGGAAAGACAGCAGAAGACAGGGAAGTGGAAGAAGTAAGCAAAGAGAATACATCCCAGCTAAGGGCGTGGCATCAAAATCACAGGGAGGGCGGCTTTGTCCTTATGACACAGGGAGGCTTGGCACTTAGAGATGTTGTCATCAAAGGTAAGAAGGCTGGGGCACTTATCCTTCCTCCCTCCCTCCCAGCCACAGGGGCGTACCTGTCTAGGTGTTGCCCACTCTGGGAGCGGGCAGAGTGGTTCTGTCTACCTGAGCCGTCCTCCAACAGAGAGATACAAGTGCTGGCCACTGGGAGTGAGGGTACAGAGAGGGCTGAAGGCAGAGGGCATGAGGAGGGACTCGGACAGGTGGGGGCTATGTCGGGGTGTAGGTCAGGAGAGCAAGCGGGCATATCCTGGGAGGTGTTGCCTTTGAGTGGCTCACTCCAAACTCATCTCTATGAATCTGTGTTCCCCTCAGAAAACAGGCCCCCTAAAACTATGGCAGGCTGTGCCCATCCTACCCCTGCCAGTCTGTAGTCCAAGCTATTTTGTCTTCCTCTAGTAACAATAAGCCCATTGTGCATGACTAATCCCCAGGGTGGCCAGAGAAGGGAGGGACAGGTCCAGGGATTGAGGGCTGAACCTGGGCCAAGAATTAAGGCTGAAACACTGAACCAAACCGTGGGAGGGAAAGACTCTGACTCCCAAGCCAGCCGCTCTGCCCTCAGCCCATTCAGTGGCTCCCGGGGTTCTTCTCTGAGAGACACATAGTAGCCAAGGTCCCGCATAGCTCCTGGAGAGCACTCCGGCAGCAGGCGCTCCCTGCTACCACTGGGCACCACATTCCAGTTCTGTGTGTCCTATTCCAATTGTCCACATGCCAAGCCTGTGCCCCGTGTGTGCATGAAGCAACTACTATGAACCTGTTTATTCAGACAAGGAAACAGAGGTCCAGGAAGTAAGTGGCTGATCCCAATGTCTGTAGCAGGGGATAAGTGGTAAGTGACAAATGTTCTGTTGAGATCCAAGCCCCACCTCTGAAGGTCTTTCTGCTCCTCTGAGACCTTGTACCTGAGGTCAGCACTGGAGTTGATAGGAGGTGGTGGCACTAACCCAGGATGGGGTGGGACATTGGACAGGCTGTGTGTGTGCTCTGGCGCCAGCAAAACAGGGCACACCCCTGAATGAGACATTCGGAGAAATGACCCATCTTGAAAAAAAAAAATCTCTGCAGAGTCATAACGGAAAAACTCTGGCCATTATAAGGTTTCCTTCATCTCATTTTGTGTTCAGGCCCAGTCTTGTTTTGATTTCACTATGGTCACTAGGCGTACCTTATTCACTTCCAGGTTTACAGCCTTGCCCAGCTAAGGTTCACAGGAGGACTCCACAGAGGGGCAGTTACTGCTAGCCAGGCTGGCTCTTTTTAACTCGGCAAAGATGAGCTGCAAGCCATTGTCTGCCAGGCCCTATGCATCTTTAGAAGCAGTGGACATGCACCCTCCCGACCTGTTCTTGGAGGCGATCACACCCACAGACAAACTTTGTGAGCTGTAAAATGCTGAGTACTTCTACCTTGCCAGGACAGCTGGAAGCCCAGGAATGACAGTACTGCCGAGTGGTCACCTTCAGTTCCAAGTGTGATAGGCCTTACCTCTGGGAACCGTGCCTTCAACACATGAGCCTTTTGGGGGACACTTTATGGCCAAACCCCAACATTGGGATTACTAGAACACAACAATACATATAAGTAGCCTGGTACATAATTAGTGTGTAGCACTGGTGTTGGTAATGGGACATGAACTGTGAGTAGAAGTCGGAGGACAACCTGGGGTATTGCTCCTTAGGAGCTGTCCATCTTATTTTTTAAGACAAGGTCTCTCACTGGCCTAGGGCTCCCCAATTTAGCTAGGCTGGCTGGCCAGCGAAGCCCAAAGAGCCTACTGTCTCTGCCCCACCCAGTGCTGGAATGTCAAGGGTGCTTTTTTCACATGGTGCTGTGGCTCAAACTCAGGTCCCCACACTTGGGCAAGCACTTTACCAGCAGCACGTCCCCAGCCCGCCAATGTATAGCTGACGTTTCTTTCCTTGATATAATCTCACTCCTTCCTTCCCCGCTTTCTTCTGTTTGTCCTATATGCTTATTAAGCTCCATTTCTACTGGAGACAGGTAAAAAGAAGACATCTCGCCTGCCCTTAAGAGCTCAAGGAAGGCAGAAAATGAGCAGAACTCCAAACTCTGCAGAGAGGGACCGCCTCAGCCAGGCAGGTCAAGGACTTCTGCAGGTGAGGATGGAGGAGACGTGCCAGAGTCAGTTAAGACAGCTTGTTTGTGTTTCAAGACTTCCTCCAAGGTCCTTTACCTAATTTTGTGTTCAAATTTGATATTTTCTTTCCTTTCTGGGGGCAGAGGGATCCTGATATAGCCCTGGCTGGCCTGGAATTCACTATATAGACCAGGGCTGCCCTTGAAGCCAGAGAGATCTGCCTCCAGAGTATCGGCGCTACAGATATAATCAACCATGCCCAACTTGGTTTTTTTAAGAGACACCCAGCTTACCTAAGCTTCAGCCTCCTCTAACCATGATGTAACCAGCAGCCTTCTAGATCTGGCCTGCCACCCTGGAAGATCTCTACCCAGGTTTCTGTCATCCAGTTTTTAACACCAGCAGATAAGGGCATCTTTGGTGTATAGGGCTCTGCTCCCTGCCTTGAGTGGGGCTTGGTGATCCTAGAAGGCCGGTGAGTCTCCAAGGCTGGGACCTATAGCTTTGTTAGTAAAGTGTTTGCAGCAGACCTGAGTTTGATCCCTAGAACCCAAGTAAAAAGCCGGGCATGTTGAGTACACTAGTAAACTTAGCACTGCGGAGTCAGAGACAAATGGATCCCGGGGCTCCTGGCCAGCCAGCCTAGCATATTCAGCAAGTTCCAGGTCCTGTAAGAAACTCTTTCTCAAGAAAGCAGAGTAGATGGCACCAAAGAAAGAACAACACCGAAGACTGTCCTCTGGCCAGACACACACACACACACACACACACACACACACACAATATGTATACAGGAACATGTATGCACATGCACACCTATGCACCACATATATAGGAACATGCGTGCATACATACACGTACACATAGACATGTGCACCACATATACAGGAGCATGCATACTCATACACGTGTTCACCATATGTACAGAAACATGCATGCATGTGCATATGCACATACACATACACCATATGCACAGGGCATGCACACACATACACACATGTGTACCACATGTACAGGCGCACACGCACATAAACACACACTAGTGAGAAGAGAAGATCTTACTTAGGGAAAAATGCAAACTAATAAATACAGGAAAAAATAAAAGTAGAAAAAATCAGTTTCTTGCAATTATAGAAATATTTGATTCAAGCAAGAATCATTAATGTTCATTATGGTTTGAATTTGAAATGTCCCCTGGAAGGCTCATGTGTTAAAGAGCTGATTGCCAGCTGATGAGGCTTTAGGGAAGTGGCTGGGTCATGAGGGCTGTGGCTTCTTCAGTGGGTGAACCCACTGAAGAACGCGTGACTCTGGAAAGCACTGGAGGAGGCAGGGCAAAAGGGTATGCACTGGGGATGTATATCTGCCCCCCTGGCCCCTGCCTCCCCCACTTCATGTCTCAGTCTCTCTCTGCTGCCTGTCTGCTGGGCGCCTCTTCTCTGCCAAGTGCTTCCACAGTGCTATTCTGCCTCCCCATGGGCCAGTGAGAATGGGGCCAGTGAGCCTGGACTGAAACCTTGGAAACGGTGAGTCCATAACATTGTTTTTCTCGGCACTGTGTCTCACAAGAAGTGACTTACACATATGTGAAGGCTGCTGGGTGATGTCATGATGAGAAACAGAATATTTATATAATCTCAAACCATCTTCCTACAAAATGCTTATTAATTACTTATATAAACTGATAAGGGGAAAATGCGTATTAGTTAATTGTAGTGAAACTCGTACACACTATCTTAACCAGTTAATATGACAAGGCTGGAGAGATGGCTCAGTGGTTAAAGCACTTGCTGCTCTTGCAGAGGACCAGAGTTCAATTTCCAGCACTCACATGGTGGCACACAACTGTCCATAACTTCCATTCTAGGGGATCTAATGCCCTCCTGCTGCTTCCCTGGGCACCAGGCAACACGGGATGCACAGATGCAGACAAAAAGACCGTTATACATAACATAAAAATAAAATAAATCTTCATAAAAAGTCAGTTCAGGCCATGTGTAGCGGCACGTGTGCTTTTAATCCCAGCACTTGGAAACAGGCAGGTAGATCCTTTAGTACAAGACCAGTCGGATCTACATAGTGAGTTTCAAGACAGCCAGGGTTACACTGTGAGATCTCGACTCCAAATAAATAAACAAACAAACAAACAAATAAATAAATAGAAAAAGCCAGTGTTGCTAGTAACTGGGCAAATTGAACACATACATCCCAACAACCGCAATGAGAAAGGTACTGCTTCACTTCCTCACGCTCCTCTGAACCACAGGGAATCAGAAAAACTCAAAGAACAAAAGAGCCAGCCTGTAATCTTTATAAGTGTCAAGGTCACAAAAGGGAAGATTGAGGAACTGCCTGGGACTGAAGGTGACTAAAGACACTTGACAACTAAATCAAAGAGTGACCAAAGGTGAGTCTTTCCATAGAGAGGGCCATTATGGTGAAATTGGAAAGGGGTCTATGGATTAGATGCTGTTAGGAACAGTGTCTTGACTTCATTCACTCTCGAATGGTCCATAACCCCACCCCACTCCCACCCCACTGCACCCCACTGCACCCCACCGCACCTGCCTTGCGATGCACTCCTGGAGACAGAAGGAAGAACTCACGCCCACCAGTCTTTTAGGATGATATTCTAAAGCAGTTCTGCCTGTCATGGTCCCCAAGGTCTACCTGTGTTGCTCTACTCAGGCTGCCCTAACGGAATGCCACAGGCTTACACAGCAGATTCTTGTTCTCAGGGTTCTGGGGGCTCAAGTCCAAGATCAAGGGGCCAGCTTAGTTTCTGATGAAACTGTTCTTCCTGGCCAAGTCATGGCTGCTTCTCTCAGAGTCCTCACAGGGCCTTAACTCTGGGGGTGTGCACCCTGGGCCTTTTCCTCTTCTCATAAGGACACTCAGTCATGACACCCTTTAACCTTAATTAAGTCCTTAAACATCTGTCTCCAAATAAAGTCAGATATAAGAGCTTCGTTATACACAATGTGAGAGGCTACAGCATAGTCAGTAATATGACTCAAATACCCATTGACGGTAGACTGTGTGAACAGTGGCATATCATATAAGGGGCCTCTATCAGCAAGTAGCTGGGATGAACTAAGGGTCTTGCCAGAAATGGGTAAAGTTTCCCACAGACTCCTGGGCAAAGAATCCAGACAAAAAACAAATACTATATGATTTCATTGATAGGCATATGGCCAGAGTTTAAGGTCACGGCTTGATCCTTCAGAGCGTTTACAATCCAGGCTCGGCCATTCATTCCTAATATACCAATTAGAGAGACAAGTAACAGTGAAAAGCAGAGACAGAAGATGTATTCAATGTGGCCACACTGGAGGATAAAAGGAACAAATAAAGAGGTACAGTCACCCCAAAGGACATCTTCTAGGTCCTGACGTGAGGTTAGGGTTAAACAGCAGAGGTGTGCCTGGCTAAGCAGTCCTGCTCAAGGCCTGGCCCCAGCCATGCTGACCCATCATTGTCTCTGTCTTTCCTTCAAGTGATCTGGGAAGTGGTCGGAACTGCACGGAATCTTTTCCTGGGAGACAGGCGTCTCCCCTGCTGGCACCAGGCTTCAGTCCCTTCCCTTCCCCAAGCATGAACTTCCTGGGGGAATTCTGACTCCTTGGAGACATTTGTTTCAAAGGTCTCATAGGCAGTGAGGTGACTCTGACGGTTGTGTGTGGTTGGGCCATCCAGGAAGGCTCCAGGGAGGAAGCGGCCATGAACCTCTGCCAGCTTTTACCCATTTCCCACACTTCAGACACTTTGGGCATTGCAGGACACTCCAGAGACACCACACTATCACTCCACAGCTCACTCACCACGAAGTTCCAGACCAGTGAGACAGATGGAAGGAAAGGTGTCACTCCTGGGAGAGGGTTGGAGCTGACACTTAGAGGCTGCTTTGCTGAAAAAGCATTGACTCCTCACTGGGGTCCACAGGTAACTAAAGGCAGGATGTAAGCCTGGTATTTCTGCCCTCATTCTGGGTCTGTCTCCTTCACTTTGGCTCAGATTCCTGCTTGACTCTGCACAGACATGGTAATCATTAGGGGTGTCTGTGTCCCCAAACTGTCTTCTCCCTCTTCAAGGCTGAAGGCTCAAATAGTTGTCCTAAACCTAAAGTCACCTTGGGTTCCAGGAACAGCAAAGAACCGTAGATCTCAGCAGTCATCTCTGGCGACGAGGCTACACCCTGGAGTAGGGCACTCTGGAGCAGATCACCCTGGAGCAGGTCATTTGTAGAAACCAGATTGCTCCCTTCTCCCATGACAGCCATTAACAACTTCTCAGCTTCTTGTAGAACCACCTTGCTGGACCTGACTGAGGCAATGATGAGTCAGGAGATCCCTTTACTAGGCTGACTAAAGATGCCCTCTGCCCCAATTCCTCTACTTAAACCTAAACCTCATATCTGCACCCACAAAAATGAACTTGGGGGGGACACTGGACCCCTTTATACTTCTCTTTTCAGTTTACAGTGAATAAACCTGCTTTCTCTGCTTTTCACCATGCCTTCTCTCCCTCCCTTTCTCTCCATCCCTCTCTCTATCTCTCTCTCTCTCTCTCTCTCTCTCTCTCTCTCTCTCTCTCTCTCTCTCTCTCTCTCCCTCTCTGTGTTGTTATGTGTGTCCTTCTGCCTGACTTGTGGCAGCCACATCTACCCTGCTAGTGCACACCAGTGCCTCTGCTTGGCGCTCAAGCCCCAGATTAGAGTGTAGGAAGGTACTGCAAGTGCATTTGCATAGGAGGCCTAAGGGCAACCTTGGCATGGTCTTAGGGTTTTATTGATATGAAGAGACTCCACAAGCACGAAAACTCTTATAAAGAAAAACATAAAATTGGGGCTGGCTTACAGTTCAGAGGTTTAGTCCATTGTCATCATGGTGGGAGCATGGCAGCAGGCAGGGAGACCTGGTGCTGGAGAGGGAGCCAAGAGTTCTACATCTGAATCAGCAGGCACCAGGAAGAGAGAGTGACACTGGGCCTGGCTTGAGCATTTGAAACCTCAAAGCCTGCCCCGTTGAGACACTTCCTCCCACAAGGCCACACCTACTCCAACAAGGCCACACCTCCTAACAGTGCTCCTCCCTATGGGCCTTTGGGAGCTACTTTCATTCAAACCACCACTTCATTCCTCAAGTATCAGCCACTGTTTTTTTTTAATTTAATTAATAATTCAATTTATTTTAAGATGTGATTTTTTTTTTTTTTTTAAGACATGATTTCTTGATTTCTTGCGAACCTGTAGCGAGGTTAGTTAGGCTGGCTGGTCAGAGAACCCCAGGAATCTGCCTGTCTCCACCTCCCCAGTGCTGAAATTACAAATGTAGGCAAACTGTACCAGGATTTTCAATTTTAATTTAAAATTCTTACTTTAGACAAGTTCTCACTATTTAGTCCTGGTTAGCCTTGAACTTGCTATGTGGACCAGGCTGGCCTCAGACTCACAGAGTGTGCCACCATACCCAGCCTCAGGGTGCTTTTCTCATGGGTTCTGAGAATTAAACTCAGGTTTTCCTGTTTTCAAGGCAAGCACTTTATCAACTAAGCCATTTCCCCAGGCTCCTCATCTCTTGTCCTCTTAGTTGTGAGTGTTGGCCTTTAATAGCTGCAGCATCTTTCCAGCCTAAAGCCTATGGGTTTGTTTTATATTTGGCTGACTTTATATCCCTTTCGTGAGCATTAGTAAGACTGTGTATTCAGCAAACCCCTTGGGAAGTACCCTTTATTACAGTATCTCCTATGAGTGGTTGCTTTTTTTTTTTTTAATTTTTGTTTAATGGGTGGGGAGTGCACCATGGTGTGTATGTGTGTGTGTGTGTGTGTGTGTGTGTGGTGTGTACAACCTGTGGGAATAAGTTTTTTTCCCATTATCACACGAGTTGTAGGGATTGAACTCAGGCTTGGAAGCAGCTTTTTAACCTTCTAAGCCATCTCATTGGCTCCCACCTTGTCTCTTTATATCAGCATATTGGGTCAGAGAGCTGAGCCTAGACTGTTGGAGCTATTGGAGCACAGACTTATTTTTAATTACGTTGTGTGTGTGTGTGTGTGTGTGTCTTTATGTGTCTGTGTCTGTGTGTATCTATGTGTCTATGTCTGTGTGTACACAAAATACACACACACACACACACACACACACACAGAGGCATGTTCCATGGTATGTGTGTATACAAGTCAGGGGACAACTTGCAGGAATTTGTTCTCTTTTTAAGCCATGAACCCCAGAGATCAAACTCAGTCTGTTAGGCTTGGCAGCAAGTACTTTAACCCACTGAGCCATCTTGCTGGCCCTGGAGCACAGTTTTGCCCTAAAACTCTGGGGTGAGATTCTCCTCCAGGAGTGGTTCTGTGAGGAGAGGGGGGCAGAGCTGAGCACGTACAGTTTTCCAGGAGCAGGGGAGATGCAGTAGGGAGCATTGCTGGAGGAGAGGGCAGTGCGAGCACAGGCCTGGGAGTAGGGTGGCTCAGCATGATGGGGAGCCACCAGCTAAGGGTGTTTGCAAGTGGGGTGGGGTAAAGACAGCTAAGACCGAGGTGCCAGATGGGGGCATGACTGGACACCATTGGAGCAGATGCAGCCGCCACAGATCAAGCAGGAAGGGACCCTAAGCAGGCCATGCCTCCCTCCCCAGCCTGTCAGGGCACTTCAGTCTCCTTTGCTCTCTGTCTATGGCTTGAGCTAGAATTCCCCTCCCTGCCATCAGTGCTTACCTTCATTCCAGGAGACTATGTGTCCCTTGAAGGCCCCCACCTCCCTGAATCATCCACTGGGGCCTATGGCCCCTCTTGCCACCCTGCTGCTGAGGAGTTAATCCCGGATTACCCTGAGCCTGATTAGTAACCTCCTAATCCTTAGATTGTCTGCCATTCTCTGTAGCTCCTGAGCATCTTGTGGGTCCAGATGGGTTTCATTCACTTCTGTGTTCCCCAACCCTAAGCACAGTACAAGCCTCAGAGCAGATGGCTAATGAATCTGACCCTTTGCATCAATGTGTCCAGTGTCCTGTGCTAGGACACTTCACTGTTTCAGAGATTTGGTGGCATAAACGGTGTAGACGGGTGTCATGCTTGGTCTGCCTTGGAAGCAGAAGACAGAATGCAAGAAAATTGTGTGTCAAATTTGAGCACAATTTCCCTTTCTGTTGATATCTCTGAGTGTGATCCTGCAGCTTCTGGCTGGGGCTGAACTATTGGGGAGCTGTGGGGGAGTCAGGGAGCACTGGGAACCTCAGAGCTGTGTGTGACAGGTCAAGTGAGAATGGGGTCAGATCCTTCCTTCCCCTTCAGTGAGGCTCACTCTCCTTGTCTGGCACACAGAAGAGCTCAGGCTTGGTGGAAAGACTTATTTTCTACTGGAGAGATGGCTCAGCATGTAAAGGTGCTTGTGCCAAAGCAGAGAACCTGAGGTTGACCTCTGGAACCCACTTAGTAGAAAAAGAGAACCAACTCCACAAGTTGTCCTCTGACTTTCACAAGTCACACTTGAGAGTGACTACCACCCGTAAGTAAATGGAAAAATATAAAGAGAAGGAAGAACAACAACTAAAAAATAATAATGATAAAATTAAATATCCCACTTGCCCAAGCTTCAGTATCTTCAACCTGTAAAGTGTGGTTAATATCTCCCTGATAGAGTTGTTGCACAGTTTTCCATTACTGTGACAAAATACTCTAGAAAAAATTGTCTAAAGCTGTAAAGGTTTATTTTGTCTCACAGCTTCAGAGCTTTCTGTCCGCAGTTTCTTGGCTCTGTTGCTTCTGGGATCATGATGAAGCCAAGCATCATGGTGGGAATCACACGGTAGAGCAAAGTTGACCACCTCAAAACAGCCTGGAGAAGAAGGGAAAGGGAGAGAGAGAGAGAGAGAGAGAGAGAGAGAGATCCCAAGCAGGGGACAAGAAGCATAGCCCCCAAGGGCATCCCCCCAGTGACTCACTTCCTCCAGCTAACCCAGCTCCTCTGTTCCATCACCTCCCAGTTGCCCACCCAATTATGAACCCATTAATGGATTTATCTACTGATGAGGTCATAGCTCTCACGATCCAGCCACTTCCCAGGAGCCTTACCCTCCCTCTAAACACTGCAGACTGGAATCAAGCCTTCAACAGTGGAGTGGGGGGACTATTTCAGATCCAAGCTATAGCATAAACAGAAAACGAAACACTGAATTAGTACACTTAGAATGAAGCTTGGCACAAGTAAATATTAAATATTCTCTCCTCCCATCCCTAGTCTGGTCCTCCCTCACAAGAGATAGTGTCTCTGGGATCAAGTCTTTCTGAGGATGTTGGGCTGAGTGGATGGATGACTCAAACAAGGTTTGAGTTGTACTTTGGTTCTACTTTGGGAGGGTCCATTGCAGTGGAGAGTCTTTGGATCCCTAAAGAAGAGAATTCAAAGGAAGGAAGCCAACTGGGGAGACAGGGTCAGGCCTTCCAGGTTGGCAGCTGGCTTAGTTTGGATGACCTTGCCTCTGTATTAAACCTCTCTTAAACCCTAAGGTCTATTACACAAGGGATATAATCCCATCCTGTGATAACTAATCTTGGAAGTCAATTTAACACATCTGGGAAGATAGAGCTTCGGTGGAGAAATTGCCTGCTTCAGATTGACCTGTGGGCATTTTCTTGATTGCTAATTGATATAGGAGGGTTCAAGTCCACTGTGGGCAGCACCATCCTCAAGCAGATGGTCCTGGGCTGTGTAAGACATAACTCTTGTTTCAGTTTCTGCCTCCAGGTTTCTGCTTTGAGTTCCTGCCTGATTTCCCTCTTTGATGGACTGTGACCTGAAAGTATAAGATTGAAAACAAACAAACAAACTCCTTCTTCCCCTAAATTACACTCAGAGTTGTTTGTTGTTGTTTTCTTAAGATTTTATTTTATATGTATGCGTGTTTTTTGCTTACAAGTACGTAAATGTACCACATGAATGCTTGAAGCCCAGAAGAGGCTAGAAGACGGTGTTGGATCCTCTAGAACTAGAACAGCTCACAACTGCTGACTTGCGGCTCGTGGGAACTGAACCCTAACCCTCTGCAAAAGCAGCAAGTGCTTTTAATCTCTGAGCCATCTTTTCAGTCCTTGATCAGCCACAGAGCGAACTAGATAATACCCCATCAGCCATGCTCCAGGCTCCTGGTGGTAGTACCCCTCTGCTTTCCTTCAGGTGACCTGTGAACAGCCCCAGCACCTGTCTGTCTCTACCCTCTGCCAGTCACCCTGACAGATCTTATTCCACTCCTGAATCATGTTACCCATCAGTCTAGCAAGGATCAGAGGTCAACTTGGCGCTGGTTTGTGTTGTCTTACCTTCCTGGGTCCGCACCCAGGTCGTGCCAAGAACATTCACGACCCAGCCCCTTCCTTCACAGTTTATCCAAGCTCCTGTTGGACACCAGGGCTGTCTCTACGGTTTGGTCATTTTAAATAAGGCTGAAACTGGGGCTTAGTGGAGCACGCCATTCACCCCAGCACTTAGAAGGCAGAGGTAGGAGGATCTCTGTGACTTAGAGGCCATCTCCAGGACAGCTAGGACTACATAGAGAGACCCTGTCACAAAAAAACAAACAAAATAAATAAATAATGTTGATATAGACACTTCAAAATTATTTTATTTGTCATTTAGTTTCTTTTAAGATTCATTTATTTTATTTTACTTTGTGAGTATGAGTGTTTTGCTTAAATATTTGTCAATACGCCATGTACGTGCCTGGTGTTCTCAAAGGTCAGAAGAGGGTGTCAGATCCTCTGGAACTGGAGCTGTGGATGGTTACAAGCCGCTGTGTGGTTGCTGAGAATCAAATTCATCGTCTGCAAGAGCAAGGCTCCTAACCACTGAGCCGCCTCTCCAGGCCCAGTTTTTTGTGCCTCACATATGTTAAACAAACAGCACTGAGCTACACTCCAACCCCTGTGGACATCATTAAACTTTTTAAATTATATATCTTTTTATTCAAGTGTGTGTGTGTGTGTGTACGCACACGTGTGCGTGCCATAGGTCATGTATTTTTGAAAGTTGGTTCCTTCTTACCACCACGTGAATCCCAGGGATCAAACCCAGGCTGTCAAGCCTGGCTGCAAATGCCTTTACACACTAACCCATCTTGCTGGCCCTGTCCTGCTGATGCTTTTAGCAAGCCCTGGTGTGGACCTGTTTTTGTGATCCTATGCTTTCCTCTAGTGACAAACCAGCTCTGCCCTTGACCTCTCACACACATGCACAGGTGGACACAGCTATCGGCTTTCGTGTTTACAGGAGAGGAACTTCCTGACCCCGACAGGGTCTTTTCTGGAAATGCCTGAGGCCATTTGGTCTGACATTTTACTGGAAGGGAGTTTACTAAACATCTTTCTTCCGGCCAGAAGATATATGTGTAATGATTGAGAGGATGGATTTTCTGGGTTGTCTATGTTCTTTCCCCTCAGACTGTGTCTCCCAGAGCCATTGTGCCTTGGGTCAGACCATCAAACTGACTTAGGAACTTGACGGTCCAGACCCGTCTGTATCTAGATAGCTGCCCATCTGGGTCTGTGCCCCTGAATATCCCAGGGTTCCTGAGCCTGTATGGGGTATCCAGGGCCATGTGTGTGGCTACAGTGACCAGCTGTATTGGTCTCTGAGCAAGCATCTCTCTAGATCAGAGGCTAAGCCAATTTGCACCTTACCTCCTCCCCTTGGAGACAGAGGATTGATTCTATGGGCTTTGTATAAAGGGATTATGGCTTTAGCTTGCTCCACAGGGAGAAGGGCTGTAGATTCTGAGTTGTGGCCACGTGGACTGGAGAAGCCCCGACTCACAGGGCAGCACAGGATGAGGCTGGAAAGGGAAGGTACTGGCAGCCTGTGTGAGAGCTGGGTACACAGTCATGCCATACAGGCCTTCTGCAGCAAGCAATGCTTCAGGCATGTAGGGACAGAGGGAGTTGGGCAACATCAGGGGAACACCAGAGACCAGATAGGCACAGCAGTGATGTCTGGCAGAGATCTGAAGCCCAAGGAGGATCAGCCCACACGCCATTTCACAGACAGGCCCAAGCCCGGAGAGGGCACATCTTGCCAACAATTACACAGCAAACCAACAGCATAGCAGCTACCGCCCAGGCTCGATTCTTGATTGCTCCAGTGGAGCCTGACTGTTGGCAGGGCCCTTCCTGTCCTCTCCATTTCATGTCTCTTTCCTCTGCTTCTCAACTCTCCAGGGCCCAGCCGGCCTGAAACTCAATCTCTGACCAGATTGGCCCTGAACTAACAGAGATCCATTTGCCTCTACTTCTAGAGTGCTTATTATAATAAACAGCTTCTTTAAAATAAAAATAAATAAGTAGATAAATAAGTAAGCCATAGAAAACAGCAGCTTGCCTGCTCAAGCCTGCAGAAGGGCTCCTGATTCTGTCCACGGCTCCTGTCCACAGTTTCTGTCCACTGGGGTTTGCTTTGCAGGAAACAGGACATGTTCTCTGGTCTGAGTGGGAAGAGAGAGGCAGGAAGCATCTGTCTGTCCCTCAGGGACGCTGGGCAAGTAATCTGTTCATCACAGCTGCCGCCCCAGAACTGCCCCACAATAGACCCAGGGCTCACAGGCTTGGGGACATGGCTTGCAGTTTACTTCCTGCCCAGCTTCTGTGGGTATTGAGTAAACTGGCCTGTCTGGGCCTTGCAGCTTAAGGCTGGGAGCCACAGCCCCATTCCTGACTTCCAGAAGGAGAGACCTCAATTCACTAGCTACTGTTTTGGTGTACACCAGCCTAGGGTAGCCAGGTGCCAGGGTGCCAGCCAGAGTCTCCTTCTAGTCAGGACTCTCCATGTCCAATTGCTCAGATAGGGAAACTGAGACAGAGGTGACCTGTGACAGGCTCTTCCCAGTCAATGGTAGTGCTACAGAACTGGGCTGAGGCACCTGGTCCCCAGCTCAAGCCTAACAGTGAACCTGAAGTCTCCTGTCCCTCTGGGCTTCCCTGGGGTGGACTCCAGAAGGCCCTGAGCCTCAAGTTTCCCAGGTCTTCTCTCTGTGCTGAAGTAAGGAGAGTCTGGCCAAAGGGGCATGGTCTTTCCACTGTGGCCTGGTGGGGCCCTTGTTCCTGAGAACCTGACCCGAGCTGAGAGGGCCCCAAGTCTCCTCCCCAAGCCAGCTTGGCTACACTCAGGCCTGGGAATCAGACTTGGCTTTGGATTCCACCTCCACTGCTGGCCACCTGAGCAGCCTCTGGAAAGCCATATCAGTTCTTCATCTCAACCCTCCACCTGTGAAATGGGCTTGTAACACCCCTGACCCACACTGGGAGCTGTGCCATCCATCTGCCCAAGCTGCAGCTTAGAGGGGCCAGAAGCCTGATGTCTCTGGATGGGCCCAGGCTGCTGCAGCTGAGCGGGGCTATTGAGTGCTGTGTGCTCTCTAGGAAAGGTTGCATGTGGGTGGTCTGTCTGGTGGCCCCCACATTGCAAGACCCACCAGCTCTGGTCTGCAGCCAACCCATGTGTCTTCATAGGAAGGGCCCAGACTTTTATCTATTTATAGGACAAAGGAAATAACAGGTCCTTACAAGACAGGCTAGTGGGTGATGGAAAGGGCCAGACTGTTCCTTACTGTGGCCTTGTTTCTTTTGCTTTTTTTTTTTTCCAGTGACAAGGAAATGTGTGGGGGTGGGGGTGGGGGGCGTTCTCTGTCGCTGTCCGCAGCATGATTTTTCCCTTTGTCCCCCAGTATGCCTCTTTAAGTAGTTTAGTGCTTCTTTCTGTGCCACCCCGCCCCCCAATGCCTTTCCTCAGCTTAGACCCCCAGGGCCTCCTTGACAAGCAGAAAAGGAAAGGCACCCCTGGTCCCCATCCCAGCAGCCCCTGGGGTGTTCCCTGCCAGTGACAGGCTTCAAGGTCAGGCTGCTGCTGAATGACCTTGAGAGCTTCCTGCAGCCCTTGGCTTGCCTCCTCCCTCCAAGCTCGCCGAGCTCCATCACATTAAGAAGCTGTTAAAAGCGTGTGTCTGGTTGGCTGCCTCTGTGGCCGGCAATCGATGGATGGCGGATCTGGAGGGCTAGTTCAGTTCAGGGACAAGCCTCTGCAATAGGAGTGGATCTGCCCTGAGGATCCAGGCCCAGGGGACCACGCAGCAGCTTCTCGCCCACCTATTTCTACAAAAAATGTGGCCGTGGGAGGAAGACAAAATGGTCAGGGTGGAGAGACTGTGCTGCACATTGTATCTCTGAAAAGTCCTTCCCATTGCTGTGCTGTTGAGAATGAACAGCACAAGTCACACTGAACCAGGGCCAGGCATGAGTGCAAGCGCGTCAGGTGGATGGTCTCATTTAATGGCTTCACAGCAGCCGCACGAAACAGGGCCACTGTCAATCTTGTGTCTCAGCTGGGGAAATGAGGAACAGGGAGGTTAAATAACCTATCCCAGGCCACACAGCTGTTTAAGGGGCAATAGAACCCAGGAAGTCTGATTCCAGAACTCCCTTTAGAGGCTGGGGGTGGCTGGGGCTGCTCCCTGGGAGAAGACAAAGATGGCACCTTCGTAGCAACACCAAGAGAGAATACACTCACTCACCTCTATGTAAAATCAAAGAACTAAGGTGAGGAGGTTAGGATGGGACTCTAGGGACACAGTAAGTGGATAAGGAAGTCATCCAGGAAGACAGGAAGCAGGAAGACAGCCCAACACTGCCACCAGTAGCCGAAGAGTGTCCCCCTTAGGTACCTCCTCCTCACGAACCATGCTCTTAGCTATGCTGCAGAAAAGAATCCCAAGATGAGCTGAAGTGAAGCCAAGTCAGTAAGTTTATAAAGACAAAATATAGTACGTGTTAGGCCTTGGATGGGGGTGGGTGGTTCAAGATGACGTTGAGCAGGATTGCTGGGTAATATGGAGTTTATTAGAAGAATTATTAACACTACGGATAGACAAGGCAAATGCATGATGGGGACTAGAGACGGACAGCATGGCAGGGCCTCTGAAGAGAGTCAGAGTCCACATGGCAGAGAGGTGAGGGAGGTTCCCAGCAAAAGCCTGAAGCCAGACTCCGGAGTTCCCAGAGAAGGGGTTAGGGAGCAGAATTTGGTACCCCTTGAATGTACACTGTTTCCAGGTGAGATGTTGTTGTACCAGCAAGTGAGCCAGCTGAGGGACTCACCTACAGTGTCCTGGCAGAGTGATGTCAGCAGCTATGTGGAAGCCTGAGTGGAGGCTGGGTTCTAACATTACATTCTTACAGTATAGGTTTTAGATTTAGATTTAAGCATGGGAGAGAGACATACTTAGCTATCTCTATATTGGCCATAATTAATATTTGATTGTGTGGTTCCCCCCCCCCTTTTTTTTTGACAGGGTCTCATGTATCTCAGAATGACCTCAAACTCTCTATGTAACCCAGAATGACCCAGAAATCGTATTCTTCCCTCATCTACCTTCAGAGTGGGATTATAGACCTGGGCCACCACACCCAATAATGAGACGCTGGGCTCAGCCTCTGCCTGATTTCCCCTCTTCACAAAGCCTGCCTCATCTACTGCACTCCGAACAAACTTCTTCCCTTAAGCTCCATCCTCGATCCCCACTCTGTTACATCCACAGGCGCGCCGCTCTCTGACTCTTCACAACGAATTTCCTCACACTGTTTCTCTCTCTCTGAAGTCTAACTCTAGGAGGGCTGGACCTCATGGTCTTGCTCAGAATGGACTCTCCCAGCATGGAACGTGTGATGCCTGACACAGTAGGTACTGGATAAGGATCTGGGCAAGAAGAGACAGATCCTGGAGTCTCAAAGCAGAAGGAACTGGCCTTCACTCAAGGGCCAGAAAACAAAGTCTGGGAAGACATAGGTCGGAGCCTCACCTCTTCCTCGTCCTTGTCAGGAGACTGAGAGCAGGACTCTGGCTCCCACAGGCTTAGTCTTCCCACTCTACCTGTGACCTGTCTTCATCAACTACAGCGCTAGAGGATATGGTTTCTGCAGCCAGGATGGGTGGATGGTGCAGTCACAAGATGCACCTGCTTCAACCAGCTCTCCACAGATGGAGCTTGTGTGAACAAACAGGCATGGCAGTGTGCTTGGGACATGATCTCCTTCACTCAGTTTCCACCTTTGGAGTGTCCTTGGCTATCTCTCATGGAGGAGGAAGGGATTACTCAAGCAGAGGTTCACAGAGATAGCAGGGAGCTTGGAGGCCCAGAGAGGGAAAGGAGACTATTTGATGGTATAAGGACTACAAGTCAGTCCTTCACCCAGCACCTACTGTGAATCTGACATGCTTCTGGAAGGTTCTATCACATGGCTCTCTGTGAGGCCTAAAGAGATTGCTGTTCTGTCCCAAGTCTGCTCTGGAGCACCAGAGATTTTGGGCACACATGCACATTCATTCATCTTCTCTCCATGGAGTGGAGTGGGGTGTAAACAAGGAAAGCATTGCTCTCCCACTCATAGGTGAAAAGACAGAGGCTCAGAGAAGTGTCAGTCATTTTAGTCATGTGACAAAATCCCTGATCAAATCAACACAAAGAAGGAAAAGTTTGTTTTGGTTCATGGCTTCAGAGACTTCAATCCAGGGTCAGCTGGTACAGTTGCTTATAGGCAGATGAGGCAGGGCATCATGGCAGGAGGACACTGAGGGGGAAAAAAAACCAAAACTGTTTGTCTCATGGTGGGGACCATGGTGAACAGAAGAGATCAGGGATAAGTATACCCCTCTAGGTCACCAGCTCATTGACTCAACCCACTTCCTCCAATGAGACCCTACCTCCTGGTTTCCATACCACCTTTCCATAATGCCACTGAGCTATGATCAGTCAATGGAACAACCTATTGGTTAGGTCTGAGTTCTCATGGTGTACATACTTCCCAGGAGCTCCAGTTCTCAACATTGCATGGGAACCAAGCCAGTGAGGTTTAGGGGGACACTTCATAGCAAATCATCATATCAGTCCCTGAGTATACAGAGCAAGAAAGCAAAAGCCAGGATTTGAACCTCTTTTGATAGCCCCCAGGGTCTACATCCTTCCCAACGGGAAGAAAATGCTCCGTTTAATTAGACGTTGCAGTCTCGAGAAGTGGTATCAGGTAAGCCAGAGACGACCCACAAGGAGGGACAGCGAGTACAGGATATACCATGAGAAATATGAATCTTGATGACAACAGGAGTGAGAGCTAATATTTTTGGAACACTTTCTAGGAGCCAGCATCATGCCCAGTGTTTTGTGGGGTTTATCTCTAACATTTGGGAAGATTAGCAGTGGTATGTACACCCACAGGTTTGACTAATTGTTGGGATTTAGCAGTGTGAACCCATTCTGAAAGAGGAGCCTTCAAGCTGAGAGGTGTGTTCTGGCTGAGGCTCTCTGCCCCTGATCTCTTGATGCTGTCTATGTCAAACCTGGCTAAGAGCCCCTGAGCCATGACTGAAGTTGGCCACAGCAAGCTGAACAGATAGATTGTAGCCACCACTCCTAGATTGTTCTAGAATCATGTTCCTAGTGCCCTTTCTGAACGTCGCTTTCAAATCACTCTAATGTCCCTGGGCCCAGTGATCGTTCGTGATCCAAGTGCTTGAGGCTGAGTGAAAGCCTGCAATCTCTGGGAGAGCAAAGAGAGATTTGGTGAAGGAGGAGGTGTTGGAAGTAAGCCCTCAGCCAGAGCCAAAGAAGGAAAACGCCTAGAATGGAGAACACCCTTCCAAAGTGGACACTTTGGATACTGAGCTGGGCAGTCAGGGGAAACCTGGGAAATGCAGCAGCTCCCCACCCGCCACGGCACACTAAACACATCAAACTCTTAAACACTCCACCTAAGGCCAGCAAAGGAATCAGATAGATGATATCAGCAGAAGCATTGGAAGTGGGGGAAGAGGGACCACCAGTCTATCAGAGATGGGGGAAGAGGGACCACCAATCTAGCCACTTCACTCTGCTTTTGAACCTCAGTTTCCTCCTTCAGAATGGAGGGAGCCAGCCCTTCAGCTTGGTGAGGATTTTCATTTTTGGGTGGTGTTCTAGCAGGAAAGATGAAGGTGGATCTTTCTTTCCTTCCCCAGGGTCTGGAATGGTGTCGCCAACTCCCTCCCCGACTCCCCCACCTCAGCTCGAAGTTATTAGTTTAGGTTCATTTAGGATGAGCTTAGCAACCCCACACCCCTGGAACCTGGCAGCTTAGTGCGCAAGCTGTCTGGCAAATGGAAATTCAATTGCTTTAATATACAGACTATTTTGCTGCAGCCGAACTCGAGCCTCTTATTAAGAATCTGATGGAATTTCTAAACAGGGAGAGAGGCCCTGAGGAGGGGGCATCGCCCAGTGCACACCAACATTGCTCTTGACATATTTATGGCTCCAATAAAATCTCCCATCTGGTATATTTTAAAATAAAATTGAAAATTTATCACTTTCCCGGAGTCGGTTTGTCGTTCTCCCCAGGAGGAGATAGCCAGCTCGAGATTACAGGCAGTAGGCTGCGAGCAGGCAGGCGGGAGAGGTTAGGCCGGGCTTGGATTTAAATTTCAATACTTTCCCTATTACAGCTGTCTGGACAGGGAAAATTACTAGGGAGAAGCTGGCCAGCTCCTTCCGTTTCTCAAAGCATCCACTTGCCTCTCTGCTGGGTCCACAGGATGGGTTTGCTCTTTGCCCTGCTCTGCAAGAGGGACTGAATCCCTCTGGCCTGGAACTCAACCATGTCCATACCTGTGGGTGTACATACCACTGCTAATATTCCCAAATGTTAGAGATAAACCCCACAAAACACTGGGCATGATGCTGGCTCCTAGAAAGTGTTCCAAAAATATTAGCTCTCACTCCTGTTGTCATCAAGATTCATATTTCTCATGGTATATCCTGTACTCGCTGTCCCTCCTTGTGGGTCGTCTCTGGCTTACCTGATACCACTTCTCATTAACAACAGAATTTAAGAACAGACTCAAAAGGAAGCTCTAAGTCAATTTTATTAGAGTTTAAAATAAAAACCCATGGCCAGGCATGGTGACACATGCCTTTAACTCCATCACTCCAAAGGCAGAGGCAGGAGGATCTCCGTGAGTTCAAGGACATTCTAGTCAACACAGGGAGCTCCAGGACAGCCAGGACTACATAGAGAGAACTTGTCTCAGAAAACCAAAAAGAAAAAAACAAAACAAACAAAAACCCAGAGCAGGAAAGCTGTATGTATCAAAACTGTCGGGAGGATGGAGAAGAAAGCCACGCCATTTGTAAGTCTGTGCGCGCACGTGTGCGTGTGCGTGTGCGTGTGTGTGTGTGTGTGGTGGGGGAGGGTGGAGGGGGTAGGAGTTAACTTCATAGAACAAAGAGTGAAAAATCCCAAAGTATCAGAGAAAATATATTTAGGCTTTGCCTGTGTCTGAAAGAGGCAAAAAAAAAAAAAAAAGAAAAAAGAAAAAAAAGAAAAAAAGAAATGTTATGCCTGCTGAGTTAGGACTCAGAAGGGTATGCGGACCTAACAGAATCTCATGGCAACCTCATAGTAAGCATACAGAGGGCAAAGGATTTTAGCCAAAAAAAACCCCAAACAACAAAAAACACATTATCTCATTAAAGAGATAAACATTCCCCCATATCTTTAACATGGCTCAAGGCCAATCAGCGACCAGAATTGTAGTTCCTTGGTCTGGTGACTGACCTGCCCAACTGGATTCATTCTTAGGGGAGGAGACAATGTCTCCACCCAGAGGTAGATTCCAAGGAGGAAAGGGAAAACTATTGTGCTGGACAGTGTAGCCACGACCACGCCCTAGTCCTTCATTTCCTCCACCTGCTTAAAGGGAACAGTTTCTGGGCTGCCTGGCACCAGCTGGTGTGTGGCTGATCTTGACTGTCTTGGACTTGGACTTTGCTATCCAAGGAGAATGCCCTCTGGAAAAGGTTTGGGATGTAGAGTGAAACCCAACTGCTCTATTTAGGCAGCTAAGGGTGGATCTCTGCCCACCAATCAAAACAAAACCAAGAAAGATGTTCTGTTGCTCCTGAGCACAGGCTAGCACTCATGATTTCAGCTCCTGACTATCTGGGGGTCAGGACCAGACAGGGGAAGGCTAATCTGGGGACAAGGCCAGGACAACTGTCTTTGATATGAGGAGATCCTAGAGACAGCTGGAGCTTTTGTGGGTGGGGCTTGGCTCACAGGTATGGGGCTGTCACATGGAGCCCCTCTCATAAGATGAGGGGTTTGGGGCTGAAGATTGTTCAGTTTATAAAGTGCTTTCTGCATAAGCACAAAGACCTAGTTTAGTTCCTCAGCACCCATATCATGTAAGTCCCAGCTCTGAGGAGGTAGAAGCAGGAGTGTCCCTGGAGGTCCCTGGCCAGCCAGTCTACCTGAATCAGTGAATTCCAGGTTCAGTGAGAGACCCTGTCTCAAAACTACAGTGTAGCAAAGCATGGTGGTGCACTTTAATAGCAGCACGTGCGGGGCAGAGGCAGGTGGATCTCTGTGAAGTCAAGGATTGCCAGGGCTATATAGTGAGACCCACATACATGCTTGTGCATTTGCACAAACAGACCACACACGCACACACACCTGTTCCTCCCCTCTCAGCCGTGTTGAAGCTCCTTGAGGGAGCCCACACAAAAGATCCCAGGGTGAGAGGCTTCTTTATGTTCTCAGGTCTCCATATTTTTTTCTGTCTTTCCTGTTCTTCCTCATTCATTCACACTTTCAGCCATTTTGAGACTCAGAAAACAATGGTGGGCTCAGAGGCAGCTGCTGCCATCTGCACCCTATGGGGGATGTCACTACCTTGCAAAGGGCAAAATCTCCTAGTCTACTTTTGGAAGGAGGTAATTACCGGAGATGGAGATGGAACCCAAGGCCTTGCACATGATAAGCAAGTGTTGTCTCATAGACCTTGACAGTCTATGGCTTTTTCTTGAGAAGTCCTCCTTGAACAGCAAGGTCCCAGTTGAGGGCAACTACCCACCACCCAGTGCAGGGCAGGACAGGGACTTCTACTCCCCAAGGTAGGCAGAGGACCTGGAGGAAGAGTCCAGGGTGGAATCATGGCTATGATGTCCAGAATCTTTGACTGAGGCTTACCTTGAGGCTCCTCTACCCCGTTCTGTTGTTCAGGATCTAGCACCTCAGTCTCTGTCCAGAACTGGATCTGGTCTCTGGAATCTTGTTCAGCATCTGGTTTCTGAGATGTTCCTCATCTTAGTTACTATCCTATTGCTGTAATAATATATCTTGACCAAGGCAACGTATAGAAATGTTTGTGTGGGCTTAGAGTTCCAGAGGGAACCGTGACTCAGCCTTCATAGCTGGGAATTGTGGCAATAAACAGCAGGCATGGTGGCAGGAGTAGGAATCTGAGAGCTCACATCTCAACCACACACAGGAAGCAGAGTCAACTGGAGGTGTGTTGTGGAAGTTTATTTTTAGTTATGTTTAAAATAATTGTTTTTATTCACTGTTGGAAAAAGGGATGCATAGGCCTTGGCATTTTGTATTGTCTGCAGGTGTTGGATTTCTGTGGGGGATGTTTAATTGCTAATTAATCTGCACCTGAGGAGTTCTGAATCAATAAAACACCTGAGCTCAGATGCTCGAGTTCCACTGTGAGTCTGACGCTGACGATGGTGGGTGATTCCCTCTGCTGAGGTCTGGCAGAGTATGCACTTATGAAATATGCCTCTTTGTCTCTCTAGCTGAACCATAATAGCAGTGTACTACTACAGAGGTATCTGAGGCTTTTAATCTCAAAGCCCCAACCCAGTGATGTATACTTCCTCTGGCAAGGCTGTACCACATGAGCCTCCCTAAAAAGCACTACCAACTGGGGACCAAGTGTTCAAGTGACTGAGACTTTGGGAGACACTGGGAGATAGGAGATGGATGGGAATTGAGGAAGGCAAGCTGCCCTCTCTTCCTAGGAAGCTCTGAAGGGTGGGATTCATGCCTATTCCCCACCCCACCCAGAACCTGCACTTGAAATGTGAGATATCTGGGAGGAAGAGCCCCTCCCAGAACAACAGTGCAGCGGGTGAGGAACTGATAGGGGAGAGTCCCCCTCCTCCTGCTTCTGTCCAGATAAAATGCATCATCTCAGCTAAAGAGTGTCACAAGCCCAGGTCTTCTTAGGAGGTCATTTAAAAGGCAACCCCCTGGGCCTGCCCAGGGGGTGTTTGTACACAGTGTGGAAGTGCAGGTGGTCTCCACAAAAAACTGAAAGCTGCCAATTGGGAGTTCATGAGAACTCATCTGCAATGCTGATGAAGCATCTGAGAAGCAGGAGTAAAAACAGGGCTTGACTTCCACAAAGGCCGATTCACAGGCACATTTCCTGTCTATCCGGGGGGTGCTAGCATCTGTGTGGGGGACCCTGGTTCTCAGCTGGCCAGAGCCCACACAGGGCCTGCCAAAGTCAGCATGTGCTTACTGACAAATTCCCTGTCTACATGTGTGCCTATCCCCATTCAGACAGAAGTCTGTGCCTAAATCTGATAGTGCATCTTTTTTTATGAGACTATTGAGCTGGAGGTACCACGACAAAAGAACCCACAAACTAGTGAGGAGTTAGTGAGCCCTGGAAGAGGGACTTCTAGCCCAGTTTTGAGAGGTCAAGGAGGGTTTCCTGGAAGAGATGGCACAATCCACTGAAGTAGTTACCAGTCATGTGTCCATTTACATCCAAATGAATGAAACACAAGCTACAAATTCAGTTCCTCCACTAGGGAGGTGGATCATTCAGTAGAGTGCTTGCTCTGCAAGCAGAGTGACCTGAGTTCAATGTCCAGCAATCATGTAAAAACACAAGTGTCTCAGGGTCTCTATTGCTGTGTAGAGACACCATGACCATGGCAACTCTTATAAAGGAAAACATTTAACTGGGGCTGGCTTACAGTTCAGAGTCCATTGTCATCATGGTGGGAAGCATGGCAGCACGCAGGCAGACATGGTGCTGGAGAAGGAGCCAAGAGTTCTGGACTGGCAGGTAGCAGGAAGAGAGAGTGACACTGGGGCTGGCTTGAGCTTCTGAAACCTCAAAGCCCACCTCCAGTGACAAACTTCCTATCACAAAACCACACTGACTCCAACAAGGTCACACCTCCTAATAGTGCCACTCCCTATGAGCCTGTGGGGAACATTTTCATTCAAACCACCACAACAGGCTTAGTGCATATGTGTTGTACTCTCAGTGCTGGGAAGGCAGAGAGGGGATGTGTGGAGTTTACTGGCCAGTCTGTTTAGTTGAATTGGTGTCCAGGTTCAGTGAGAGACCCTGTCTCAAAAAATAAGGTGGAGAGCAATAGAAGAAGAAAACATCTGACATCAACCTCTGGCCTTTACACATGTGTGCATCTGCACACACACATACACACACACACACACACACACACACACACTTCCTCAACCACACTTGGCCATATTTTAAATGTCCAATGACTACCTCATTGGATAGAGAGAGACAGGACATGGCCCTTGCCACACAGGAAAGCTTAGCAGTAGGTTCTGTGAGGTCACAGAAAGGTGTTCCTGCCCCAGGGAGCAGCTTCAGGGTTTAGAGCAGTTGGAGCCCTGGGCACAGATGTGAGGGGGAAGTTGGTACACAGAGCTGCACAGCAAGAACTCAGATAGCAGAGGCAAGGTCAGATTTCCTTGTTTGAAGTGCTTACTTGGGAAAATGGCCTTGCAAGGCTGAAGGGTGGTCCCTGCCGGAAGGGTGCAGCCGCCAGCATCTACAGCAGCCACGGAGAGAGGAAGGCTTGGGGTTATGCAGGAAGGACCTGGGCACTAGAGCATGGGGCCCTGGCTCGAGTGTAGGGTGGCCCTCATGGAGTGAAGAGGGACCTGGTGCGGCCTAGGCTGGTGGAAAGAGGAGGAGCTGTGTTTGGGACTGTGCTAAGTGCGAGGGGAGATGGAAACCCATATACCTAGCAGGTGGGTGAAGACATCTGGTCCTCTGGGGATAGTCAGGGCTAGAGCTACTGACTGCAGTCATCAGAAAGAGATGGAGTACAATTTCTGCAATAGTAAGCTCCCACGAGTTCTCAGCAAGACAATAGAGCACCCCAGAAGGCAAAAGGCAGTAGGCAGCCATGGGGCCTGTGTCCAAGAAGAGTGAGGGAGACAAGTGGCCCTGAGAGGTTTAGTGCCTTTGGTCCTGTCCCTCAGGACGCGGGGATTATGACTTGTCAATCTAGGCAAGATTGCTGTAGGACACAGGGCCTGGAGAAGAAGGAAATGAAGGTGGCAGCAAGAGAGGGAACAGGGCTACAACCCCCATTCCTGTCCCCAATCCTGCAGGCTTTTCAACTGTGTGGCCTTGTTCCCTTAGCCTGACACATAGGTCTGTATCTCTCTTGAAACTGTTGTGCAGGCTGCAGAGGTGTCGCATGGAATTTCTGAGGTCAGGAATAATGCACTATGGCTCTGCCCTATCTGGGACACTTCCCTTGGAGCCCAGCATGTAACTAGAACAGAGCCACTGTGCTCTGAGAAAGTCTGGACTGGGCAGGTTGTCTGGGGGAAACCCAGCCCAGCTTCCGGCCAGATGAGCGTATGGACAAGTTTCTGCATGAAGCTGATCCCAGCCACTAAGGCTCAGAGGTCAAACAGCAGAATAAACTGTCCCTTCTGTGACGGATCCAAATGCCTGACCTACAGGATCCACACGCACTGTCTTTACCATTGCATTCTGGGAAGGCTTCTTACACAATCCTAGTGACTAGGAAACAGGCAGGAAGCAAACAGGCCAGTCTGTGGGCAGTGGTGGGGACCTAGCATTAACCGGATGTGGGATGGAGACTCAAAGGCCTGGGGGAGGGGAGCGGTGACTTTGTCTGATCAGTGGCAGATGAGGTGGATCAGGCTGGGCAGGCGCTGATGCCCAGGGACTGGGTTTGGATAAGGTTTGGGTGTCTGGGGAGCTGTGGCAGGTGTGTGTGTGTCTATCCAAAGACCCAGAGGCAGTGTCAGGGAGGCTCTGGTGGTAGCAACATCAAGGGGGTGGGGCCTCACATCTCTGCATTCAGTTCCTTGCTCCCTTCCCTTAGCCAGCTCTCTCTAAGCCTTAATTTGCAGACCTGGAAAATGGTAAATGCCAGGGGAAAGTAACTTCTCTTCTTTTTATCATTCTGGTCCTTTGATTTTTATTCTCCTAACAAGGGACCCTTTCATGTATATGAGTTTAGTGTTGTTCAATTGTAATAAAAGACAAGATTATTTGCATCACTCTATAGACACAGAGACCGAAGTGGGAAAGGTCTGAGAGTAACTAGGGCCTCAGAGGATTTGCCTTCAGCTTGTGCCTCCTAAGCCTCTCTCCACGACTGTCTGTCCTTCCCTGGATCCAAGCAGAGAGGAGGGCTGGCATGCTGGGGCTTAGGCTGGAGTCCAGTGTGGCCCTGTGCTGGGTCCAGTATGCCTCCCCAGCCCCAGCTCCTCGGAAACCTCTTGAATTCTAGAGACCCAGAGACACTGTAGTCCTGAAATCCTATAAGTCCTGTGGGGCCTTACAGATGTGGAGGGGGGCTCTCTCTGTCCTCTTCTCACTGGAAATACCTTCCCTGGGTCAGAACAGTACTCAAGAGCTCCCACTAAGACAGACAGACAGACAGATAGACAGACCACACCACATCACACTGCTTACATATATACTACACACCACACACACATACTACACACACACACACACACACACACCACACACACACACACCACACATATACCACACACGCACCATAGACCATACATTCATAACACACACACACACACACACACACTACACACATACACACCACACATTACCACACACGCACCATAGACATACATTCATAACACACACACACACACACACACACTACACACACCACATATCACACACACACACACACACACACACACACACACACACACACACACACACACACACACAGACGTCCTAGCCTCTTCTTGGGCTTTTAGCTGCATGTTCCCCCCTCACCCATCAAGCCTGCAGAGCCTTGGATCTGCTGCCCTTCCTCAGCATCTGGTTCCTCCTCAGGATGCAATGCTGTTGCCCCTAGCAACGGAGTTCCAGGCCGAGGCTGATCCTTCTCCCTCCTCCCTCTTTCCTCTGGACTGCTTTCTTCTTCCTCCCTTCCCCCAGCCTTGGAGCCAGTGCCCAGACCCAGAGCTGTCCCAGAAGATGTGCCAGCTGGGTGACCCAGCCAAGCTCTCTGGCTTCTCTGGCCTCCCTGGCTTGCTAGGTGACTGATGAACATAGTCAGTTCTCTACCTGCGTAGCAGACTTGGAACCAGGCAAGCTGGAGATAGTGGTACCAGGGGTGTACTTGATGACTCTCTAGAGAAGCTCTCTGCACACCCCAGGCACAGAATCAGCAACTGGAGAGCCGGGGAAACTCCAGAGGCAGAGAGCTACTTGGGGGAGGGAGCTCCCAAGGGCTGAGGTATGCAAGAAGAGGCTTTCTAATGATGATGGTGCAGGTACTGCCCCGGGCAGTGAGACCTGCAGCCCTGACCTGCCTGCTTATCTCTCTTAGCCATACTTATTTTTTTCTGTCTCCCACAGTTCCCTCTTTCCTACTTTTTCCCCTCCCAGAGGCTCCACCCATTCCAAATAAGCCTAAAGAGGAGGACATTATTAGGGAGAGGCTCTTGGAGAAAATGACATCATTGACCTCAGAGTAAGTCCAGTGCTGGGCACAGGGGGACACAGTAGGGCTTTGCAAGGCGGTAGCCACCAGACCCAGTGCTTCCCTGCCCAGCTCCTTCCTCTTCAAGTTATCTGTAACTACCCTGCAACCTTCCCCCACCCTCCTCCCTTGGGTCTCCTTAATGGCCTGCAGTGTCCAGCTGTGCCTGAATCTCCCTTCTCAACCTCCTCACAGTCTTACTTCGGCCTTCTCTATCCCCTGGGGAATGCTCTGTTCTGCCTTTCACTAGGATTCAGCTGAGAGGTACCTCCTCCAGGAAGCCCTCCCTGACTGCTCAGGCTGCCTGGGGTACGCCTCTGCTGGCCTCCGGTCTCTAGCTGGCCTTCTGGCAGCTTTCTCATCCTGCTCAGTAGTCACGGTTTGTTTACAGTTTTCTCCTGAAGGCACCTGGAAGGTCCTCAGGCCAGGAATTTTGTGTCCTGTGTTTGTTAACAAATACTAAATGAGAAGAGCAGCATAACAACACCCTGCCTTTCTCTGGGTCTGTTTCCCCATCTGCAATGTGAGGGAGCGGGGCCAGGCCCTGTGGTTCCTATTGAATAGCAAGGGTGACCAAGTCTGGGCTGTCAACAGGGTCAGAGGAGCGTCTGACTCAGCTTCCTGCCCCAGTCCCAGGACTGAGCAATGGGATCTTGAATAGTGAGGAGCCAAGCTCAGGCTGTGGGGTCTGGAAGAGCCTGCGACAGCCCAGCCCTGGGCTCTGGGGTCCCTGGGACTCTGCTGCCCTCCAGTGGCTGGAGGCCCCTGGGCACTTAGAATTCTCAATTTCTGGCTATCCCAGTGACATCTAAAGTAACACAGGGTATAGGGAGTGGCAGGGGTATGTTGCTGTCACTCAGAAAGTTAGGAGCAGTTGCCTGAGCAGAATCAGGGGCTCCCCGACCCCAACACTCCCAGGCTCTGGATGGGGCACTGTTCTTTGGCAAGAGACAAGCCTGGGGAGGAAGGGGTCCCTGCACCTGTCAACTTACCTCAACTTGGCAACACTTGCTGTGTGGTGGCCTTCTCTGCTAGTCACCCTCAGCCCAGTCTTTACCGAGCCTTTGTGAAGTGCTCTCTGACATCTGCTCAGGGGTCTTTCCGGATTCAGGAAACAGTGTTGGGGGCTAGAAGGTGCCTTAGCCCCCTCCCTCCTTGATTAATCAAATACTTAAAATAATGGCGGCCGTCATGATTGATGGACAGAGCATAGCTAATTACCCTGGAGATTAAAATTACTGTTTCTGTTTAAAAAGGCTGCAAATGAGTTAATTATTTCCTTTGCTCACCTCTCTAACCTTGTTACACTTCTAAATGAATAGCAATATTGATCTTGGAACTGATTTTGGTGTTCCACCGCCCGAGCGGGTTTAATTAGGGTTTGAAAACGCTGCAGTGCCTCCTCCTTCTGACCAAGGAAATTAGCCTTGGGTTTTACTTACATTTCATAGCCGTGTCCTCCACTCAAACGGAAGGGCTGTAGCATGGCAAGCGATGCCTGCCAGCTTGGCGCTGCCCTGGCTCCCAGATCTGCCCTGTCCAGAGAGGCTTGCACTGACCCTTGCCTGTGATCTCTTGCAAGATGAGGCAGAAAGGCCCTTGGGGGGTGGCTCATCTTTGTCTCCTTTGTCACACCTGCAGGCTTACAGGCTTGGATGTGATCGGAAGAGCCCCATAGCACTTGGTGAGGTGGGGGCAGGTCTGGGACCGGAGCTGTCAGGATTTCACAGCTCTGGACCTTGATGGCAACCTGGCTGAATAAACAGTTCTCTGTCCCTGCTCAGCTCTTCTCGACAAGCCTAAGACTCCTGGCGTCCTCCAGGCCCCCGCCAAGTCTCTGCTCCTCTGTGTGCTGCTGGAGCAGAGGCTACCAGCCCAGAGCAGGAGACCAGTATGCCAACCCTGGATTAATTACTGGCACATGGGTGACCTTGAGCTCGTCAGGTGGCCTTGAGCTCGTCTGGCATCCCTCCTCTGAGTCTGACCATCTGTTTCATGTCACTTGCTCTCACCTCCCCCAGCATGAGCCTTCAAGGGCACACAGGTGGGAGCTGGGTATGGAGGGGGCAGGAGTGATGGGGGCGACGTGCTGCAGGGGTACAGGACTGGAGTCTGTTCCTGAGACCAGCTCCCCCTTATGTGAAATGAAGCCCTCCCCTGACTTTGTACCCTTTGCCATGGCCAGATCTGCCTTCGGTTGGCTTCTTTACTACCCCAGCCCGGCTTCTCCTCTCCTGGCTAAAGAATCACCACTGAGGCCATCTGCAACCTAGAGTTGCCACAGAGAGTGAGTGTCGGGAGGGGATAAGCCTGCTTCAAATGCCTCCTGCACCTCCTCTACCACTCTGCCTCTGGCTCTGTGCTGCACTGTTTCCCTCTCTCCTCTCTCTCCTTCATGGCTACACCCCTTCCTTGAACCTTAAGAGCTGGATTAAAAAAAGAAGAAGAAGAAAAACAAAATCATTTATTTGCAGAAAAATGGTTGGGACTAGGAATCATGATGTTAAGTGAAGTAGGCCTGACTTGGAAAGACAAGACAGTAGTATCACACACTTTCTCTCGTTTGTGGCATCTACATCTCTCTCTCTCTCTGTGTATTCATACATATGTATATATTTATATTCCTATAGATGTGTATATGGCCTGAGAATGGAAGGGACACAAATTGGGAAGAGGAAGGGGACGAACAGATGGAAAAAATGGGGAATGAATAACAGAAAGGGGCATGGGTATGATAAAGTTATATTAGCTCCAAGTATAAAAATGTCACGAAGAAACCGATTATTTTATGCATTTAATATGCAGTAATGAAATGATTTAGGCAAAAGCTTTCAGGGCATGTCCTGAAGCTTTACCCTGCCTCCTCTCCCTTCCTCTTCTCACACGCCTGTCCACACTCCCTCCCTTGGGGAAGCCCCCTCTCTTGGGGCTGTAGAGAAGATACATCCCAGATAGCTGATTTAGGTTAATTCTGTTTGGATCCCTCCAGAGAGTGACATGGTCAGATTAACACTTGGGAAAGGCTTCAGTTTGAGAGCAGCAGAAGACAATGGTGGACGGGGGCCTGGGAGGCTGCAGGTAAGTCTAAGAGAGAAAATATTCAAACACGCTACAGACAAGCAGAGGAAGCCCTGGGGGAAGCAGTGGGAAGGGTCCTCAGCCAGGGCTGTTTTCAAGTTCAACCATCAGCTGCCTTTGGCTGATGCCCGTGATGTCAAGGAGAAGGAAGCATTCAGTTGTGGGGCTGAGACACCTACAGGAACATCCAGAAGCTACGAGATTGAAGGAAGGTAGGTTCCTTTGGGACATAGATGGTCTGTACTGCACAGAGGCTGTACAGGAAGTACATGCTAGGGACTGGGTTATGATGCACTGATGACTGATGTAGGCCAGACAGCCAGGTGGACATGGGAGGGGAAGGAGGAGCGTTAAACTCAGCAATTCATGCCTGGCTTGCTGAACAAAATAGACACCAAGTGTACTGTTTGTCAATCAGAGGGGAGAGTAAGGATCAGAGACCAACTAAACCTCAACGAATAGGTGGTCCCTGCGGTAGCTTACACATTGAGCCCTGACCCAGGTCATACACTGAGTACCCAGCTTGGTTACATACTGAGCCCTGGTCACACTGGATCCTGGTTTATTCACACACTGAACCTGAGCCTATTCATACACTGGGCCAGGTCTCCATTACACCCTGAGACAGGCCCTCATTGCACATTGAGCCCTGGGCCTTGGCCATGTCCAGGAGACAGGTCTTACTGGCCCTTGTGTGTGTGGGGGGGTGACTGAACAATAAAGCCCATCTTGCTCCTATCCCCCTTTCTGTCCCTGAGAATGGAGGGGAGCTGGGCGTGTAAGAAGGACTGGCCTGGAATAGGTAAGCCTCCCATGTGTCCCAGGCCAGCCAGTCTCAGCTTTCTTACAGTTAACGGCTTAAGTGTGAATGCTGGAACTTTTAGTGGCACAATTAAAGAAAGGCTCACAGTCACCTGTCACCGCTGGGGCATCAGGCCTCCCAGGCCTGCCAACGCTCCTCAGTTACAGCAGAAATCCTTGGGACCAGTGGCCTCTGGGTACAACTGTTTGCAGTCTTGACTGAGCTGGTCCCTTGTTACTGCATCCTGTCACCTACTCAGCTCACCTGAGCCAACTGGATGCAGACAGAACACTAGGTTCCCTGGTGAGTCCAGCATGATGTGAAAAGCATCTAGATTCTGCAACCGGACTGCCTGCAGGTCAGACCTTGGGGTCTGCCCTTCCTGGCTATATGAAGGCCCTGAGTCTTGTCATCTGTCTGATGGGGGTGAGATCGGCACTTAACTACAGGCCTATCACAAGGACTGACAGGAGCTTACGGATCACAGTTATTAGGTTAGGTGCCTGGAAAATGAGTACTTGAGTTTTTGTGTGTGTGTGTGTGTGTGTGTGTGTGTGTGTGTGGTGTACCCTCATACTGCGCAAGAGAGGCTGATGGGAAGCTGGCGGGCAGACGTTTGGGGGAGGGGTGTGGGGAGGTACTGTACCTCCCTGTACCTCCCGCCCTGGACTTGCTTCCCCCACACAATTAGCTGCTCTTGTCTCTAATTGATTCCTTTGCTACTCACAGGACAATTAAAATTCAAATTGCCTTTTACAAAGGTCACAAAAACATGATCAAAGAGGAATCTATTAGAGGGGCTGAGGGGCCTCTCCCACCCAGCCCAGCCTCCCAGAGCCTGGGGTGGAGGCCAGGCCTTGAGGAGCCATCCCCACCTACATCTACCCTTGTATCACCCCAGTCTTCCCCAGGGCTTTCTGCTTCCTCCCTTCCCATGTGAAGGGCAGGGAAGGACAGAGCCAGTCCTCAGCTGGGTCTTGTGGGATCCTTTCTGCCCCCTCCACATCTCTACCTTCCCAGTCATCCCCTCTCCCAGCCTCGGTACCGCTACTCCAGGGCTGTAGCTCCAGCTGTGCTTCGGGGTCCTGATTCTGTCCCCGACAGCCTGTGACTGTGAAGAACACTTTCTGCCCCCTCCATGAAGACCATACATCTTGTTCCCTAAGGGTGGGTGGCTCCCCGGGGTGAATGCTTGCCACTCTTTCCATTCCCAGATCTTGTCTTCCCTGCATCCACTAACATTTCTTCTTTCCTTGGAAGCTGGCTCATGATATCTGTCCTCCGGGTCCTTCAGCCCTGACTGTGGCCCATGCTCTTCATGCTGCCAACAGGTGAGGCGGCCTGTACCTATATGATGTCCAAGACAGACAGTTCCCACTCCCTCCACTGGATCCTGAAGAAGCCTGTATAGAGCTGGCCACTCAGAGAGCAGGGCTTCACATTACAGGTCCAGCTAGCAGATTCAGAGGTTGGCTAGAAGAGAGCCAGGTCCCCACCACAAGGACTCCTCATCTCTTGCAGGTTGAGACCAGCTTACCTGAGTCTCAGGTCTGAGGAGAGATGCTCCCAGCTCTACCTCCCTGATGCTTTAGATTCTTATCTTGGGTCCACTTAAGCTTGGTGGGCTTTGACCAGGTGTGGTGGGGGCACTTCTTTAATCCTAGCACTTGGGAGGCAGAAAGAGGCAAATCTCTGTGAGTGTGAGGCCAGCATGATCTACACAGAGATTTCGAGGCCAGTCAGGGCTATGAAGTAAGACTTGTCAAAACAAAACAAAACAAAAGATTGGTAGGCTGGTGGAGGGGAAGAGGGCTGGACAGACAGACTTGGTAGAATTTGGGAGGCCTGGCCTGGCCCATCAACCGACTGGGCTTAAGGGGACAGTGAGAAGCCAAGAGGAGCTGGCTTCCCTGGAAGTCTCCAGAACTCTGTCTCAATGAGTTGTGTCAGCCTCCTAGGCTCACTTGGCTTCTGCCCCTAGAAAACAATGGCAGTGTCCACACAGTCAGACAGAGCTAGGAGCAACTGCTTCCGGTGTCTTCTACTGTGAAGTAGCTCATCTGGTGATTCCATCACACTTCAGAAAAGGAGTGGTGTCCACTGAGCACCTATGGTATCCTAGCCCCTGGGCTGGAGGCCTTGGGCATCTCACCTCACAGCAAGCCTCCCGGTCCAGCAATCTAATGTCACCATTCCCTGTGAGGAAACAGACTCAGAATAGCTGAACATCCTGTCCAAGGTCACACAGCAAAAGGCAGATGTAGCTGGGACGCCTATCTAAGCTTGCCTAATTCAAATGGAAGCTTTGCAAGGCCAGACTTCATGCTGACACTATTCCTACGGGGTACCATAGGTGGGGCGTCACGTGAGGAAGAAGGCTTCAGGCAGCCTTTTGCAATCTTTGGGAAGAACAACAAAGTATTAGTATTCCTGTTCTCTCTGTTGTGGCCCAAGGTCAGGAGACATCATTGTTCCTCATTTAGAAGCAGGCCTGGGGCCTTGGGATGGAGAGGATTACGCAGATAATCCAGCCTGATTAGCAGGCCTGGTGGAACTTCATTTGGATGCCTGAGGAGTTGCTCACTGGCGGCCTCAGGCTGCCTGTGCAGTCAATGAATGTTCTGCTCCCTGACCCAGCATGACAGGGGTCTGAAGCCCCTAGGGAGGACCACATTTAAGTGGAGGAGCAGGAGGGGCAGGAGGGAGGCTAGGCCCATTCAGGAGCCCTGGAAGAGATGGGAGAGGACCCCCACATTCTATGTACTCCAAAATGGGAGCCTGGCAGAGCCATCTGACTGCCCCTCATCTTAGAGCCCTTCAGTACCACTGTAATCAGCAGCAGGATCTGGTTAGGGCTGGGACGCCTCAGGAGAGGGGGACTGCTCTTATCTGAGACACCTGAAGGGCAGGATTTTAGTCCTGGAAGACCCTGGGCTGTGGGACAGGCTTTCAGTGCCCGAAGAACAAGGTCTCTCTGGAGTTATAAATTCCAGGGGCCTGGCGAGCAGGCCCACAAAGCTGTTGTGACAGCAGTGGTTAAATTAAGTGCCCTTGCAGAGCAGGGCAGGGCAAGCTTGCACAGCGGGATTTACGGCCTCCCCACCCCATTTGCTGCCAATCAGCCTGGCTCTCCCAAGCCCATCCTGCAAGGGAGACCCATGCTCCTTCCCCAGGAGCTGCTCACCATCAGGGCGCCAGCAAAGGCTGCCTAGCCTGGGCTATAAGGATGGGGGTGCCTCTGCGTCTGGGACCCCCAGAGCCATGCCACTGCCATCCGGGCCCCCAGAAGAGCAAGCGGTGAGAGAAGGCATGAGGTCATGTGGGGTCTACTCTTCTTCTGTATGGTATCACCCCTTTGCCCTTGCTGAAGCTCTCACCTCCTCCAGCAGGGACTGCCCCTGCTGTCACTATGTTTTCTGACCCTGTTCATCCACCAGACCCCAGGTCAGATGGAGTACTTCCTGTTGTTTCTCTCTGGATGCCACTAGATATGGGGCCCTGGGCTTTCCAACTTCAGTTGGAAGAGGCTGGACTGGGATGGACCATAGACACAGGCCATTTTGCCCTGCTGGATCGTCAACCGGCCTAATCTGTAAATCAGGACAGCGGCCCCACCCATTTCCCCTGCTACCTCACCCTCATGCTCTCCCCGTTTGCTGTGGGCCTCGGTTTTGTGTGAGGGAATGAGGGTGCCTAGAACAGGGTGCCAGACTGACATGTCCTGGCTGACTCATCCTGGCTTTTGGAGGCAATGGAAAGTTGCCAAGGGGGTTATGTCTGAATCCAGGACCACAGGTAATGAGGGTTTTATGGGTAAGGGCTAGAATAGGTGAGTCCTGCAACTCAAGCCTGGGAGTCAAAGGGCATGTGTGTGTGTGTGTGTGTGTGTGTGTGTGTGTGTGTGTGTGTACTGTGTGGGTGTTAAATGTATGTTGTGCAAATGTGAGTATGCATATGTACCTGCGTGCATTTGTGTGTAAGCGTGTGTGTTTAATGTATGTACATGTTATATATGTACAGATGACTATGTGACCTGTATAGGACTGTACATGGTGAATGATGGGAATGTCCCCAGAGCACAGACTATTGGGATGACCCTCCGTCTTCCCATCCAAGACCCTGCACAGCCCTCTTAGGAATACTTTTTGGAAAAGCCCTGGTCTTATTGCCCACAAAGGCAACAGAGAGATGGAGGAGAGAGAGGATGAGTTTAGAAATGACGAGCATCCAGCAGTCAAGAGGGTCTTCAGGAAGACTGCTCACGCCCAACTCAAGAGTGGAACTGCTCCCAGGCCCATCCCAGGCCTGTCCTGGAGCCCTCTGCCCTCCATGTGGCTGCCCATCTGCTCCAGCCCCTCTGCTAGTCAGCACATCCATGTCCGGCTTGCTGTATACCTCGCGGGAAAGGAGATGGCCAGGAGGCAGGCAGACAGTCATCTCTGTTCCCACCCCTGCCATCCTGTCTCCTGGCCCTAGTGGGCCAATTGCCTCCATTCTGGGCACATGGTTGGGCCTGGTCTGCAGAGCAGGGTGGTTACGCTCGTGAAACTTAGCTCACCACAGCTTTTAGGATTTCCTCTGCGCCCTACAGCCCCATTTCCCACTTGTTTCCCTGGGTCTCCAGTTCCCTCCACATCATTCATTCCCTGGTGCCTGACCCTGGCCAGCCGTGCCACGGATAGGCCAAGAAAGCAAAGGAGGTCTTTCACAATGAGGCTTCCCTTGGGCTGGAAAGGGGTGGGAGGACCCAGGCCCTGACTTTGGGGGTCTCTCTCCTGGAGATGGAGGTTCGGGAGATATACAAAATGAAGGCTCACATGATAGACAATAAAACGATGGGGAAAGGGCCAGGTAGGACTTATGGGCATGCGCAGGTAGGGCTTATGGGCATGCGCAGATCCAGCCTCGGTATGGAAGCACAAGAACAAGCTCCCTGGTTGGGGGCATATCTAGATCAAGGGGTGGCCAATGGGGAGCTCCCTGTCTACGTGATCCCAAGGCTCAGTACAGCAGAGCTGGGCAGATGTCGGGAAAGAGGAAGGGAGTATTCGGAGGACAGCAGATGGGCAGCACCCTGAAGCAGTAAAGAGGGAGGCGGGGCCAAGTCGGCAGTGCAGGACTTCAAAGCCCTAGGTACGTTCCCAGGATGCTAGACTCCCTCCCACGGAGAGACAGATGTCCCTTTGATGGTGAGAAGAAAGGAAGTTGTACAGGCATGGGTGGGAGGGGCAGAGGAGATGGATCTCCTTTCTGTGGCCAGCGAAACTAGAGAGTCCATCATAAATACCATACCCTCTATTCCCTATGAGCTGTGAAGCCAAGCCCACTGGTTTCCAAGGGAAGGGGCACCACGGGGGAGGTACATTTTGCTGGTTGAATGGGGGTGATTAATGATCAGGCAGCTGCATAGTATACCTCGTGGCCGCTTCATGTGACCCTGCAGTGCTCAGCGAGGTGTCCCCAGAATGCCTTGGGAGCACATACGCGTGTACTGCAGCCTAGCCCTCCGATCCTCCTACTCTAGTAAGAAAAAGGCACATGCGCCTCCAAGTCCCTGGGCCTGTGCTCCCAACCGTCCTCTAGGTCACTACAGTCTCCATGTAGCTCGTTTGCTCACCCTTCCACCCCTTAAGGCTGTAGAACACCTTTGTAAGAATTGCCACCATTGATGCAGCTCAGCAGACAGAGGTGCTTGCTGTTCAGCCTGGCAACCCGAGTTCAGTCCTTGGAACCCACATAAAGTCGAAAGGAGGAAAATGATTCCACAGAGTTGTCCTCTGGCTTCCACATGAATGCCATGGCATGAACGCCCACACATATTAATCAATCCCCGACACTATAAATAACATTTAAAAAACATTTCCACAAAGCACCCCTTTCTCCAGCCACATTTCTGTGACCTTCTGGAGCTGTACTATCAGGGGTGAACACAGAGTCAGTGGCCCCCTGGGGATGTGAGGGGAGGACCTGGACCCTGTTCCTATCCCTCCTCTGGCTGGCCCTTGCTGCCATCTGCTTCTAAAACTCCATCTTGGTGATGCTAGCCCTTGCAGGCTTTGTTCATGTGTCCGTGAAGACAAGCTTTTCCAGAGACCTGTGGTGGCCCTCATCTCTTCACTCAGACAGAAGTTTGTCGACTGCAGTATGCTTACCTGCTCACTGGACAGGCCCAGAGCCCTAGAGGGTAGAGCTGAGACCAAGCAAGGTTCCTTCTTTGAGAAACTCCATACCACCTTCTCCTTGGGCCCGGGCTCCCTCAGCTGCCTGGTGGGTAAACCAGCCTCCGGTCACTCTAACCTTTTGGGAAAGAAAGGAGGAAATAAAGTAGAGGTGGGGATGGGGGGGAGGGGGACACTGGGAAATACATTTTCAAACCCTCTCTGTGATGGTTACATCCCTGCCGCCGCTGCTAACGTGGAAAAATAAAAGCTGCTCACGTGTTTCCTTTGCCCTCTCTTTCTGAATGATTTGATGTTTTATTCCCCCCCATCAAACTCTCTATTCTCTGCTAATGGCAGAATAATAAAAAATTATCCCTCATAGCATGTGAGCAAGAGGACAAGCTGAGAGCCCAGGAGAGGGAGGAAGGAGAGGAAGAAAAAGGTTATTATAAACGTGTCAGCCTTGTTTATGGCCCTTTATCAGCTGGGGAGAGGCAAGAGGGAGAGGCACCGTCAGTGCACACTCTAAAGCGCTGCCAGCTTCGTTGGGGACTGTAAATAATTTTTATCTTCAGCTGCATTTAGATGTTTTAAAATACACACCCGCCAGCCATCACGGGGAGCCGGCTGAGCCTGCAGGGGCAAAGCAGGGTGAACACGCCCACCTTTTGGTCCCTTTGAAAGGACCATATTTGACAGTCAAGGCTTTCAAAAGCAGCTTTCCTGAGAAAGGCCACATCCCAGGGAGACTGGTACAGGGAGGTTGGGAGGCTGGCCTGGTGGCTGCCAAACTCTCTGCTGTCTGGGGGGCTGATCTAACAGGGCAGGACTAGGGAGATGGTACAGGGCTGAGCAAGAGGAAGGGCTTGGCCAACTGGGCCAGCACTCCATTTGTTCTCAATGCCAGGGACCCCAGCTCTATCCTGGGCTAGTAATTGTAGCTGCAGAGCCTGCAGTTTTATTTATACTGCCACTTGCAGGTCAACTCTCGCTGAGTACCTATTGTGGGTTCAAGGGCAAAAGAACCCAGATTACCTTATTTAACCAGTCCTTGGAGTGCTCTTCCAGTGACTCTAAAGAGCAACCTTACAGACCTTTAGAGGCCAATCTCAGTCTGGGTTTGAAATATGCTGTCTGAAGGCAGTGCTTACAGAGGCAAGTTCTGGCCTTGAAATCTGAGCAAGTGGCTCCCAAGGGCTGAGCCTCTACTTTTATTTTGATTCTTTTGTAAAAATGGGACCAACAAAGCTTCTAGCCTTAAATTACAAGGACAATGAGATGGTGGTGTAAAGACTTTGGAAGCAAGATAACTAGATAGACTTCACTATCTGAACTATTTGATATGCAGACAGTGCACACTAACGATGTCTCTATTTTGCAATTAGTTATGTACCTATGGGTGTGAAGATCAGAAGGCAACTCGTAGGAGTTGGTTTTCTCCTTCCACTGTCTCAGTCCCAGGCATCAAACTCAGGTTGTCAGGCTTGGAAGCAAGTACCTTTACCTGCTGAGTCATCTCACTGGACCAACAGTGTCTCTTGTCACCATACACAGCAATGGGAATATTAAACCCCCTTGATAATTCTTGAATGTTTCAGTGTTCCCAGAATAAAAACCAGGGCTTACAAGATGCTCGACTCTGTCTTCTAGGAACCCCATGGGAAAGGCAGGATGGAGTCTGTGCTCAGAGCAGGCATAGTTCCTGGGAGCTGGCTCCAAGGGAAGAGCTTCTGAAGAAGTAGGAAGGTAGGGAGGCAGTGAGAGGAACCTAGCCCAAATGGAGGTGGGGAGTGGTCAGAGGCCGGATGGCTTGAGGACCGTTCCAGGCTGGCTCCCAGATGAGTTCAGAGAAGGGTAGGGACATGAGAGCTGCGTACTAGGTATACAGCCAGTATACCACCAGCTCCTGTATCTTGGCTTCTGTTGTTAGTGCTCACTGAATGTTAGTTAGCTCTGTCTGGTAGATGTGGGGACACCTTGTCATCCTCTCTACCTCTAGATTTTCAAGACTGATAACCACAGGCTTTGAGCATGGTGGAGCTCAGAGATGCAAAGAAGGATACAGTCAAACCACCAGATTGGCCACAGTGCTGGTCATAGGAGAGCAAGCTCCTTGAGCCCCTCCAGCAAGTTCCTCCTGGCTGGAGTCAAGAGGCTAGAGAGATCAGGGTGAGTAGATGCTTGGTTACATGTACAAATGTGGATGGGGCACTGAGCTGGCTAGTGTTAGCCCTGGGAATATGTCAGCCTTGCTTAGTGTCTTAGTCAGTGCTATTATTGCGTCTTAGAGTTACGGTTGCTGTGATGAAACAACAGTGACCAAAGCAACTTAGGGAGGAAAGGATTTACTCCGCTCACACTTCCATACCACTGTTCATCATCAAAGAAAGTCAGGCAGGAACTCAGCAGGGAAAGAACAGGGAGGCAGGAGCTAATGCAGAGGCCGTGGAGGGGTGCTGCTCACTGCCTTGCTCCTCATGGCTTGCTCGGCCTGCTTTCTTATAGAACCCAGGGCCACCAAACTAGGGATGACACCACCCACAATGGGCTGGACCCTCTCCCAACCACTAATTAAGAAAATGCCTTACAGGTTTCTTACAGCCTGATCTCATAGAGGCATTTTCTCAGCTGAGGCTCCCTCCTCCCTCATGACTCTGGCTTATGACAAGTTGACACAAAGTTGTGATAAAACTAGCCAGAGCACATACTATCAGGCAAACAGAAGAAAAGAAAAAGAAAGGAAAGAAGCCAGTGAGGTGCTTGCTGCCATGCATGGCGACCTGAGTTCAATCTTCAGAACTTACATGGTAGAGAGAGAGAACTGAATCCCACAAGTTGTCCTCTGACCTCCACACAGATGCCAGGCATAAGCCTATTCTTATCCCCTCCCAAATAAAAAAATCATAAAATATTTTTTTGTTTGTTTGTTTTTTGGGAGACAGGGTTTCTCTGTGTCGCCTTGGCTGTTCTGGAACTCATTCTGTAGACTGGATTGTTCGCAGACTCAGAGATCCACCTGCCTCTGCCTCCCGAGTGCTGGGATTAAAGGCACCACTACCCATCTGAAAAATACATTTTTAAGAAGAATCCTTTAGGAGCTGAAGATAAGTCTTAGCAATTAAGAGTGCTTTCTTCTCTTTCAGGAGGCCCAACTTTGTTTCTAGCACTCACATCTGGTGGCTTACAATCACTTATAACTCCAGCTCCAGGGGAGACAATGCCTTCTTCTGGCCCCTGTGGGCTTGTGCACAGATACAGAACACACATTCATATATACATTAATAAAAAATATTAAATCCCTTAAAAAAGAAAGCAAGGAAGCAGGAGAGAAAGACAGAGGGAGAGAGGGTGGGAGAGATGAGGAGGAGGAGGAAAAAGAGGAGGAAGAGGAGAAAGAAGAAGAAGGAAGAGGAGGAGGAGGAGGAGGAAGAGGAACAGACAACTGGAGCTTTGTATCTGCCTCTCCTTCTTATCATTGCTTTAGTCAATTCATTATGCCACAGATGCATTACTACCTGCTCTGGGCCTGGCCCTTAAATCAGTCACAGCTATAAGAGGGAAGCAGATAGGTAAGCAGCCAGGATGAGACAGCATACGAAGTCATAATCCAAGACTAGAGAGAGGAAGTGGGCATTGGGGAAAGAAGCACATAGCAGGACAGACCTGAGCAGGTTTCAGGTTTCAGAAGTAGGCATCACATTTTTTAAGACTAGGTAGGGAGGAAATGTCTTATTGAGACTAGGTCATGAACAAGGCCTGAAAGGATGTGGCCCTATGGATCTCTGGGGGAAATAAGAGGCAAGTGTGCTGGGTTAGTGTCATGAACTGTGTCCTGAGAATAGATCTTGAGAATGTCAATTAATGTTACTTAAAACAAGGGTTTGCTCTGGGTTCATACATTTGGGAAACATTGGGCTAAATAACCAAAGCACAAAGGACAAGATCAACATATAAAAGCCAACTGTACTTGTACACACTGGCAATGAGCAATAGAGTGAAGATGGCAATCTCATTTGCATTTAGTCCAAGAATACTTAGGAATAAATTTAACTAAGTTTCCCCCAACTACAAAACACTAAAAGAAATTAAAGAAGACAGAAGTAAGAGGAAAGACATCCCACGTTCATGGATTGGAAGACAACATGCTAAGAGCACAATACTCCGAAGCTGGTCTGCAGAGGTAATGCCATCTCTATTAAGATCTCATATAGCTTTGTGAATAAATAAATAAGATGATACTGAATTTATAATGAAAATGCAAGGACTTGCTGTAGGAATGTAAAATGGTACTGACACCCTGGAAGACAGTTTGGTGGTCTTACAAACCTACACACACTCTTACCATCCAACTCAACAGATCGGCTCGTTGGTTTATTTCCCCAGTGAACTGAAAAACTTGTATGTACACAAAAACTTGTAAAGGAACTGGGCCAATTGCTGCAAAGTTTGTAATCTGAGCTACTGAAATCAAGTCTGGAGGGTCACAAGCCTGCATGGGCTGCAGACTGATTTTTAAAGCCAGTCTGAGACTCTGTCTCAGAAACTAAAATCAATGTGACTTGGCTATTATACATGAGCACCCAGCTAGTTACTGCACAAGACCCATACAAGATCAAGCCAATCAAAATTCCAGCATGGAAGAGCTCCCACTAACCAGCCGAAGAGCTACTGATGGTTGGTGTCTAAGGGAGCAGGAGTCACTTTTCTTTGGGGCTGTGGCCACTGGTAGGCTGACCATGCCTCACTGAGTAGCCATATTCCCATGGGTGTGCGGGCAGCACAAATTGGACTCCGTGAATGGGCTGTAAATTTTTAAAAGAAAAAAGGGAAATAAAGTTGGGGGGGAGGGATGTTTTGAGGGTTCCTGGAGGGAACCAGAAGGAGCTAGCGTGGGATGGATGCGATCAAAATATATCATATGCACATGTGAAAATTTCAAAGAGTGAACTTAAAATATCATTAAAAAATAAAACAAAATGAGCAGAGTGCTGAGGCTGCGGCGGAGCTCTTGCCTGACGCATTCGAGCCATCATTAGTCCCCCACACAGCAGCAGCATACAGCGGACACACGAAACTGTATGGGCGTCTAGAGCAGCTTTCTCTATCGCTAAGGAGACTTCCAGGCAGCCAGCACCCTCCTCAGTGGATGCGTGGGCTAGCCACAGTACAATCACACAATGGAATAGTTTTGTTTTTTGAGACAGGGTTTCTCTGTGTAGCCTTGGCTGACCTGGAACTTGCTCTGTAGACCAAGCTGCCCTTGAACTCATAAAGATCCACCTGCCTCTGCTTCCCAAGTGCTGAGATTAAAGGTGTGTGCCACTATGCCCAGCTGAGGAATATTTTTTAGTGTTAAAAAGAAGTGGTGAGAAAAGCTGAAGAGATGTTTCATGGGTTAAGAGCACTGGTTGCTCTTTCAGAGGACCTGGGTTCAATTCCCAGCACCCACATGGCAGTTCACAACTGTCTGTAACTCCAGTGCCAGGTGATCTGACATCTTTCTCTGGCCTCCATGGGTACAAGGCTTGCGTGTGGTTCACAAACATACATGTAAACAGAATACCCATACATACAAAAACATTTTTAAAGAAGTAATGACATGCCTCAGTGGGTAAAGGTGCTTCCTGCCAATCATGATGACCTGAGTTTGATCCCCAGAACAACTCCAGCAAGTTGTCCTCTCACCTTGCCATGGCATGTGGTCAACCCTCTACCCCTATAAATAAATAAGTGTTTAAAAAGTGAGCAATTAGGCCATGTAAAATCCTGGAAGAAGGTCGACTGTATGTCGCTAAGTGAAAGATGACAACCTGTAAAGGCTTCAGACTGTACAGTTGCAACCAGGTGACATCATTTGTGAAGGCAAAATTGGGAAGACGTAAGAAGGGCAGTGTTTGCTGGGGGCTGAGGGCAAGGTAGGGTGAGTAGACGCAGCATGGAACTTAGTGGGTGTAAAACTATTCTGCATGATGCTGTGATGATGGACATGTGTCAGTTACCCAGATTCATACAATGTCCAACACCCAGAGTAAGACCTTACCATGAACCATGGACTTCAGCTGGTCAGACAGGCTCACAGACTGTAACAAATGCACTGGCTTAGAATGTTGATGACAGGGAAAGTTGTATGTGTGTTCATATGGGAACTCTGTACTCTTAATTTTGTTGTGAACTTGAAACTGGTCTGAAAAAAAAAAAGTTTATTTAAGAGACCTAGAATAGCCAACATCATCTTTAAAAAATAACCAAGTTGGCAGACTTATATTTCCAGATCTCAAAACTTACCACAAAGCTACAATAATCAAGACAGTGTAGTCCTGGCATGAGAGAAGACATATGGATCAATGGGACAGAAATGAGAGTTCAGAAATGAACTCTCACATTTACAGTCTATCGATTTTCAACAGAGAGCCAAGAAAATTCAATGGAGGGAAAGAATAGTCTTTTCAACACATAAGCTTGGACAACTGGCTCTCCACAGCAAAGAATGGGGCTGGGACCCTTTCCTCATGGCTATACAAAAATTATTGCAATGTGACCAAAGATCTGAACACAGGTTGGAGGCCTGGAAGGTCAAGCTATAGAGCCTGAAGTCAGAAAGCACTGGATTAGTAGCCAGCCCAGCTATCTGGGTCTCCACAGTGGTCACTGTGATCCTTTACCTTGGGCTTTTGTGGTTGGCAGGTGTCAGCAACAGACACTGAAGTGACTCCATTGGGGCAGAAAGTGCCTGGTAAAAATCTTCGATCCCTCCTTCAATTTATCAACTTTGACAGTCGGTGGGGTAGACATTGGTGTACACTTCTGGGAGGGATGATATTTTTCAGTGACTCTCAGTCTCCCTAAGGAACGGAAAAGCAGTAGTGTTCTGTACAGCCTCCCTTGGCATCTGCAGAAATGCCAGCCTGAAAGAATGGAGAGCAATAGGTACAAAATTATTTGTAGCAACCTCTTTGACAAAATGGCCTCTATCTGCCAATCTCCCATCAGAGTTAGGGTTAGAGTCTCCATCCTTAACCCTGGACTAACTTCCACTAACACTGGCCAAGAGGATGTTGTGGCAGATGTGGTCATGCACAAGCTCAAGGGGCAGACTGAATAGTTCTTCCACTAGCTCCCACCATGAGGACAAGCCCAGGCAGGCCTGCTGCAAGGTGAGAGGATTAAGAGTCCTAGGGGCTGAAGAGATGCTCATCAGTTAAGAACACTCGATGCCCCTCCAGGGACCTGGATGCAGTTCCCAGCATCCACATGGCTGCTCACAACTGCCCATAACTCCAGTTCCAGGGGATCTGACGCCATCTTCTGGCGTCTGCAGGCACCAGACACATTCAGTGCACATGGTAAAACATGGGTAAAAACATGAGTGGGTAAAACACTCATATTCGTAAAACAAGAATAAATAAATCTTTAAGAAAACCCCAAACCAGAGTCCTCCCAGGTGAGAACCCTGGCCTTTTATCCTGCTGACCACAGGCCTGTGAATGAGCCCACCTGGGAGTCTGCCCAGCCCAGCCCAAGGCTGCCCTTGTAGACTGTGAGCAGAATAAATGCCTCTTTTAAGACAGTAAGCTTTGAGGTTGTCAGGTAACTATTATTTATAGTTTCAAAAAAACCTGATATAGTCCCAAATTGGAGCCAACCCAGATGACCATCGATGCAGGGTTAGAGGTATAAATGATGGTCCAGCAGGCCAGTGGCACATCCCACAGCCATTAAAAAAATGAATTCATTCTGAATATACTGACCTATAAGTCCATGATATATTGGTGAGGGATGAAGCAAGTGGCTGATCAATATGTAAGCCATGACCCCATTTTGATTCTTAAGAAAGTCTATGTGTGAATATATAGAATAGATCTACCTTGGCTAAAGTTGGCAGGGGTATGTGACAGACTACACAGAGCTTGCTTCTGGGGGACACAGGGAGGGATTTTTTCTTTCTAATTGTTTTCAATCATTTGAGAAAATTAGCATACAAAGTGATGGGTTTCATATTGGCATTGTAATACTTGCTGATTTTGTTGATCCTCCTTTCCATCCCCTACTTTGTCCCCTGCCTCTTCCACAGACCTGTCTCCCGCAGAAACCGTTCCATTCCCACATCCCATGAGTTCTAGTATCACCTTCCTCTTCCTCATCTCATAATTTCTTTGAAAGGCAGTAACAAGCTCTGTGTTTCTGGTGACTGTGTTTGTGGAAACATAGGCCCAGCTGACTCATAAAGCTTCTCCCTCGTTCTCTTTGGCTTCCCACCCTGTGGCTTCTCCTGAGCTGAATATTCCTCCCACAGCAAATACCTACATTCTGAGCATCTGGTGCCCACAGATACCCCACCCTGAGCATCTCACACCCACAGAGAACCTCCATGGCTTTGCGTCACTTGTAGCCCTCAACGCTTTAGATATTTGCCTTGGGTTGTTAGAGCAAGGAGAACTTTGGGGAATCAAATCTCTCATGGCACAGATTTAGGGACACTGAAGCACAGAAGAGACGGGGACATATGGAAGGCTTCGGTGAGACCTCAGCTGAACTGATGCAAGACACAGGACCTTGTTATCCCAGGAGCCCAAGGCCAGCCCAGGCACCCCTCCTCCCATTTCCCTCAGAGTGGCCCAGAGAACTGTACAAGCTCCCTCTTTTCTGCGCAATGGAGGAGGGGCTGTGAGGAGGAGTGGAAGGGCCAGAACCCAAGGAGGAGGGGTGGGCATCTGTGCCAGCCTCAGCCTGGAGCCTTTGGCAGCAGTAGATAAAAAGCAAGAATAATAAAGGAAAGAGCGAAATGTCACACATGCTCTGCTGCCATTAGCCACCAGAGAAGGGAAATACACCACAATTAGGCCAGGCCTTTGTTTGCTTTTGTAGAGGGGAGGATGAGGAGAACGGCTGTGGGTGGGAACTGTCCTTTGGGGGGCACAAACATTTTTAGGGCCAGGACTCCATGACCTATGCAGCCCCCCATCCCTGAGCCTGACGTGACTAGGAGGGGGTGGGTAGAAATGAGGACAGGGAAGAGATGGAGCTCCTCCCCTTGGAAGCCTGCACGTGCGGCTCCGAGGCGTCCCTGCTAAACTCCCGAGCCGTTGTTTGTTTATATTTCTCTCATTATTATCCAAGTCACAGAAACACCCGGATAATAGCTGTAAAATTACACACTCGCAGCTAATTCGGGTGCGACTCTTGGCATAGCAGCCGCGTTTTAAGGAGAAATAAACAAGGCCTGAAATAAAAGTCGGCAGGAATACAAATCTACAGCAATGAGCAGGGAGCATCCCTCAGGGCGCATGTGCGTATCCCTCCCCCTTCCCAAGCTCAAGCGCACATGTCAAGCACCAGGCCTTGTCTCCCGCCTCTGCTGCCTGCAGGGCTGCCCAGGCCCTTTCTCACTGCTGGGCTCCCTCTAGCCTCATTCTGGCCTGGGCTAGCCTTGTCTTTGGAGAGCCAGGCTGCCCTCCCCATCTTGATTCCCTTTCTCCTATGGGTGGGGTACCTGTAGTCTTTTCTCTCTGGCTAGGGAGCGGCAGTGAGCTAGCTGCCAGCTTCATCATTCATTCATTCATTCATTCATTTCATGAGTAACTACTTGTGTCGGGCACTTTGTCTTCTATGATCAGTAAAATACAGAGGTTGATTCTTCCTCGGGACTGACATCTGGTGCAAGAGACAGAGAATAGAAAACACACACACACAAGAATAAACATACAAACAAAATAAAACAATACTCTGAACTATTAGTTACAGGAAAATATGCACTAAATGGTAAGTCACTTGATTGGTTAGAAAGACACGGGCAGCCATATCCCAAAGTTGACTAATGATGAACGGAGGTCAGTCACAAAGGCAAGGTGATGTGTAGGAATCCAGATTTAATCGTCTTTTATGGACTATGAATACAATTTGTTTATAAGTTCGAGATCTCAGTTCCATAAATGTATAACTCAATACTGAATTATATTACGTAAAAATGGGGCCTCGAGAGATGACTCAGCAGTTAAGACCATTAGTTGCTCTTGCAGAGGCGCCAGGTTCAGTTCCCAGAATCCACGTGGTGCTCATAATCTTTTGTAACTCCAGTTCCGAGAGATCTGACGCCCTCCTTTAGCCGCACGAGCACTAAGCATGCACATGGTACACTGACATGCATGTAGGCAAAACATGTTCACACATAAAATAAATCTTTAAATTTTAAAAAAATGATCTATAATATACCTTTGTTATATACCTGTAATAAGCCATAAAAACCTTTACAAAAAAGAAAAGAATAAATATACAATAGGTTAGGATAACTGCTCTAAAGGAAAAGAACAACACAGAATGAAAAAGAAATGGTCAGAAAGGCTTTTGGCAGGGAGGAAAGTCAAGCTGAGGGAATACATGGGCAGAAGACCTAGAGGCAGGAAGACCAGGCTGCCTTGGGAGCTGGGCCTGGCAGGTTAAGCAAATTGGTCTGGAGAGACACACAGATGCAATAGCCAGCCCTGGGGGCTGGAAAGGATGGGGAAAGTCAAAGGAAGAGTGTGGTAGAGTGAGATCTGATTCTGGGTTTGGGAAGGTCTCCCCAGTGGCTGGGGGGAGCGTGTAGAAGAGAGTTGGGTACAAGAGCAGGGAGACTGCTGCTGCTGTCCTGGAAGGTGTTCCAGTGGCCTTGGGAAGGACAGGGATCAGGAGACAGGCAAAAGCAAGCAGGACTTGGATATGGAGGTGCAGGAGGTGAGGTGTCTGGATGGATGATGGACATGCATTTCCTAAGATGTTAAGTACAGGAAGGGCAGGTCCGGGACACTTGAGACGGGGCACCGAGGCCATGAGAGTCGTCAAGGTTGCCTAAGCAGCGAGAAAGAGTAAAGAGACGTGTCTAAACATAACTCCCAGTTTTACTCTGTGAGTGAATGCAGCTGTGCGGCATCACTAGTAAGAGTCAAAGTCGCCGATCACAGCTGGTCAAGGGGATGAAACAGGAGCCTCAAGTATCCACCCAGTTGAGGCTCACTCACTGCGGTCTTGGGTAGACACTGGAGTGCTGTGATCCGACCCCTTGAGAAGCTGAGGCAGAAGTGGCTCCATCTGCCCATCATGACTATCCCGTGGACTGTTCAAAGTCAAGTGTCTGTTGGATGTTTAGGGGGGTATAATCCACTTCGTAGATGGAACCCCAAAGGGACTCATCGAATTTACCCAAAGGGGAGAGAGCTGAGGTGGCAAGAATGGGTGCAGGAGGAGGCAAGAAAACAGTGGATTAGGTGAGGAGCACAGAAGGAACAGGAGGCAGCCAAGGCTGTGGCTGGGCAGCGAGGGGTCCGTCTATCCCTCCAGGTACTCCTGGTCTGTGGGAACTAATTAGCATAGATCAATGCCTCTGGCTGAATCCTCCATCCACACCATATAATATGGGAGGTTATGTATGAAAAGCGTGTGCTAGAGGGCTTTAGAACACAGGCACCAAATTTCCCCTCTTCTGCCTTAAAGAGGCTTGGGGTGCTGGGAACAGAAAAACAGGATTTACCAGAATCCCCAACTCCACTTGGCTAGGGGCTCCCTGTTTGAGGATTCTTGGACCCTGGGAGGTGGCTAAGTCCCTCCAACTCCAAACTTCCCTGCACCCCACTGTCTTCCAGTGTGTGTTGGAGAACATGTATTTTTCACATTCCTGTGCATATCAGAGCACACAGTAAAAACATACTGAACATGTTGAGCATGGTAACAACACAGTTGTAATCTCAGTACTCTGGAGACCAAGGTGGGAGCTCAAGGCTATCCCAACTTTCAAGGTCAACCTGAGCCATACAGGGAGGCTGTCTCAAGACAACAATAATAAGAAACAATAACAAATCCCAACAGGGGCTGGAGAAGTGGCTCAACAGCTAAAAGCACTGGCTTCTCTCCCTGATGACCCGGGTTTTATTCCCAGCACCCACACAGTAGCTCACACCTTCCCATAACTCCAGTTCCAGGGTATTAGATGGGCTCTTCTGACCTCTGTGGGCTCCAGGCATGAACGTGGCACACATATACACATGCAGATAAAACACTCATACATATAAAAGAAAATAAGCAAATCTTTAAAATAAAACACTACCCCTAAACATACACCAACATTCATGAAGTGTCCAAGTGCCACATGTGTGTGCACAGATGTGAGGGTTCGTATGTGCGGTCCCTCTGTCCTCATGTTCTTGCAGCCGAACTTGTGGTCACTCTCCTGGGGCTGAGTTCCAGGTGCTCTCTGGGGGCCTTAGAATGACGACCCCTCCCCACGCTTCCCCCATTTTTATTGGGCTGTTCAGGAAGTCTGCTGTACACAGCCATTCAGAAGTGGGGTTATGTTGGGGCAGGGGCTTAAGGGTCCCAGACCTGAAGAGAGAGGCTCCCGGAACACTGGGAGAGGTGTCTGTACTGGCTCAAGGCTGCTGAGGACGCCACCATTTCAGCAACACCTGAGGCCAGCAGCCCTTAGCTCATGAGGCCACCTCAGCAGCATGGGAGGGCCTGAAAACCCTTTCCTCTGCCATAAGAGACCTGGTACATTGTCAGGAAGAAGTGCTTGAACCCTACCGCTCCAAGACCTGTCATCGTTCTCTGTGTGCAGTGCACACAGCCTCCCAAACAGGCTCAGCATCATTTAACAGCTATGCTCATCTGAGCTCTGGGCATCTCAGAGCTCGTGGGGCTGCAGGGAGAGACGTATAAACAGCCACAGCCAAATGCTGACACAGTAGTTGGTGTAGACAACTGGATCACCCCAGCCCCCAGCTGGGTACTCCTGGGCAGAGTCCAATTTCATATATCGTTCTCATTTCCTGGATGGATCTAAACAGGCCCAGGGAGATGGTGGCCCCAGGAGTGCTTTAAACATTTTATTTATTATTTTGAAAAGAGAACACATTTATACATTTAAAAAATTAAAAAATGATAGCTCAGAATAGAGTAAGAAATCTTTCCCATCCACCCCCGCTACCAGCCACTTCTTCCCAGTCTAATCCTGCTTTGGTTTCCTGTGGCTACAAACATAAACAGATTCTGAATGGATGACTGAATGACTTCAGGGATCTCGTGGTGTAGGGAGGTCCCAGCCTCCTGTCCCTGCCCCCCTCAAACCTAGGGCTGCAGCCTAACAGGATAATAATCGATAGGACACTTTTCAAATATTTATGAAACCCTGGTGGATTTTCTCAGTCTGGAGTTGTAGTTTTCATGGAACTTGGCATTAGGAGCTAGAAGGTCAATATTTTCCCTGGGCCACTGATGACTGACGGAGATGTAAGCCTTCCCGGCTTGCCTCTGGCCCCTTGGGCCTGGCTGCTCCTACCCTGTCAGCTTCTTGCTGATGGTTCCTGAATTTTCTGTGGTGGGAAGCTAGTAAGGAAGGACACAGAGAGGCCAGACCTCTCTGTAGGAGCCTTGGGGTGGACACAGACTCCGCAAAGACTCACTGTGGAGATTTGGGACAGTCAGTTTCCTTCCTTGAGTCTGTCAGCTGATCTCCAGAATGGAGATCTCCAGCCAGTCTCTGAGCTCCCTCCCAGGCTTCCAAGGGGCTCTCTGAGTGCAGGTCTTCTTTTCTTTCTCTCTAACGTGCCCAGGTACAAGGCAGCATGGGACTTGGTCTCTTTCTTGCTCAGAGTTGTTCAGGGAGCTGAGGATGCTGTGGCCTGGACATCTTCAGAACTTGTCCCCACCTCATGGCTTTTTGCTGGGGCCCAAGGGAGTGGATGTTACAAAGCTGATGGCATCCAGTTTGATCAGGATTGAGGCATGGCCACCCGCCCCGTTGATGGAAGGTTATGAAAACCAAGCTGACAGTTCCATAACCCTGAGGGCAGAGCCAGGGCAGCCAAGTCCAAATGAGCTTGGCTGTGAAGGAGCAGGGGAGGGGCAGGCAGGGGGAGCCAGTCAGGATAAACTGCATGGGTCTTCCTCACACCTATGTACCCTTCAGGCGATGGAGAGGAGAAGGTATTTAATTTTGTACTTGTGTAATTGGAAAGCATTAGAAGATTACTATGCCTATTATTTCCACCACAAAGCTCAAGCAGTCTGCCACCCCACACACAGGTCCCCCTGAGCCAGCCGCAGTCCTCTTGTCGGCTCTGTGCTGGACACCTCACCCTTCCATCCACTGCACGATGAGTCAAATACCTGTATGCAGGCAGAGTTGAGTTTGTTGTTTTGTTTTGTTTTTGAGACAGGGTCTTATTGTGCAGACCCTAGGCTGGCCTGGAATTCAGAGATCCTGCTTCTACCTCTGGAGTGCTGGGATTAAAGGCAGGAACTACCATGCTTGGCCCGAACTGTGGTCTTTTTAAATGACTTAAATAGGCTTCCACTTCATAGAACTCATTCTGGAATTTACTTTTCTTCATAAGTTTGGGGGCACAGTTCCATGTTAGAAATTGACTTTTATTCTTTTTAGCTGCTTCAAGATACTCCTTAATTCTTTAAATAGTTCCCTTTTAGGAAATGGGAAATGGGCAGTTTCTGGTATTTTTCTATTATACAAAGGATCCCCGGGAATATTCTTCTGTGCATGTGCTCTTGTTTATGCATGTATGTGAGTGCATGTTGATGTCAGAGGACAGCCGTGGATGGTGTTGTTCAAGATCTGTAGGTGTGCACATGATCGAGGGCAACATCATCCTCAGTCACAGTCTACCTGCTTTTCAGGCAGGGTCTCTCACTGAGCCTGAAGCTCACTGATTGGCTAAAGATGGCTGTTCAGAGAGTCCAGACATCAGCAAGGAGTAGCTTTAGGGAAATGGACTGGCACTGGAAAGCCAGGGATGCCCAGGCCACAGGCTCCAAGCTTCGAGGCCAAGGCACAGGTAGAATGCCCAGGGACCCTAGAGCCTCCTCCCCTAAGCCTTCACCCGTCAGTATTAAGGGTTTCCGCCAGACTCTCAAGTGCCTGTGGCCCTAAGAGAGATTCCACGTCTGTGGACTGAGGCAGAGTCTCTAGGTGCAATGGAAAGATTCATTCATTCATTCATTCATTCAAAGACCCAGGGTTCAAAACTTACCTCTACCCTGACTTGGTCACTGACTGTCTCCTGGCAGCTTCAGCTGTACTCCCCTTAGGCCCAGGAGAAGTGCTTCTGGAGGATCTCTATGTTCCAGGGGACCAAGAATTAAAGAACTGAATATCCTGAGCAGGTGTTGAGAGAAGAGGGTGGCCTGAGGTCAGGGAAGTCCCTTGCCTTTCTCTATCACATGTCTGAGTAGAACTTAGAATAGAAAAGACAAGGACTATGGAGGCATGGAGAGCCCTGGAAAAGCTGTCTAGAACTGGGCTCCCTAGACTCTTCTGTAGCTCTCCCTCCGGCTCTCGATCCAGTTGGCCCCCAGTGGATGATGGAGGAAAGGAGACCTGCCACATCCTTAGAGAACTCTTGCCACACCTTATGAGCAGATCAAGCCACTGTACTCTGGGGCTGCAGGGATTCAAGAAGAAAGTGGTCTTGGGGGCTATAGCAGTCTAGGAATTTGAAATTAGTAGATGGCTTTAGCATCACAGTCAAGGTGGTCTTCCTGAAGGAGGAGAAGGGAGTCTGCACTGAGTGGGTCTCCTAGATTTGTGCTCTGGCACCAGACATACTTGGATAGAGCTCTACCATCTTACCCATCAGATGGGCAGCCGTGAATAACTGACTTGGCATCTCTGCTCTCCGGTCCCATTGTGAAATGGGAGTAATAATAGATTCTGACCTAGCGAGCTGTGGTGAAGATGCTGAATGTTTATAATGGTGCCTGACACAAAGCAAGCACTCAACAAAGATGGGCCATTCTTGTTACTGTTTCCATCACTGTGATGAAAGGATGGGAGACTATGAAAAGAGGTGACAGAGTGGGCAGTCACCCCTATGTGAAGGGGCGTGGGGAGCGTCTAGGAGGAGGCTTTACCTTTCTGTGCACAAGGGGGTGTCCATAGACTTTCAAGGTGATGATTGCCTGTTTCCGGTTCTGACACCCCTATCCTAGGGACCAACTGCCATGAGCTTTTAGCCCTAAGTTTTATAAAAACAGACCCCACTGTAAAGACCCAGTAAGAGATGGCAGAGTTCCAGGTGCAGTGGCAGGATTAAGAAAACCATGTGGGGCTGGGGCCGGAAGTCAGGAGATGGCTGCTTATTCTGACGATGCCGAAGGCCCACTCTTCTGGGAGGTGATGGGTAAGGACCCCAGACTGAGTCAACCACAGATCTTCAGGGATGGAGCTGGTGTCTCTCCAGGTCCGGGCCTCTAGTTCTTCATCTGTAACATGGGAAAGGGAGGCTAGATCAGGTTACCTGAGAGTCTTGACTGTCAGTGGCCTCCTCCGAGGAGAAGAAATTAGGTATGGAAAGTAAGTTGGAGGGTCACATGAGGAAGGTCCCTCTAGGGGGGAAAGGTAAGCAGTAATCTCAAATAAACCAGACCCTGTGCACTCCACCCCCCCCCCTTGCTGGCAGAGGTGACAGCTCCTCTACTTCCGAAGCAGAGGCTGACTGACTGATGAGAAGGCTCCTGAGCTAGCCTGTCAGCAAGTGCCCCCTGCCACCTTTGCATAGCTAATTTGCATAACATTTGCACAAATCTGCATAATTTAGGAAGCAGCCAGTACTCCTCTTGGGCAGTCAGCTTTCTGCGATTTTATGAGCTTTGAAGTAGCCCTTCCTTCTTCCACCCACTCCCCCCCTATTTTCCTTTCTTCTGCATCTGGCCTGTCAGGTCCTGTTGCCTCCACCCACCTCTCTGGGGCTGTAGGTTGGACCTCCAAGGCTTTTTCAGTCCGCAGAGAAAGGCCCCTGCAACTGTTGAGAGCTGCCTGTGAGCCTCAGCTGGCCCTTTGAGAGGTCTTCACAGGGAGGGATAAGGGATTACAGAGTTCACCAACAGGGTTCAGGACGAGCCCTCTTTTCTGACAGTGTGTGAGAGGGGGCAGGGTGCATCTGGGTGGGCTTTTAGGTTCTGCTCTTGACGGTAAGTCTAGTGTTGTGCCCTGGGCCACGGAGACTGCCCGCCCCAGCAGCTGTCCCCATCACTCAGCAGGACTCCGATCCTCTCAACACTGTTCTCAGGCTGCTGAAGGCTCTCTTGGGTGTAAGCATACCAACTTTACTCCACATGGCTTAAGCAAAACCTAAAAAGACTGGCAGGGCATGTGCATAGGATGTACAGGGTCCTAAATTAGAACCCTAGACATGGAAAAGAAAGAAGAAAGGAAGTTGGGGAGGGGGGACAATGTCTTGTGTCACATAATTGAGCCATAAAGGAATATAGGGATTTCAGGCACAGCTGGCTCCAGGGGTCAAAGGGTATCTTGAAGATTGTGTTTCTTTGCTGTCCTTTCCTTGATGATGGCTCAAACTCCCAGGCTTCAACCCTGGAAGCTCTACAATTACATCCTATCAGCTCTAAGCCTAGGAGTCTCACCATCCCAGAATCAATCTAATTGATTTCACTTGGGTCATGTGCCCTAAAGCACATGTGGTCCCTCACTGGCCAGGCTCAGGTCGCATTTCCAGCCTGGAAACACAGACAGAATCAACTCAATACAAGAACTGAGAGTGGGGAGAAGGGTTCCCTAGAGAAAGTCAGGGACTACTCTTAGAAGGTAGGGGTGGGGGAGAGTGTTTGGCTTCAGGTGACCAGAAGTGCTTCCCTAGTGAGTATGTGAATCTGATTCCAAGTATGAAGAACTGGCGGGGGTGGGGGGGTGAGGCTGTGGATGGGATGGAGCACATGGCAGGAGCCTCACAGTGGGAATTCTCTTTCCTCCACTGCTGAGGCAGGACTCAGGCAGAATCTGAACCTAGCCCCACAGATACCTTATTACAAGGAGGGTATGATGCCTTGACCTAGCGACTGTGGAACCCTGTGTCACCTGGCCTCTGAAGTATAGAAGAAGTATAGAAGGGACTGCAGAGGCCACCTAGATAGAGAACAGAGGATATTGTCATTGAAGAATCCCAGCAAGCCCGTCTCTTTAATGCTGGCTGCAGAGAGGCAGGGAGGCATTATAGACACAAGAGACTCATCTCAACACGATTCCTCAGCAGTGGTCCAGCCCCACCCATCCCATCAGCCGCAGAACTGCTGAGTCTCCAGCCCTGCAGAGGACAAACTTGGCACTGTTCCTGTCCTGCAGGCCCCAGCTGCCCAGTCTAGACTACTCTGGGCTCCTGCTGTGCCCACTCCATGCTGCCAGGCAACCTGCCGTTCCTGCCAGCTTTGCCCAAGGAAAGATTAAGCTCCCACTCCTCAAGACTGTGCCCCAGGAAGAGTCACCTGCTTCCTGGGCACTCCTGGCTGCCAGTGCTAGGCTAAGAGCTTTACTTATTAACCTTCAACAGCGCCACCAGGAGGCAAGGGTTTTCATTGTCAGCTGCCTCCCTGTATGAATCAGGAGCTGAGATCCTGAGAGCCACTTGGTTAAGGAGGTACACTGGCTGTTTGCCAGTATATTGGCAAAAAACATCAACAACCTGCCTTGATGGTGACATTTTTGGAAGGCTAATGATGTATGTGGGGTGTCCGGACCCCAGTTCACTGTGGTATGGGTTGCCTGGGTGTGTACACTTCTCACTTTCTCAAGTTTTCAGTGAACACACAACAAACTGAGTAGCCCAGGGGAGGCTAGCTCCCCATAGAAACAGTCAGTGCTCCCTTGTAGCTAACCATGGCAGCTGCCCAGAGCAAGAGCTAAGGAGAAAGAGGTAAGGGTCTCACATTGGAGCAGGGAGTTGGCCTCTGCCACCTGCCACACAGCTTGTGCCAGGAACCACTAAGCCTCAGTGTTGAGCTGGCTCCTACAGCCAAGTGGGTCTCCCCGGGAAGCCACTCCATCTTTCTCACCTTCCTGTCTCCTGAGGAGCAGCTTCCAGAGGATATGGATACTCTTTCTCAGGAGACATTTGAGGGAGACATTTCCCCACGCTGCCTGGTAGTTTCTGGTTCCAGGCCCCAGGTGTCTGTGTGAGTTTCTTTCCAAGTCCTTGGTTCCACAGATGCCAGCTCTCAGGGCTGACGGATGGTTACCCAGCAACGCAGCACAGATTTGGGTCAACCAGCCTGGCCCTTGCCCTCATCCTTGGTTTAATGAGACCCTAGGAAGTGTGCAACCCCATGGGCTTTGCCCTTTTTCAAAATATATGGGCACTTAGCAAAAATAACTTTTCTGGGCAAAACCCTGCCACCCATCTCTTCCACAAGGCATTCTTTTTAGGGGCCTGGATGGGTGAGCGCTTTAGGTAGGCAGCTGAGAAGCACGGGTGACGGTCCAGGCTTCACGCTCCTGGTCCTCTGGTGATAGGTTCCCAGGACCCCACCCGTGTGAGCCTCACATTCCCAAACCGACCAGGCACACACCTCAGAGTTGCTCTACCACACCCACTGTGCCCTTCTTCAGAACCCTAGCCTCCCCCATCAGCCACCCTGCTAGACCCTGCTCATCCTCCCTATTCAAGAACACCCTTTGTCCCAGCAGCACTCACTGAGCACCCCACTCTTGTATTCCTGAACCCCATCTCTTTCCTGAGTGTCTCAGTGGGTCTCTGCTTCCTCCGATTCAGTCTCCTCTAGAGCTAGACATCCTGTTAGAAACGCAGGTTTGATCCCCACCAACTATTTGCTGGGAGCCCACCCAACTTCCAACCCTCAGCCGGAGGCCTATGCCACCTTCCTTCCTAGACTCCGAGCATTCCGGGTGTATGTGGCAGTGTAACCTACTCTCCAGGCCTCCAGTCCCTTGTTAGGCCTGCACCTTGG